>OW121799.1:6339813-6939813 GCA_933228885.1 Leistus spinibarbis
TTAAACTTAGAAAATTACAAATAATAATCTAGTTTGTATTATGACAAGCAATGTTAACATTCCAAGCAACACAATTTATGATAATTTTGCTGCTGTGAACGTTAACCTTGTATGTCATTCAACAAACTGGAATTATTACTTATAATTTCTAAGCTTAATTACTAATTCTTTAGCTGTGAACAATCCTTAATTCTTTAGCTGTAAACAATCCTTTAACCTTGTATGTCATACAAAAAACTGGAATTATTACTTAGAATTTCTAAGCTTAATTACTAATTCTTTAGCTGTGAACAATTCTTTATGCGTTTTGGTACTCTGGGGTGAAACAAGTAAATCAGTCATTTCCTTATGATGAAATTGTATTTTTATTTATTTTTTACTATATATAAAACACTACTACTAAGGTTTTAAGTTTTTATTTTCTTTTACGAAGTAATAAGTAAGTATAAGGATCACCAAAATAATCGACTTCGAGATTTTAATGGAAATATCCATTTTGACCCTGAATCGAATGTAGCTATTTCGGAGTGACATCTGTATGTGTGTGTGTGAATGCTCTAGAGTCGAAACTGTATATCGTAAAATTGTTATACTTCAAACTAAAGACTTGTATTTGGTCTAGATGTGCACCTATTTTTGAAAAGAATATTCAAACCGGAAGTGCATGTTTACTCTATGCATTTTTAGCTCGCCGTACGAAGTACCGAAGAAGCTAAAGCATTCGGTCGTGTGTCTGTAGCATTCTCGGAACAAAACACTTCATTAACAAAAAGTGTTTGTCTTGTCGTCCTCAATCCAAAAATATATATAACTGGATGTTAGTCGTCGCTCGTAAGACCAAATTTGTGCCCTCTACTCCTCTGAAGGTACCGGAGCGATTCACACCAAATTTGGTACATATATTATTTGGCATCCTATTTGAACCCGCTCGCAGCTTAAATTCAATCGCCCGTATACTTCCCGAGTTAATAATTAAAATACAAGAGCAAACTATTACTTTGGGTTAAGATATTTCAAGATGTGAAATAAATTGCATGAGTAAAAAAGCTCTTTCGGTTGAAATATCCGTTTTAAGAACACACCGGTGAAAGAGGATTGAAATTATAACAATTAAAATTATAACTGTGTAATAACATCTTCCAAAATCTAAATAGGTCTTCATTCACTCCAATCCATCAATCCTCATTTTCCATAGATATAAATATTAAGAAACTATTAAAATAACAAATATATAAACCAGTTCTCTTTATGTTTTGTTCTAGGTTAATTGACATAGTGCGATATTAGTGAGATACGCAAAATGGACAGTGGCAGCGGAAGTGGTGATTGTGAAACGGAAGAGGACTCTGCACCAGAGCAGTGCGTCTCCCCCGATGGCCCGCTATTGCCTAGGTGAGTACACACATAAATATTAATTAAAATATAAACAATTTTTATACACTATGGATTTGCATCTTTATTTGGGTGGTTGTAGGCATATTTTGACCATGAATGATTATTATTATCTTTATTACAGATAAACATAATTTGCTATTTACATTGTTCGTCCACAGTTTTATAATTATGGTGTTTTTTTTTTAGATAAACTGCAATTCTAATTATGAAATGCCTTGTAAATCAGGATATTATGTAACAATTAACAAATATAAAATCTTATTTAGTAATTATAATATATAATTTACATTATTTTTATAGATTAGTTTGCTATCAATTAGGTGGTCATGTTACTAACTTCGCAACAACAGCACAAATAGTTACACGATAAGATTTATGTTTACTTTCTTAGACGAAATCTAAAAGGAAGTATTGTAATCATGAATAATTTCAACTGCGGCATTTAAGACCTGAAAATCATGCAAATTTCAACAATTTTTCTTGGGAAATCACAAAATAAATGAAGTACTGCATTAAATATGTATTAAAGTACACTTTCTTTTATATATATAAAATAAATAAATACAAAATGGCGGCTTGCAGAGTCATATGCTAACAGTCTATTCCTTTACGGCGCTTAACGGGCGTAAACATATCTCCGAAAGTATTGGACTTAGAATAAAAGTACCAAAAAGCACGTTAATCTACAACATATAATCTATACGATGACGTAGGATTTTTTCGAAATATGAATTTTTGACGAAATGGCACGCATTTGAAGTAAAAGTACCGATTTTCAAGTGATCATTTCGTTAAAAATCCCTTATAAAATCAACAATTTTCAAGATATCGTAAAAATCCCACGACATCGTATAGTTAAACTATCAAGGAATATACAGTTAAAATTGCATTAAATGAGTTCTTTTTTCGCCCGATTTAAAAGACATGGTTTCGAGATAAACACGTTTACAGTTGTGTGTAATTTATGTTCCTCTACGTTTAATCTGCGTTGTGTCTACTCCATATAATTGATCTTGCAAAAGTATATTCGCCTCTTTCTCTTCCTTTTAGCTGATTTAAGCACCAACCTCTCCTGTTTTATCTTATCTATTAAGGATCTCCTATTTTTCTAAACAAAATCTGCACATGTAGTTAAAGTGAAATCTTGCTGACATTGGCTCTTATGGCACTACGATACTCCCTTTACACTGATCTGTAAAGACGGGCAAGGGCAACTATGGGAATACGTCTTTTAGGTGGCTTTACGAGAGTACTTGGTGATCGCCAGCAATGTCATTCTATGTTTATAAATTTATGGAGACATAACAAAACATGGCATTGCTCTATCGTAATCCTAGAACCCCGATTAAATCATAATAACGCGGTTTCGTCGCGTCATAACCAATTTTGTTTTCATATGACACGAAATCTACTAGTCTCGCCTGGTAAAGGTTTTTGGGTATCTCGTCACGAATCTAGATTCGTGACAAGATTAAATCTACAATGCTGTCTCGCCATTTTCCTACTAGACAATGTCCTCTAATGGAACATTGTACTAAATAATTACACTATTCATTTCAATAGCATACAAAATCTATAGCCAGAGTAGGACACTAATTTGAGCGAACGACAACTAACATCCAAGTTTATATATATATATATATATATGGATTCAGGGCGAGACACACATTTTGTACTTTCTGTACTTCGTACGGCGACCTAAAATTGTTATAGACACATGATCGACTGCTATATGAGCTAATAGAGTGACAACATATATGTTTCATTTATTATGAGTTCAACGTACGGCGAGCTGAAGGCACCTGCACTTATGCTTGTTTATTTTTTAAGTTAGCAAAAGGCCCAAAGATAATTTTGTCCAACGCTTCTGAACTTGACCACTCGGTCCTACTAAATATCTACAAAATAAATTAGGTTCTTTATACAATTTCTATGGAATCACGGAGCAACGACAAAGGTATGTTGCATTTTGTGTTATGAGGGACCTGCAAACGTGTGTGTCGAGCAGGTCGCGCGCGAGACGCGACGAGGAGACATCATTGAACGCAACGCAACGCGCGACGGGCACGGCAGCACCGCGGACCGCGCCAGCCAGTAGCAATCTGACGGTCTTATTGTGAGTTGCGTTGCCGAACGTTCACTGTCTGTTTCTGGGCGGCAATCATATTACGTCGTTAACCATAGACGTCGCGAATCGTGTATTATATTACGTCCGGGGTAAAAATTCATCATTCAATTGTGTATTTAGCAATTATATTGTGCAGTAATTGGGAACAATGTACTTAGTGGTGTTGCATCTGTGATTGGTGCGTTGTTGTGTGTTTTGCATGTGGCCACATGGCCGCTGGGTATGCCATTGCGCTATGCACCAACACAACGGTACCCCGATGTGTTCCTGTAATTGGTCTGCCGGCGGTAGGAACACCGGCTCTAGCGCATCCTCTTCGCCCTCGTCCTCATCTTCGTATACTCATCAAACGATAACCAACAAGTGCACCATGTCATCACAATGGTACCCGCCACCGACGTCCAATTTCAACTTTGTCACAGACACAATACCGAGGTTAGTCGCCACTCTCTATTACCACAGCGAATGACCTACGGCTGATGACATTCAAATGTGCCAGCTTACTATTATATTATATGCGGGATTAGAAGCTACATGCATTAGTTATTACATAAGTGCGTTGTCATCTTGGAATAAAAGTCTGTTGGTGTGTTGCACCACGCAAGCAAATTCCGTGCACTCCGGGACTGCGTGCATTCGCGGCTCACGGGTAACATCGAATCGCGAACTGCAAAAGGCCTTGTATTTCGGGCGCGCTCGTTGTTGTCGAGTTGAGACGTAACAACGCGCCACTCGAGAATATAAACAGCTTTGCAAACATCTATTTATCGGGAACGGCCTTCGCTCTTTGCGTTCGTAAAACGACTCGTCTATCAACTGAACTGAAAACATCGTTTCGCCGGCTTCACCGCTATGTTTTCTAATCTAACTAACTGTTGGTGTGTGAGCAAAACGAACATTCGACAGCTGTCTCGGTTGCTTACAAACCATGTAACCTTGGCTGTCTGTGGCCCGGTATTTCGTACAGACAGGGCAACCTGTTGAGCGGCGTAGACGCCGATATTATTCAACCCGAATCTGATTCGGCATACCACCCATCTCCGGTTCTTGCCGAACTACATTTTACGTTAGGGCATCGTTTAAGGAAAACATATATCCCATTTGCTTGAGCTTGTTTCTCTGAGGCGGTAGCGATGTTTTTTTATGCTATTGCGTTGTTTACAATTATCGACGAGGCCATAGCGTCCTTGCACTTCGACGCAGTTTTATTTATACTGATTACTGAACACAACGGTCGTGATGGAGCGCGGAGCGGCAACAACCAAGCCCCGCCCGCCAGCCCGACAAACTATATATGTACGTACTTGCACCAACATGCCGACGCTGCATTTAATCGATTTATATATATATATATATATATATATATATATATATATATATATATATATATATATATATATATATATATATATATATATATATATATATATATATTTCGTTTTTGTCTCTTTCGCGCACCTATTGCATCATTGGTTCCCATAGCTACGACCCATACGCCTCGTGTGCTATCTGCTGTTAGTAGTATAGACCTGTCTGTCACTCTGGATAAAACATTTTGAAACTCGATTTTAGACTCATTCGCTTTTAAGCTAGTTAGTCTAGGTCCCCGGATATTTAGGGACCCCCTACACTAATAATTGCTTTAAATGATGTATATCTAATTAAAATATTGTATGTATTGTTTGCAAGAGTAGCATATATTAAAAGTAAATGTTGATGAATGTTTTTATTGTATAATAGAAATTCACTTATATTTGTGGGTTTATGCTAAAAGTGTCAAGTGCCCTGGGCGTTCTTATTGCATCGAAATTATTTTATTTTTTTCCAATGCTCTGTGTCACCAATTGTATTACTGTTTCCGTAAGTGTGTAAAAAATAAACTAAAGCGAATAATATATATTTATATATATATATATTTGTATAAATTATTGAAAGGGGCAATGATGCTAGAGTGAAGAATTAGCCCAGGGCTTATAAACTCAAGGTCCGCCTCTGCAGCTAATACGGAAGTACTGGGGATCCCGGCAGTAGCCTGATAAAACACTGCCCTAGGTTATGTATAGTTGCCAAACCGGTTTGTCTTTCGCGTATCCGAGCCAAAACTTATTGCGCTCTGAGCACCCGGCTGCAATTTTCAATTATAAACACTTATGAAATTAAGAAGATTACGTAGACAAGGGGTAGACTATACAATAACTTAGGAGAGTATTTCTCAAGTACTCCTTCCTACTATTCGCACCTTTAGCAACATTATTATTGGAATCCTCGCTTATAAAAATGTTGCTAAAGGTATAAATATTTCAAATAGATTAGGTAAGCTATCACCGAATGTATAGCACAAATTCTGACACGAAGCAATAAGTTCTATTATAATTATTATTTATTACATTTTCTCCAAATCATAATTTAGTCTATTTTGATTTTTAAGTTCAGTTAGCGGATTGCAAATGTATGTATGTGTACATTTTTATGGTTTTTACACCCGCAACGTTATACAACGAGTACCTTTCATGAGGAATTAACCTTTAAAAGAGATTCTCCTACACCCTTAAAGAAACTGTTTTTTTTTTGTACACAATATATAAAGAAGAATTTATTGCGAACGAATTTAATACTGCTGTTTTAATACAGAAATATCATAAATAAATATGTTTTAAACTTATTCTATTTATCAGGGGCTGTAAGCACGTGCTTAGTGTGCTTAAGTCGTTATAAAACAACATGTAATCGCCTTGTGTGCATTACAGTATTTTAAATATCAAATAATTATTTTTATCATGACGGTCTTTAGTGCATAATCTGAAAAAATGTAGATATAAATAGTATATTGATAATTTTAAATGTCATAATTATTTTCAACACACTCGTACGACGAGTTAATAAATGAATGAATACAAAGTAACGTTGTTAATTTTTGACAATATGACCTTGAACTAACCTTGGTGTTATTTAGTGTGTATTAGCTAGTGACGTATTGAGGCTTGTCGCCTTTCAATACGAATCCCCATAGTTGACCGTCCTTGCAGATCGTAAAACAGACACAAAAATATTATTTTGAAACATATATTTATTTACACAAGAATAATTCAGATTCAAGCCATTTTGCTAGTACAATAAGGGGCATATATTGATTTATGTGGTCCAATATTTATTTGGCAGGCTACTTAAATAGCTACATTTACATACATCAGGAAATAACATTTAAGTTGGTGGCGATCGCATTACGTCATTATGACGTATTTTTTTATTCTTACGATTAACGACGAGTCGTACTCATTCATATATAGTATACCAAATTCAAAGGTGATCGCATCACGTCATATATTGACTTCACGACTTACATTTTGATGTGATGCTCATACGCAGAATGCATTCCTGTTCATGCATACTTTAAATCCCTTGAAATATCAAACATACAAAACGGTCGTTCGCTTCAAATTTGATACAATCATTCAGTTACAAAGGTATTGAAGGCGCCTGGGTTCGATTCCCGGCTCGACCAACGACTGTTTCACTTATAATGCATCAGCCAAGTACGGTTACCCTGCGCAGGAACACAACCTCGCCCCAGACGATGGCAAAGTAAGTTTCTCCGCATGTGAGAATTAGCAATATTGGTGCATTCGTTAACAAAGCTAGAGATATCGATACAGAAATTAATAGACATATCTAATTTGTATTGTCTTGTCCATATACTATGTACAAAAGAGCTATAGTGTTCGATTATGTCTATTTAACATTGTAAGTGAAATTGTGTATAGAAATTCGTTTTCTGTCTATAACAAATATCAGATATTTGGATTAATTCTACTACTGCTGTCTGGAGTTTTCTGACACACCTAATGCAATGTTTTGCTAAACTAGCTAATGGCTCATTTAGCAAAATGCAGGTATTTATATGTTTATAGCGGTGATAGCCGGAGTCTTCCTTCAAATTATTTCAACAGTAAACAGCATACAAGTCATCAGAATGATACAGACAGACGGCCGATTGCTTTAGCTCTTTTGTTTCCCTAGTTACAGTACATATTTCATAAAAATCGTTGATCCAATTTATAACAAAATAAAGAGCAATATTATTTATAGATATTGATAGTGTATAACAAAGTCGAATGAAGGTCACTCCAGTTTATACATGCATACTTTATGATAAGTTAAAATGCTTACACGATTTTTTTAATTTTTTTTTGGAAAATTGCGCTTATAACCTTAACGTATAGATTGAGGATACGGTACTTCAATGTTTTCTGTTTGTAAATCAGGAATATAACAACGATGGCAGCGACCATTACCTTGGTGACTGAGGAGACGCCTCTTCCTATGTACGTCGATAACTCACGACGACTTCACCCGACGCTTGCTCGGTGGTAATTCACGCATTCGCACTGCAATTGACGAAATGCGACACATATAAAATGTTTATTTATGCTGTTTGCTCGTATATAATCGTAATTTGTTATTAAATATTTAAAAACTACTATTTTTCATACGCTAGATTACATGTTTGAAAACAATTTGAAAAAATCGGTTGTGGCCATCACAGAACGTTTTCATTAGAAATATATATATATATATATTTCAATCAAACTGTCATAAAATACCAATACTCCACAGTAATACACAGCCAAACACTTTACTAATGCATGAATTAAAATGTTATTAAGCAAATTTAATTCTCTATCATTGATTTTAAATGAAAAATAGTGTACAATTTCAACTCGCGGTTAAACTTCTGCAGCAACTGTTTTTCATATGTCAACTATTTAGAGGAAATATATATAAACACTGTGTAGGAAGTAGCTTCTGTAGCCAACATAAATTAAATATGCAACTACGTACTTCGTATATTTTTTTAGCTCGCCGAAGTACCGAAGAAGCTAAAAGCAATACGGTCGTGTGTCTGTAGCATTCTCGGATCAAAAAATGCCATTATCAAAAAGTGTTTGTCTCGTCGCCCTGAATCCAAAAATATATATAACTCATATACTTGGATGTTAGTTTTTCGCCAACGCAGAACTTTCTTTTACGTTTTAGTTGTAGGCCGATTTTGTTTAGATGCGATAGAACAAATATATCAGTTTTATATATTTTTGGAATCGTGACACGAATTCGAACAGTTCAAAGGGACTTCTTTGAAACATTTAAGTATAGCCAGTGAATATATATTGAATTTTGCTTGATTGATTTAGATTATTTATTTATCAGCTATCATATTATCGTACTGACCTTGTTTTTTTGATATCTATTTGAATTTAATCAATTTTAGACGTATATTTACAATTTCGTAAAAGTATTTCTTTGCATAAATCAAATGACTATTGAAATTTATATTATCATTAGCGGCTACATAACTAGTTGGAATAAATTATTTTATTAGCTTGTGAATAATTGAAATATTGATATTTGTGTGTATAATTTAGTCTTAATTAGCATATTATTAATTCTAAATGAAGTGGTGTTACATTTTTCAACTTATTACTTTTACGAAGTAATAAATATGTCTTGTAATCATTAAAACTCGAAATTTCAACGGATATACACGTTACCTGAATCGAATGTAACTATTTGCGACTGTGTCTGTTTAACGTAAAATTGTGAAACTTCAAATTACTTGTTCGGCTGCACTTATGGCAAAGATAGTAAAGTTTATAATGAAAGATATTAATATTTCGCCTAACTTTTGTTTAATAAAGTTTCTATAATCATGTTACCAGTTACGAGAAAACTACAACGAAAACTCTCAAAATAGCGCATTTATGATATATTTTTTAAATTAAATTGTATGAACTATGCAGCACTTTAGATGGAAACAAAATAATAAATATCATGGGCACGAGTTCGTTGAACGGTAGGACTATATGAATTCGTTGCCGGGCACCACTAACCACTCTGATACATTCTTGAATGTTTGTACGGTGAGCTGAAGCCTTTGGTGCTTGTGTTTCACTCTATGTATGTAATACAGCTTTATTGTGTTTTCAATGCGTTCTAGATTCACTTTTTCTCTAACTCTTGTCCTATTCAATATGTGTAATATCCTTTTCCATAGTAGGAGGTTTTCTTTCTCGAGATGTAGTAATCTTATATTAAAAACATTTTTTTATGTTCAACGGTGTAGGCTGTAGAGTACTCACAGTTAGTCATACACACACAGAAAGACGTCATTTCCATTATCAAGGTCGCGTATAGGAGAGTAAAAATATGCTGTTTTAAAAAGTGTTTGAATTGTAATAACTTTAACCAATTTTCATATGTTTTTAAATATCGTACATTGAATTTGATGTCATTCAATAATTAATATAAATAATAATTGACTCGCAACATTATCAGCTATGTTCTACAGCTAAATATATAAGCTTTATCTTTTCGAATACAAGGTTTTGAAACATCGTCATAAGTTTAAGAACTAATCTAATCAAATTGAGAAACTTTAATGAAGTAATTTATATTTGCTTGATAAATAACATTATTTTACTGCATTTTTAGTATTAATGTTTTTTTAGATTTAATTGTCAAGTTTTAATGCGCATTATTATTGCATTTTAGTTTGTTATTTACAGATTATTACATAATTACAGTTGGCTTTATACCTTTTCTAGATAACAATGATGATATCAATATTTATAGATTTTATTTGTCTGTTTTTATTTAAATTTAATTATAATAAAAATCATGAAACTGAATTGTTTGTGTTGTCAAGTCTCCCTATTTTTATTTTCTTATACGAATGCATATCTTGGATTGTAAAACAATAATAAATAATCTCTAAACTCTAAACCTTGGAAAATAAAAAACGGCATTAAGTACAGGTGCCTTATAGGAAATATATGCGATGCGAGCAGAATACTTTGTCTCGCTCTGCGCTTGTGCATAAAATTTTTAATTTAAAAATAAGTATGGCCCTTGGGTTTAAAGTTTGAAAAAAGAAATGTTATAGCTCTTCAGTACGGCGAACTAAAAATTGCAAAGAAATACTGAATACCTGTTATTCATTTAATTAATTCTTACTGAAATAACATAAATAATCACAATAAATTGAATAAACATATTTTAAAACCTCTTTGGTGGCACATACTTGCGAAAATGCATTTTTTAAAACTTGGGAAGCCAAGCTCAAATCTTAGGAATTTTTTTACGAAATTCCAGCCTTATTTTTCCGCAATGAAATGCCAAAGTGGCTGGATTAATTCTACAGAATATCTATACTTATTCTGTATGTATAAGAAAGTTCAGTATAGGGCATTGCGGATTGTTTTACTATCTCAAAACGGCACGAATTAGAGAAATAGTGATTCATATAAAGTTAAAGGTCAAAGATATTGAAATATCGTTTTGTCTGAATAGATTAAACAAGTTTGCAGCTAGAAACCCATAATACATTGCATTGTTTTACCAAATATACTTAGGAATAATTTGTAAGGATTTCATTTGAGTTATAAAATGATAAAATCATCATCAAATGCGCTCTAAGTTGCACGTGTTAGGGTTCAAAATAGTTGCATGCATTCAATATAGCAAACTTGGCCGGACAAATGTTACTCAACTATTTACAGATCTACACGCCATGCATACTCAAACGAAATCCTTACAAATTATAATGTATATCATCACGCTTTTTCCCTAATTAAAGGTGGCATAGTTTGGGAGTTTAATATTTATATTAACTCTACGATATGCGTTTGCTCCTGTTTAGCCAAACTTATAACTGGAATCTTGAAAAATTGCCCAGCTACAAAAGTTTTGAGAGCTGAACTGGAGTAATCTCGCATTTCTCACACATAGTACTACGAGAAAACTAGTTGGAACAGGTTTCCTGCCATAAATAAGCCTTTCAATTATGTTGATTATTCAAAATCACATTTTCCTTCTCAATGAAATGGGAAAGGTCTATTAAGAAATACGGTATTCGCAGACTGTTACTTATTATGAAGTAATAATATAAATGATTTGAAGGTTTTATAATGTTATGTGACGTTTGACATTCAATATTATTATATACATAGGTTACCCATGGGCACCATGTGCCCATATCATATATAGTCCCTATTTAAATTATCTAAAGAAAATTGGAGAAATGTTTAGATCTATAACATTTTTTATCAAATGTCAGCGGCAATTTTTAGTATAGCATTATGCAACGCGTTTATATCAGTTCCTGTAAGAAATGCACAGTAGGTAGACTGGTCAGAGGCGGTCGAAGGGATTACGTAGTACCTAATTGGTTATGATATTTCTCTGTCAGTATAGTTTTGTTGTTCAATGAGAATGGTAGTGTTTTTGTGATTTGTGCCCTGTGCATCTGGTATGGAGAATATTAGCGGTGAGTCAAGTCTGTCTGTTTATATTTATATTCTTGCAATCATATGTATAGGTAAATGGTGATAGCCATTTTCCAGAATGTACGTTATGTGTATGTCAAAATGTGTTATTGTCACCTATCCCTAACCTTTGTATCGGTGCTGGCCTGGAAACCGCTTTATGCGGGTGATAGTCGAGAAAGTGCCCAGCGATGTAGCATATATATTTGCCGGTATGTTGCCAGCGGTGCCTTTACCTGCCAACATTAATGTCTATCCTCAGGACTGAGCCCAACGTATCGCTTCGTACCTCCGGGGAGATATGGTGGAGATTGAGTTTCACTCGACTTTCAACTCTTTCTCCCGATACCATGCTAATATATGTAATATGTATTATGCCCTTATGATTGGTGTTCATGAAATAAAGTATCATACAGGAAGGTTCAGTGGTTAAATATCGTCGGTTACCATCCATCCACATACAACTTTAACAACAGGTAAAATCAACCCTAATACAAATTGTTAACCAAAAGGCCAACGATTATTTTTTATTTAAAATGCGCGGAGTGGAAAGGAGTCTGCTGCTCGCATCGCATATATTACTTATAAGTGCAAGAAAGTGTTGGACCCTGAAGATTTTTTGCTAGCAATATACTGAACTTTGTCAGTTTATAATCACATTCTTGTTTTAATTATCAAACAAAAATATACACAAATAATTAAATTTTCCATATGAGTATAAAATATGCGTATGAGAGTATTAAATTACTCATGATTAGCTATTGTCATTGTTATCTATAACATGATATCGGATTTTGTTTTCAGGGAATATGTATAATTTATCAGCTCGCAATTGCGTATTATAGGTTGAAAATGTGCATTTCCTTATGAATGCGAAACTATACAGATTTGTATAGCATACAACTTTTTTGTTTTCATAAGAAGGTTATAATATCATATATTTCTTCTTGGTCCCTGAAAAAATGCCCTAATTTTGGAACTGCTTGTCCTTGAATTTTATTAAATCAGCTTATGAAGATAATAAACTTATTCTATATTTATTTTTGTTTCTGATACATTTTTACATATTATGTATTTTTAAATTGCGATTGTTCACTTATGTTTGTTATTTATATGAATACAAATATTATCTTAGATGACTTTGTTATACGCAGTAATAAGTAAGTCATTCCGAAAACAATCAGACTAACGCTAACGACTAACTGGTTCATTTTGTGAGACCTAAATATAAGGAAATCGAGTATAGGCCACTCTAGATTGTTTATCAAAATTTAACATTGACTTCGTTTCACTTGACCAAAGGCTAAAGCCGATAACTTCTTATCACTATACGTTGTTAGATTAGAGTTCTATATATTTTCCTATGATATATTTACCTTTCTCACTCGTTTGATTGAAACCAAAATCGTTCAACATCGATATTTTGCGATTTTTATATTATTTGTATACACAAATATCGCATGCTTTAAACAATAAAGTGTAAAGAGTTGTTTCCTGATTACAACGAGGTGTGCATACGAGCAAATTACTTTCTATACACGACATCACACTTCCGCTACACTTTTATTTCCTTATAATAATAGGCAGCTTATAACAATGCAGCTATTCCATTTCTCTATTTTACACTGAAATTATTTTCAAACTTCATCATCTTCGATACTAAAGACATACTTAAATACACACGAAGTCTATTCAGAAAAAAACAGAACTTAATTTTTGTAGACTTTATTATTAATTGAACAGATTATTGGAAGGGAGCATTGCGGTTCGCATAACCTCCTCTGTAACCACATGTTCTTGGATTGTTGATATCTCGTTTAGTTTTTGTGATATTCATATTTGAGTGCAACGTGTATATCACATCAGTTTAATCGTATATAAAGTAGACCATTTTGTAGACGGCAAAGGAATTACTTATTTAAGATTATAAGTAGTATATTCATTTATTTTCGAATAAATAGTTTCAATTTTTTATAGAACCGTTGTCATCCAAATAACAATTCATATAAATAGTAATGATATATGATAAAACACAGTAAAACCGTGGGAATATTTGACGTGCGAAATTAAGTATGTACTTGCGATAAATCTTATCACTGTGACCCATATTTTATTCATACGTAATCTAATTTAAGACCGTGTCATTTCTAGCCAATGCTCGAGGAGTTTATTTTAGAGCAATAATACGTAATAAAATAGTGACTGTATTTGCAAAGTATTAAAAATGATAACAATGAATTATGTTAGGATTAAATTGAATTATTGGAAATACTATTTATTTTTCCGCTGAATATTTGATTTATATTCACAAAGTTCTATCTTTACAATTGCAGTTTTTTTTAACAAATTAATAATATGTGCACTAATAATTGGGGTCGTCGTTTACCTAACTTATTACTTATATATATATATATATAAAATCTAATTATAAGAATGAAACAATGTACTCTTACTGATAATTAAATATAAAATAAGGAAAAAACATGTCTATAACAGCGAAATATATCATAAACACGTGTGAACAACGGTCGGCCAGACGTACGATCGTCTAGGGTTGCCCCTGTCGAGACATAGCCCTGTCCCTGTCCCTGTCCGATTCAAATGGAAACACCGCCATTGTTTTGTGCGCATTCTGGTGATATTTATATATTTCTGTGGTGGCAGCGCGCATTATGCTCGGATTATAATATTATAACTTTTGGTATCATTCTCCCTTTACAACTATTATATTTTATCGATTTATTGTATATTGAAATTAATTTGATTCTAAGTACCAATATAATGTTGTTACAAATTGCAACTTTGATATCTTATTTAAAAGCAATGTAATCTATGGCATGCAACTGAAGCTTTCAATACGCAAGCGCTAAATAATTGATTTAATATTGTCTGCTTTCCGGCTACACTTAACGTCTAGTGTTGCTAAATAAAATTTATTTATTGTTTTATGCCGTAGACAAGACTGTAAATCTTGAATAAAAAGTCTTTAATGTCTCGGATATGGTATGAGTTAGAGAAGAAGAATTTTATTATAAAAATTAAAGACATTCAAATTATTTGAATTCATTGAATTTTTTTAAATGTACATTTACTGAAAAAAGTCTTAGTAGAGATATAAATGTTGATTTAAACATGTTTTAGTTTATTTTAATGTTGAATTTTCTTTAATATTCAAATTCATCAAACTATAAACTCCAATTAAAATTAAGTACAAGTCAACTTGGCTTTAGGCTTTTATTATTGTTCCCTTGACTATGTTTATTAATATATTTGTTTTTTGAAATATATAGATACTCGAAATTGCATTACATTATCAGGATAAGCTCACTTGAGGTGCGATTCTTATCAGATTAGGTAAAAAATGGTAATGACATAATTAATATATTAATTATGTCATTAAAATCTTTTACCTAATCTTGTGAACCCAAATAGCTATTATAATAAAGCTGGAGTAATTATCATTCGAGTTACATTTATAATATTGGTTTTTTTTTTATTCTCCCTACGATTGAATATGAAATAAAATCAATATGTATTGTTCCTAGAGACACGTCAGTATAAAATAACTCTTATAGCGATTATTCAGTATTAAGTTTTAAGTTTCATAATATTATCTTCACAGTGTTGACTTTAGAGCGTTCACACACAAATATCATTCCGAATATAGTCAGATTCGATTACAATAATTTCTGACTTCGTCAGAGAAAACGTTATAGATAACTCTTATAATTTTTCTGAAAGAAAAAAAAACAACCGACGAATACAGCTATAAAAAAACAAAACAACAATCACTACCTACAATGATTTGACCTAATCAAAAAAAGAAAAGTTTTTTTTTTTTCACGCTTCTGGCACAAATGTATGTATCTTGTAACTTTACCGCAAATGCAAATTTGATATTAATGTAATTGTTTTCATATATCAAGTTTCAAGTACACTGGTTCAATTTTACTTAGAGGACATAAGATATTTTGATTCCTTGCGCTAATAATATCAGGCGTTCTTATTGTTTTTTTTACTTTAATATATATTTTTTTTTTTTTAAGACAAATTAAATTTACGTTTCCCTAATACTAATACATATTGACATTGTTTAAAAGCAATCGTAGTTACAAAATAAAATAAAAGCTCACTGCAGCTTTCTTAATATTTTAAGTGAGTGAAAACTGTAGGCTCAAATTAGGCAAATTAGATTGTATTGTTACCTGACTTTTGTTGGCAAATTTCTGCAATTTAGTTGCATAATGTTTTCTCTATAATTTTCGGGGCTCAAGTGCACGGAGGGGCCCCTACCCTTTTATAGGTGGCGGAGAATAGAAAGAGAGAAAATATACCTCTTTATCTCTCTCGCTCACTTGACAGTAAAGGAGAGAAAAGCAGAAGGCTCCACAAAATCAGGAGAAAAGTATAGCTCCGTATATAGTTAATATAAGGTGTATAAAAATAAAGAACATTTGCCAGTTTTCAAATTATAAAATGACCTGTTTCCTAAATATGTAAGGTATCACTGGATCAAAGCCAAATAATTCTAAATCCACAAATTCGGGAAGCTGTCGTCTTCTACAAAAAAAAATCACCTAGTTTTTGATCTTCCGGTGCTTTATGCGAAAAACAAAATAATAATCTCAAAATGTACTCATTTACATAAAGTCTCGTTTAATAACATTGAGATGTCGCTTATCTTTATTTATTTCACTATTATTTATTATACTCTTTGTTATTTTTTAACAACATTCTAATTATGTCTAAGTTATATTAGAATAATTTGGTTTTCATTTATAAATATAGCTTTATTTGTATTCTAAAAAAGTCATATTTTTTGACCCGCCACAGATACCTAACCCCGTAACTGATTATAACTCTGGCATGACATTAACTTTTCTGGTCAATAAGAATTGTATAAATAAGTATAAAATTAATGTTATTTTTTTTACTTTGAACAATAAATATTAGGTATCATTGAAAATCATTAAATAGTTGCTACAATTTACGAACAATAACTATAAATTTATCTGAGGCATATCTTTTATTAGCCTTACAGAAGGTCATTATTCCCACTATTTCTCACCTACACTAAAAATATATTTTCAGTTTACTAAGCCATACCGAAACACAACAAAATTTCCAAGCATTATTTGGCGTATATTCAAGAATATTTTGTTTATTTATACGTTCAATTTATTACTTGTTTTAACAATGTAAATTTGGAACAATGAAATTTAATTTAAATTCTAAATTCATATCTTGCGATTCAGATCTATAATTAAAATGCGCATGCTTCATACATTTTTGCAAAATATATAACAAACGTTCAATAAAACACATACAATTTAAAATATATAGAAGTAGAATTTACAATGAAACATTTGCACAAACTGGCTTGGAGGTCATAAAACAATTCAAAACACAACAATGCAAACAATGGTTTAATTAAATATTCTAATTTGCAGTATTATTATTTTTTATAACCGAAGAAACGTTATATATAACTCCGAAAGTTAGCAAGCTATAGCATATTTTAATACGTTAGAACTGGCACGAACATTCGTAGTAAATGTCTATCCAATTTGGTTAAAAGCAGCCCAGTATCTTCAACAGCAGATGTTCCGAGCTAGCGAGATATTTACGACCGAACATTAAACACGCTAAAAACAACTAAATTCCATATGTTCCACACAACACAATACACTTTTTAAGTTTTTTTATACGTATTTATATCTTAATACGCAAACAAACAAGAATATTAAATATTTTGAATACGTAAATCAAACGAAATATTAACAAACGAAACGAATTTGTTTTCATAGCCTACAAGCCACAATTGATTGCGGCGCATTTTCGATATATGTACGCCGATTTTAAATGTATTTTAGTAAAAATATGGCAAGAGTAAACTTGAACTTAAATATATGGTAAAAGCCACGTCGGTTATGTGAAGAATTCTGATTTAATATTCGATAAAAATTATACGTTTGCTTACAATGAATGCATATTGGTCTGTAAGATTTACTAAGCGTTCCGGATAGATACGTAGACAGGATTGGATTTTGTATATGATACGGGATAGTGGTTTTGAACTAATATTCATATATTTAAATATAATAAAATATAAAATACACCGTGGAAATAGAACATGACATACTCTTCCATCGCATAAAATATTACGTAAACAATGTTGGTCATTAATTTTCGCGTAAAAATTGATTACAATGACTTTGAATATATGACTTTGAAAACCAACATATGTTAGTTTTATATATATATATATATAAAATATGTTTAAAATCGCATTGATCTTCAGTGAAATTAGCGTAATTTATTTTTTGAACTCACTACTTTTATGTGATACAATGTCTGCCAAATAAACAATTACTTATGACTCATAAATGCAAAACAAACAGTTTTTATTGACATATTCATACAAGTTGAACCAAATAGTGCGCCACAAACTAATTGGGCCAAGTGATTGTTCACTGCGAAGTAAATAGTAATTAAGATTAGAAAATTACAAATAATAATCGAGTTTGTATTATGAAAAGCAATGCCAACATTCCAAGCAACAAAATTCACACAATATATCATACATTTTGTTGCTGTGAACGTTAACCTTGTATGTCATACAACAAACTGGAATTATTACTTATAATTTCTACGCTTAATTACTAATTCTTTAGCTGTGAACAATCCTTAAGAGATAATGGATACAACTGTCGAGTAGCTAAGAAGGAACCATTCGTAAATGATTAAATTTTTACTTGTTGAATTTTGTAAGCTTTTACTATGTGAAACTCCATGTTAATTAAGGAAAAAAGGTTTTTTAAAAAATACACAGTGTTTAGTTTCACTAATTTAACAATTTAATGACGACTAGTTTCACCAACTATGTGGCATGTTCAGGACTTAACTCTAAACTAGTTTAGAGTTAAGACCTGAAGATGCCACATAGTTGGTGAAACTAGTCGTCATTAAATTGTTAAATTAGTGAAACTAAACACTGTGTATTTTTTTAAAAACCTTTTTTCCTTGATTAAATTTTTATATATATATATTTCGCTCTTGTCTATTTTGTTTACACTTTCTTGTCTGGTCTTGTCTTGAAATCAATATAAGTGTAAATGGCAACATTCATGAAGCACTATTATCGATATATCGAACACTAGTTTCGCAATCGGTAATATTACGGTTAGCCAAAGTTTTAACAAATTACCGATTTTACCAGCGGTTAATGTTACATTGAAATATCGAATTTCCACTACGTTACACTTAATTTCTGTGAATTACAACAATAAACTAATGATGAATCTGTATTTTTGAAATTAGTTTGTTATCAACTGTTCATTAATTACAATTTAATTAAGTTTACTGTTGGAAATATTGTGACGTATTACCAACGGAAGAAACTAAATTTCTATTAATATTTAACTTGGAAAATAAATTAGAAAGACTTTCGCACTAGACACATTTAAAAGGTTATGTTTAAAATAAAGTCATAGGTCAATTTTTTAAATATTTTACCAAATACTTAACCCATTGTACTATTGGTTTTTCGAACAACAATGCATTTAAAAGAACTCGATACATTTAAAGTTCATGGTATTCGTTAACTTATTTCCTCTACTTTAAGCAGTCGGATTATCTTTATTGTTAACAATAAATATTCTATTGATTCAATAAATTTTGAATCTTGCTAGTATTTTCTTTGTCATTATTCAAAGTTGTTTAGTTTTTTAAGTAGTATTTTTTTGTTTTTGTGCTTTCTATTATTATCATTTTATAATTAGAAATATACAATTGGCGTTCTATTTACAATTCTTTCTGAGTTTTTGGTCAGCATGTTTTTAGAATAAGATCATGTTTAGTTGGGCATTGCGCCACACGACCTTAAACAGTGTGACTAATTTAATAGTGTATAAACTACTCATATCAAAGGGATCATGACGTCACGTTCCCTTTAAACTACGAATGACACAAAATAGGACTGTTTTCTAACAGAAAAAAATTAAACCAGCCTCAAAATGGTTTCAAATATTTCAGTAAATGGTGAGAGCGATTACAGACGCACACACAGGCGTCATCCTCAAATAGTTATCAGTTCAGGAGAGCTCATTTCCGTTAAAATATCGAGTTCAGAATGTTTGATGATTACAATATTTCCTTTTAGACTTCGTCCAAGAAAGTAAAAATGAAGCAGATATAGAATTATTTATAATCCATATTATATACAGAAAACATCTAATTAGAATGTCCTTCATGTTGTTTACAGTTGATATGATTCGAAAATAACGTAATAATATATGATCTTTATACACATTAACTTCATTGAATATAATATAATTATTACAATATTTTCCAATTGAACAATTATTTCAATTTAAATTCATTTGAACCGAAACAAAAATAATCACTTTTATATAGTTATTATTTACTGAATCAAATAAACACATTTATAAATATACTGTTGTCACCATGCAAATATAAATAGACTTTGTTGACATGTTCCATGAGGTATTTTACAGACGAAACGTATATTTGATGTATAAACTTATTTTAATGTTAATTTGCGCGGTAAATCGTAAATTTTTGAATATTCTAACTGAAATGGTTGTTCTGGTAATAAAATGGCAACATTACATTTAATTGGTTTATCGATCAGTTATTGCCACCGAAATTGATACTGAACTTTGTTTAGTCTATTAAAGTTGGTACAATATAATAATATCCTGTTATATGTTGTGAAAAAGGAATATATACAAATGGCCAATGACTAATTAATTTTTATATACTTTAGCTAATATTACTTATGTAGATGTAGTAATTAGTTGATTTTGTTGATATTTTTATGTTTGATTTATGTCAATTTGTTCGTATTCATATTTTCAATTACGCTTTTAGTTCCCGTGAAAACTCTTTGTTTATAAATCAACAAGCAAAACACTTACATTTACTAAATGCATTTTTATTTATCGCATTCTTATTCCATATGATTTTTAGTTTATTTATGTTTAGTTTATAGCATTCTGATACGAAAAGGAATCTTTCGCTGCAGGCATTAAATGATGTCACTTTTGTTTAAAACTAGCACACATGTGGCTACATGAGTGTAAGTATATTATGACAGTCACATAATCTATTAAATGGCCCGTTAAAATATTTCAAAGTTCTTAGATTGTATATATGTATATGTTTTTCTACATTGCTAAGTAATATGATATATAATAACATCAACATATATTTGTCACAGACAACATATTATATTATCAACTGTTCTACGTTCTCTACGTTACGGTAAATGTGAGATAAGTGTTAATTGTATAAACCAACCATGTTTAATTTCAAACCCTCAGTTTCGAAGTTTCATAAAAATATTGGTTTATCACCATCAAACTAACCAATACTCTACAGAATTATCCTGAAATGTCATTTATCTAATAGAGTCTATTTTGTTTTCCTGTCAAAGGCGCAGATGATCCGATTTTATAAGCTACATGTGAATCCATGGCAACGTCAACAACATATTTATAATATTTCGTAGCATTTTTCTCGCAACTGGTACATTTTTTGAAGAAATGTTTCAAACAAAAGTTGTTCGAAATATTAATATCATTCATTATGAACATAACTGTATTTGCCGTAAGTGTAGCCGTTCTAGTGATATTGGAGATAGAACAAAAATGCATAGAGTAAACATTGCCGGTTTGAATATTCTTTTCAACAATAGAAGTCTTAAGTTTGAAGTTTCATAATTTTACGTTCGACAGTTTTGGCTCTAGAGCATTCACAGACACACACACACACAGACAGACAGACGTCATTCCGAAAATAGTCACATTCGATTCAGGGAAGGTATATAAATCGTTTTGTTTGACGGAAAAATATTTGGAATTTAATATAAATGTTTCTATAAAAGATAAACATGCCAGAAGTAAAATACGTACGTGTACTTCCGTTGTCCTGATTGCAATATTTCCATTGTATGCATTTGTATAGAAAAGTAAAAAAAAAAAAAAAACAGCTAAAGCATTTGGATCAAAAAAATGCCTTAACAAAAAAGTTTTGTCTCGTCGCCCGGAATCCAATAATATACAAACTCATATATTCGTCGTTCGCTCGCTCGTACGACTTGAAGCGATTTGAAGCGACTACAAGTTTTACTGCCATATAATTAACATTGGTAAATAAATGGAGGCCTGCATTAAAAATATTCAAGACTCAGATGAAAGCAAAGTAATCCTTCACCTTTATGTTAGTCGATGGGCGATAGAAATAAACAATAGCGTATAGACTAGTTGATTTCATATTTTAACGCTGTTAACGTTTCTCATGAATGTCAAAGATTCGAAAAATACTTCCGCAGAATTCCAATTGAATTATTTGAAACAGGTTTTCCCATATCTATGATTTTTAATTTTTTATACAAAATATATAAAAGAAAGTATTGTGTTCATATCCGTATCCCTATTTTCGCAATAACGTCATTGTGTGAAGAAGGTACAAGAAAGTCGACTGAAGGCCACTCTAGTTTTATATTTCCTCTTTGCAAATGAGCACACATCAAAAATACATTCATAAATTTTCCCTTAGAAATATCGTAGTTATTATTCAATTAGTTGTTATTTGAAAAATGTTCCACGCTGTGATTTCTGTTTTGACTTACAGTTATATAATATTTATTATTGGTATCATCTGCAAACAATATTAAACAAATAAATTAATTTGCTTTTTGTATGTAGGACATTTTAAATGTATATCACACGTGCATTATTAAAATAGGGTACAAATTTGTACACCTCAAAGAATTTTGCAATACTTGACACATTATAATCTAAAAATGTCCACGTTCTACTGTTTTTCTATAATTATCTGTAAAATCCAATTTGCTTGAAATACGTTCGCAGTCGATCGGTGTTAACCGGTGGAAAATGGCAAACATACATTATTTCAGTCTATTTTGTTTGTCATAATGTTTTCAGGCATAGTTCATACGATTTGTAAACATAATCTACATATCAATGGAAATAGAATATTTACGTTTTTCCGTAGCAGTTTTCTCGTAACTGGTACATTTTTTCTAGAAACTTTTCAAACAAAAATTATGCCAAATATTAATATGTTTCATTATGAACATAACTATTTTTGGCCTAAGTGCAGCCGTTCTAGTGATATTGGAGATAGAACAAAAAATGCACTTTCGGTTGCATATTCTTTTCGAAAATAGTTGGTGTACATCTAGACCATATACAAGTCTTAAGTTTGAAGTTTCACTATTTTACGTTTGACAGGTTTGACTCTACAGCCACACACACACAGACATTCTGAAAATAGGTTCATTCTATTCAGGGATGAATTTTTTCATGATTACTTATTACAACGTAAAATAAAGTAAAAATGCTTCAAAGATTATCAAAAGTAAAAATGTTTGTCATTATTATCAAACATTGGTTGTCTTTTATTATTGTTGTACGCTTTATAAATAATTATAGCTTATACAGTAAATACGTAATATCATGAGGGATACTTGATGCCATATTTTTTTCTGTCTTATATAAATTTTTACGTTAATTATTGTAATTAGTGGAGTCTAAGGTCATTATAAGAATCATCTTGAAGATTTCCATTGCATAGATACGGTTTTCCTTGACAACAACGACCTTAGAATATTTTTTAGCGTTAGAAATTTACCCACAAAACTGATTCCGTTGCAATTTTGGAAAAACAATACTGTAATATTAGTTCGGTTCTGAGAGGAAAGATGAAGCAAGAATTTAATAATAAATCTTGTTTTTATATTTGGCCGATGTGAGAAAAGTGTCTATGGTACCTGTACCTATGTTTGTTTACTGTTTATTAATCGTTATCGTACAGTATGGTTTGTTTTCTTAAGTATGTGGGTGGATATCTATTAAAATATCAATTGCGCACAAACAACATTTCAAAAACATTATTAATTTCCCAGTACAAACTTTAATACAGGACAGACTTCACCCCGATTTTATTACCTCAGACATTAATAACAAAGTTAATAAACCCCGTGATCGTTTTATAAAAATTACTAATCGTTATTTGAAAAATGTAACGTAAGGTTAAATTGCATTTGTTTATGATGATTAATAAATAATGTTGTTATAGCAACAGCCGTGAGATGCGAAATCGGGCCGAGAAGTTGCGGAGGGACAAGTTGAATTCATATATCGGTGAGCTTGCCACATTAGTACCCATGGTCGCCGGAAGTGCCAAACGAATGGACAAGACAAGTATCCTTCGTTTAACAGCCACACATCTCAGAATATATCACAGTAAGTATTTAGCAAATAAACGTTAAAGGAAATCTTTAAAAATGATTAATTAGTTTATAAATTTGAAAAATTCAATTCCAATCTTAATATGTGCATTATTTTAGTTATCGGACGCAGTTTCCATACATATTTCAAACAGTTGTTAAATGTAAACACGGGTTATATTAATTTGTCGTATTGTGTGTTAATGATTTAGATTATACTCAGTAAATTGCGAAATATCCAATCACGATAATAACAAATAATCCTAAAATATACGGCAAAACAGCTGGCAATTTAGGAATATAATTACATTCGAACAGAGAGAAAATGAAAATTGGCAGTGAATATTTTAAAAATGAACACTAAATTAAGTTTCGTTAGTACGGTCATTTTTAGCTCGCCGTACGTAGTACCGAAGAAGCTAAAGCATTCGGTCGTGTATCTGTAGCATTCTCTGATCAAAAAATGTCATTAAGAAAAAGTGTTCGTCTCGCGTCGCCCTGATTCCGAAAATGTATATAACTTATATACTTGGATGTTAGTCGTCGCTCGTAAGACCAAATTTGTGCCCTCTACTCCTCTGAAGGTACCGGAGCGATTCACTCCAAATTTGGTACACATATTATTTGGCATCCCATTTGAATCCGCTCGCAGTATAAATCCAATCGCCCGTATACTTCCCGAGTTATAGGGCCCCAAAATTTGGAGCCCCCCTTAATACTGCCCTTATAAAAATAATTGAAACACTTAAAAATTCTACTAAAAATTCTAAGATATTTTTTGTCTACAAGATTTTTTCATTTTGTTAACCCAAAGCCCGAAAAAAAAAAATTATAATTTTGAATTTTAAAATATGCACTAAATTATTTTTTTTTATCAATATAATCTAAATTTGGTACACATATTATTTGGCATCCCAATTGAATCCGCTCGCAGTATAAATCCAATCGCCCGTATACTTCCCGAGTTATAGGGCCCCAAAATTTAAAGCCCCCATTAATACTGCCCTTATAAAAATAATTGAAACACTTAAAAATGCTACTAAAAATTCTAAGATATTTTATATCTACAAGATTTTTTCATTTTGTTAATCCAAAGCCCGAAAAAAATTATTAAATATTATAATTTTGAATTTTAAAGTATGAACTAAAAATTTTTTTTTCAATATAGTCTAAAATTAAATGTAAGACTTTTTACACTTATAACATATTTTCAAATTGTTAACCAAAAGGCCATAATAATTAAAAACCACTGCTCGCAACGCAGCTCGCAACGCGTTGGTGCGTTTTACGCGTACCAAATCTTGTTTAGTGTGTATATATTTTATTTCATTAAAGAAATTATCCATTATATTTTATGAAAATGTTATAAATAAATGTCTCCTTTGTTATAGCTCTGCTGAATGGCGCTACTCCTAAAAATGAATTTAATATGGTGAACCAAATGGCTTTAGAACAGATAATGTGCGAACAGCTAGAAGGATTCCTGTTAATACTAACGCCGAACGGAAAAATCGTTTTTGTATCACATACAGTTGAGCAAATATTAGGACATCTACAAGTACGGTATATGGATATACTTTCTTTCTTTTTATGATAATTCATTTGTTTGTATTTGGGGCTCAGACCGACTTGATGGGCCAGTCAATTTACACAATAACATCCGCCGAAGACCACGACAAACTTCGTGTACATTTAAGTCTGGATATCATTGACAGTGAGTGGAGGAGATATTTTAAACTTGGTATGGCGAAAGCGGGACCACGAACTGAATCTCCTTCATATGAACAATTCACTGTTATGGGGATGATTAGACCACCGCATGATGGACGTAGTACAAAACAATCGTTAGAAGTAGCATCGACATCGAGTAAAGCAAACAATAATGTAAGTTTCGTCATTCCTCTCAGTAGCCCGAAAATTAATGCATAGCTGAATACTGCTTGGGCAATGGTCATCTTGACCGGTACGTTTTATTTAATTTAATTGTTTTAAATTATGTAACTTAAGCAAACTGGCATATTCCATTTCGTTTTCCTTGTTATATCGCGACTCAATGTAAAATGTTCACTCAAGACGAGTTTCACACTGAAATAACCCAAATATTTTGAATTGTCTTTGTTATTAGGTATTGGTGTTTTTTGCCAAGCTGTATCGGCCGCCGCCGCTGTCAGATATGTTAATAGAGGCTAATAAAGATGAATACATCACCCGACATCTTATTGATGGTCGTATTATAAACTGTGATCACCGGATATCATTTGTAGCGGGTTATATGATTGAGGAAATATCGGGATTATCTGCATTCAAATTCATGCATAAAGAAGATGTACGGTGGACGATGATTGCACTAAGACAAAGTTAGTGTTTCTTAAATAGAATTAATTATGATTTATTTCATATTGTGTTCTGTTTTAACAGTGTATGATCGTGGAGAAAGTGTTGGATGGTCATGTTATCGACTGCTCTCTCGAACTGGTCAATTCATATACCTTAGGACGTTTGGCTATTTAGAAGTCGATAATACCGGTGTAGTGGAGAGTTTCGTTTGTGTAAATACATTAGTTACAGAGGATGAAGGTGTGAGATTAATTAAAGAAATGAAAGAGAGATATTCGGTTATGATAAATGCAAGTTCGCCTGAGGTAAGTTTAATAAATTACATACACTTAAAAATGTTATAGTTCTAGTTGATAATTGAAACATATACATATAGTACACTGAATCACTTGATTTATGCTTAATTTGTTAATCTAATCTAGAATCCGTAGTATTAAAACAGAATTCGTCTCATAAGCAACCCATTTAAGTCTATAAAAAGATACCTTTGTATTCTATCTATAATCTACTTTATTATTTACACAACTCGATATGCAACAAACTGTCGGTATTTTGACGTTTATTCAAAAAACAAATGTTAAATGTAAAGTTATATGTGGTGTGAACCCTGACAGTGATTATAAATATGCTTACTGCTTCTCACATTGCACACTGAATATATATTAAACGTTAGGTACTGCATCTATTTTAGTAGTTATATAATATATTTATTTTGACATTTAATAATAATGTTGACGTTTAAGATCGTAGTTTTTATTATGCACAATATTACTGATGATTCTAACGTACTAAATTTTTTGGCGTCATTCATGATGTATTACTATACTCTTATTGTTCTTATATGGTAAATATTTCATTTTAAGTTCGTGTTTCTTGTTGGTTTTAGGTAACTGAAAGAGAAACATCTAGAGCAACAGTAGAAGATCCAATACAATTGGAGGCGTGCATAAAGCACCTAATTACGAATCATCTCCCAATATCACCGAAGACTGAAAATTGTACAAGTCCCAATCCTTCCGCCCCAATCGAGAAACAAGACTGCTACCAGACTGAAATTTCCGCCGACCCATATGCCATAAAGACTACAACTACAAAAACAGTAACAAACATAACGAAAGTAAAACGCGTCACAACTACAGTTGAAGATGATATGAATGGTGCAATGCGTAAACGTCAGAAGCGGCGAGCCCTGTCATCCTCATCCTCCGATTCGTTGATAGATGCATTTGTCCAAGAAAATAGTAATAGTGTTGATAGTGTTGCTGTTGCGAATAACGGCAACAACTCTACCATCATATCACACCACACTGGAACAACCATATGCAGACCAAATGTGGCTGAACTAATGGTAAGCTAATGTTTTTTAAATTTTTTCTTACGCCTAAATGAAATACGATAAATTTCGTCTGTGGTATGAAGTTTGCCACAATTATCTAGATATACCAAATTTTATTGATTTCTGTACATAATATGATTTATAAATCACCATAAAAGAATCATAAAATGTAGATTCTAGCAAATCAGAACTTCCAATTCGATTGTATATATTAACACGTTTAGTGCCAAATGAAAGCAATGGTATTTCGTTTTATTACTTTTTTATGCGAATGCATATTTTATCCATGCCAGAATTGTATCTGATTATTTTCGAAATTATGTGTGTGTATGCGCTCTAGCGCTAAGTCCGTTCGTAATAATTCTTAATTATCAATAATTAGATATCGAAGCAATAAACATATTATTAAATAAAAATTAAGCCGTAAGTGCAGCATACTATCTTACATAATTTATTTTGTAAACAACATTTTTTTTCTTTAAATTTAAGCATTTCTAGGAATATGATGCAACAATACAAAAAGGAAGTGAAATATAAGTATCCAACAAATTATTTATTTGAAAAAAGTTGTTTTATACATTTCTTGCAAAATAATTAGAAATATATTAATAAAATAATCAGTAGAGAGAAATTTGAAGCAAGTTCACAAACTATAATTAATTATCTAAATAGTAGCCTAGGTATTATTTAGAAATTACAATTATTGAAATTATTGATATATTTAAGAGAAAAATGGTGTTTTTGTACCAAAAAATTTCTCTTAAACAAGTGCAAAAAATTAAATAATTGGAATATCAAAAAAAAAATCAGATAATTAAATGTGGAACAATATTGCCACATTAACCGCAAATCGGCAGAGTAGTTTCTGAGATCCACAGGCGGCTAGGTGAAAATAGTTCTTTTGAGAAAAACACGATTAAAGTTTAAAGTAATTTTTTTCTCTTATTGGTCGATTTAGAGCAGATAGTTGGAGTTAGCAAACTTTCGTGCTTCCATTGGTACTAAACTAATTTAAATGATATACTTGGAGAACATATGATAAACTATTAAAATAGCAGTAATGTCTACACTGCATATTAATCGTAAAATATGAATATTTTCGTACGGATGCAACTGAATAAATCTAGGTATTTGTGTCAACTGAATACCAAATATGTGTCTGTGGTATCGCAGCGGTTTTAAAATGATCTTATTTCATTTATGTGTCAGCCCGTGAATAATTCCGTTGCACTGGGCAGCTGATATAGTGACTGAAGTGTGTGCTATAATATAAATGTCTCAGCATAAGGAGCAAACGACGACGACGTACCATCATCGTCATCATCGGCACCAACATCATAATTTGCTCAGTCACAATGTGGGTATGTGAACAACGAAGACTGTGCTTATCGTGCAGTCACACGTCCAAATCAGTATCGACCAATCTGCGTCATTGCCGTTGCTAAACGTGTGTCTGCATCCCCCCTAATCTAACCATATTTTCTATTATTTAAGCATTGTGTTACCTAATTGATAACAATACAAACAAATGAACAAATAAGACTTTTTATATAAACGACTCTCAAAGACTTAAAGTGGTGACCATACTTAAAAAAGATATATGACTGTTATAATATATTTACATACATGTTTTGTTTATTAACATGACAATTATGTGGTGATGTATTAATGTTGCAGGAATACTAGCTATGGAACCGCTAAGTGATAGGTTTTAGATTTCGGAAATGATGTAAATATATTGCGTTATTATTATTTTAAAAAAAAAATGAGTTAATTTTAATAATAACTTTGTACATATTAAACACATTGTAATATATATTCTATTTTATATTCAAACATTTCATATTGTGGTAAACTGTATTTTCTTTTTTTGTTTTTATACATATATATTTATACACATAATATGTATATTTTAAAATAATGGTCCGAGCAGTTTTATACTCTGTAATATGACATTATAGATTATTATGTTTATAAAAAACGAAACTGCTATTGATGAATTGTTTGCCATCATTTGTAGGTAAACTGTGAACTGATACCGAGTAAGGAAACATAAGTATAAATGCACGTCAAATTATGTATTTATGTCATGCTCAGAATATATTTGATATTATTTAATAGTAACAAATAATGTTTTGATTGAAGTTTTAAACAATAACAATATCACAAATAGTGATGTGAGCTGCAACATGTTTAGCTTAAAATATTGTAAGAATAATAACATTAACAGACTCACATCACTGATCACAAATGAGAATGGCTCAAAAGCAAAATCTACAAGTCATTAATTTTCAAATATATATAGATATTCTATATTTTACCTCCATAACACTATACACCAGCGTTTCTTAACTTTTTCTTGTGCGACTCAAATTGAATTAATACCCCCACAAAAGCCTCAGAATGTTATAATTTGTTAAGAAACGCTGATCTACACATACAATAGCATCACTAATCCATTGTTCAATGAAAAATGAATTATTTTGAAGCTGATACAATGCTGCAATCTTTTGATTGCTATTTTCGAAATCACTTATACTTATTTGCTTTTGAACCCCTTCAAATGTAAGACTGCATTGCCATGGATACGTGTTCACGTATTCGTGATATATGAAGAAAGAATACGATATGAAAAGAATGAACAATTTCAGCTGACAAAAAACAAATACGCAAGCGTCAACTCATACGCATCCTGGAAAAGTTTGGTCGTATTTAGCTGACGAAATTAGTGCTATGGGTATGCAGCCTTATGTTCACAAAACATTCATAATTTTGCAGTGTCGTCTCAGGAACTGTGACGGGTTGAGATACAAACATACACATATTTATCAAACAAAAATTATTATTATTTTCGAATAATTTATGAAAATATAAGTCATTTTTCTTTAATGGGGGCTCATTGCGTTATAAATCTACGTTATTTACATAGTTACATATAAAAAACACCTTCGACACACTTCGACTTATCTCGACTATTTCCGTGGATTTGACAAATATGAAGGTCTTTTTTTGGGTTTGTAATGTTGCCTTTTTAAAGACTATAAAAATGCTCAATTTTCTTAAATCTCAACATTAATAAATTTTGATTATATATACACACAGATTGGTCAACAATGTTTGAACGTTACATAATCGGTGCTTGTTACTCTTATTAATAAATCTATATTCTCGTATCTTAAAAGGTTCCACTGCACAGACGCAATATTTTGATGGGCAACAAAAGAATTAGATTAATACCTCGTCCAAGCATTATTGATCGCATGTATATATATATATATATATACTTGTCCCTTAACGTGTCCATTTTTGAGGCGACACTGCATTTTTCTAAAATATATCCCATTACTTTTAATATATATTGTTCATGGAATAACTGAGCCTAAGTCCATATTTTATTTTGTTTTTATTATTAAATTATACAATTTGTTGTGTCGCACTGTTGGAATATGATTTAGTTAAAGAAATAATATAATGGTATCCATATAATTTCAAAACGTACTGATTAATGATTTGCGCGCATTATTTTATTTTTTACTTTTGTGTATGTAAAGTTAAATCTATGTAAAAAAGAATAATTAGATTATAATTTTAAATCAAATGAAAACACGAATAATACTTGACTGACAAAATGTGTGTCCCATTAGTATGAACAAAAATTGACAATATAAAATGTATGTTTAGATCAATTTACGTTTTTTTTTTAAATTGAATATTGAAAAACTATTCTCCAATTAATTTTTTTTAATATCTTTTATCCAAATATGAAAACTACGATTTATTTATTGAATTGGATCTAGATGAAATTATTTTTGTGATACAGTGAAGTGATGGAAATTAAAGTGTAATTGAAGAAGAAATTGTGTCAATTATGATAGGTAAAAATGGAATATATTCGCAAAAAAATGGTTGTTCCGTTAAAAAAAAACTCAATACATTGATTTAGTTTGAGCAGGTCAACTGAAAATAATTTGCATTAAAAATACGCGTGTAAATGCTAATAATCGAAATGTCATGACACAACTTTTTATAGTTTACAATTCTAACCACTTTCATTGCGAATATCTATTTTACAAAAATTGTTTAGAATGTGAAAATACGGTGATACTTGAATAAAATTTTGTTATTCTTACAATTGAAAATTGCCTATGTCTGTAATTTCATCCTTTTCAGAATTTCAGATTTCTATTTCAAGTACCAAAATATTCATCTTAGATACATTTATTAATAACAATAAGCTAATTTTAACCATTTTAAACATTTTGTGCGGTCTGTATATTTTCTGTAAAAATCCCATACAATCTTCCATCCCCTATTTTATCCCTTAGGGGATGATTATCCAAAATTCCTGAAACTTTTCATTCAAATTACAACTATTCGGCAACATTCAAACTTCACCTCTATGATAAATCCCATAATAAAAAAAAAAATCAAGGCGACCACGCTTAAATCAACGCCATATTTTTGATATCCCTTTTGTCGTTCTTGTCTAATATTTTGTAGATTTTTTAGGTATATATAAAAAAAAAAACATAAGAATTGTATAAGTGGTCATTTTGTTTCGGTTTCACACTAGCTCACCCTTTGAAAAATGCTGATCTAAATCAATTAGGAAAAAGATAAAATGTAGGTACGCTTACATTTCATATTAAAGTACATGTATTTCTTATTGTTTTATTATAAAATAAATCAACTGATATTTTACTTACATTTTTCGAAATGGTAATTTAACTACCTATGCAGCACTTGAGCTAAGCAATATTTAATTGCAACTTAAAATATGACATGGTAAATAACAAAATTGAATGTAAAATATTGAAATTATCAATAATTGCGATTAGCCCGTGTACAGGATCTGATTAAATTACGACAGATACAAAGTACAACAACAACAAAAATAGTAACAAGATTCTTGAAGAATATCTGTACACATACTGTAGGTTTTCTTTTTTTGTTTTTTTCTCTTTACAATTCTCTTATAAATGACATTATAGCACTTGTGTTTTATATTTTTATTTGTTGTATACTCACTTTGCTTAATTATACAGCAATATGTACATAAATTATTGCACCCTGCCGCTCTTATTCTAAATAAATATCTTCAATTGGGTAAGCAGTCTCAATGAATTTTTGATAGAACCTTTGGAAGGCACGCCTGCAATAGAAACATTTTCAAAATTGTGCTTGCAATACTTAATTAATATCCAGTAATCATTTTTTTTATCGTTATTATATGACCAAATAAAATATTTTTACTTTTTCTGGAGATCGCATTGCATTTATTTTAAAATAATATATTTAGTTAAAATGTGATTTAAGTGTCATTTCATATGTGTTAATGTTTATGTTTATTTACCCAACACTTTCAGCAACCGGGCGCGTTGAGTCAGTACCTCGGAAAACGTGGCATGCGAATCTTTGCAACGTTGGATGTTTTGTAATGAATCCCAGGTAACGATGATCACGTGGATGAAAAGCACAAAATGAAACGTTTTTTAATGAATAAAAGTAATCAATACATGGCTGGTCCCTCTGTAAAAGAAAAATAACAATTATATTTTCTCCACGTTGAAATTTTTTAGAAGAGTAAATTTGTAATATTTGTTCAGTGCTAGCACAAGGAGAAATTGAAATACATTTAAAAAATATAACAATAATTTGAATTCGAACGAGCAAGATCCTCTTTTTTTGTTGTCAATTAAGTAATATTATGAAATATACTTACATTTCGTTTGCTTCGGTCCACCATACGTAAGCCCTGATCTGATACTTCTAAGATACAAGCAGTCGGCCTTGGTTCTGTACCGCATCCAGCGACTTTTCGTACTGCTTGACATACCACTGATGTGCCCTTATGTGCCAATGTTTCCACTGACCCTAAATACCCAAGCTGATATCTTTCTCTATGGCCGTGTTCACATGATGGATCCCAGTCGCTGTAATCACTGTCTACAGCATATGCTGATGGGAATATTCCAAGTCGCCCGGATCGGAGATTTACTCCTTTAAAAATAGGATACACAAAATTAAAATGTTGCTAGAAAATAAATATTATGTATTACCTTCACACCAAAGGTCATCACATTCTTTCTGTACGTATATTGGATCTCCGATTTCTACTTCTATTTCATCTGAATGCCTCGGTATGAACTTATGAAGTCCTCTGTGCGTTGCTTCCAGCACTTCATATTCACTGTACGGTATCCCGCCGCCGCCAAGATATGATGAAGTCGATTCCAGTAGGGGTGATAGTGATTTGTTGCCATCGGTAGGTGAGTGTGCGGTACTGTGGCCACTGTCCACATCGGTGAGCATTCGTTCGGAATCAGGTGAGCTCTCTTCATCTCGTAAGTAACCACACTTTAACGCTAATAGTGATGATGGTCCGGAACTCAGTGCCCCTAGCTCATCAGCTAGCGATAATTGCTGGGTGCAGTATAGAGCTACTGATGCTATAATATAATTATTTTATTAGTAATTTTCTATTCTTTAAATTTTATAGTGCAAGTCTATCACTTATAAGGGATATTTTTAATAATGAGCGGTTAAGCTATTATATACTTGTTATTATAGGCTTATCAAGGATAACCGGATAATTTTTAATTTTGTTTGAAAAAAAAAAATTTTCCCTTGCTCTTATATTTAGCAGAATAGTCTCTGACTTATTGATTTGTGAATAATAAGATTGAGTCATATGTTTATCCATTTTCTCGCACATATATTTTCACCCTTTATATAAGGGAATCAACTGTATGTGAAGAATAAACATATATTTAAATCGAATAATCTTTGAGTAAGTTATAATTACCAATGAGCTCAACGTTATCAATGTCTAGTAGTTCCACATTCTCAAATAAAACTTTTTTTTTTTAATATTTTTACATATTATAGTTATAATATTTTTTATTGAGCAATTAGATACTTTATTTATAATAATAATTACTAAAATAATATATAATAATGTTACTATAAATTAAATAAGGCATACAGTGCGCTGTGATTAGCGTAATTAATAGCAAGTTTTTGGGGGGAGGGGGCTTAAGCCCCTAGGTGTGCCACTGATGTACATAAATGATGAAAACGCGTTTAATAATTATTCAGGACACGTACAATATTATTGAATAATTTTGTTGTTGATAAATCGAGTCGAAATTCTCTACATAAGTTTTAAATATTTAGAAATATATTTACATTATTACAGATTTGTTTGAAATGGGGCAATTTACTCAATCTGAGTTTTCTTTTTCATATTTAGAAAATCACGATTAGCGTGAACTCCCCTTCATGAAATATTTTATGCGTGATTATCGCGTCCGTCACGCATATATTTGATAAAAATCGGTATACTTTTTTTTTCTGCATTTCGATAACAATTTAAAACAGGAGATCTCAACCTTTATTTTTGTACCACTTAGTATAAATCTGATAAGCTGTACCACCATAAAAATATTGCTTCGGAACAGCCTTTGGAACATTAAATAAAACCAGTGTTAGATACGTTTAATAAAATTTAATTTAATTATAACAATATTAACATAGTTACTATGTAGTAGATAGAAAAATATTATTTATATAAAATAAGAAGGCAAATCACAAGGAAAAAAGTTTGTTTTTAATAATCAGCTATTTCCATAAGGGTCGAGAACGCTTCATTGAGATGAAATTGATAACCGGTTTAACATATTTTTATAAATTTGATAATTTATACGCATGTCAGGATCTTGCTTTATATTTATTTTGAATGACAATCATGCGGGTAAAAATTTTCCTTCACATGCATATTAATTTCTAAAAGGCATTAACAATTTCAATGTTTTTTTTTCTTTTGTTAAAAGTGTTCTTTTTTTACCTCGCTTTGACGTCCAAAATTTCTAGAAAATGCTAGTAATTCCTTTACTTAGTTTTATTTCAGTACCCATTTGCTTCTTTGTTAACTATTTTGAATTTTCTCGTACAGGTTGAGAAACGTTGATATACGATATATGTGTTATATTTAATATGATTATTAAATAATTACGTAGAATTTAATTATTATTTTCACTAATAGTAATTTTAAAAGGGGTTTTAAGAACGTATTTAACGTTAGGTAAATTATTATTTATTCGGAAATTATATTTGCGTGTGTTTCAAATTTAGAAGAAAGAATTACATAAATTGCTAAAAGTATAATTTTGAAGTTGATTAATGTTATCTTAAATTAATAATTAATCTTAAATCATCGGATTGAGTGAAGGTCATACATTCCGAAACGCACTATTCCATATTTTATCAACACTATTTCACAATTTGAATTTAATATATTACTAGAGAAATGTGTTTAAACTTATGCGAGTTTCAATTAATTTTGGGTTTTAGGCATGCAAATAGCAAAATTTAAAAAATAAATCAAATAACTACGAACGTTTTTTATTCTTCGGTATTTCGGGTAGTTTTCGTCGCCGTCTTTCACCAGAGCCCCATTGCATGAACGTAGTCCCCCGTGTGTGTAATGAGGTGAAACCTGCATTAGTCATGTCATCCCCGAGACCGCATCCACCAGGGTGCGGCAACTCAGAGTCTGTATCGGGATCGCTTTTGGAAGACGTAGGGGACTCCTCCTCAGCCAAAATGTCAGGCACAAGCCTGTCATTGTATACCACGCCTCGCAATTAGTTTTTCCACTTTTTGTCTCACACCAAAACATGCACAATTTTGTAAAATAAATTCAGATTCACTTACGAGTAAAATGGGGCAGGGACCTTAACATTTTGCGGTATTCTTTCAAAGCAATGTCTAAATTCTTCAAACTCCGTGTCCGCCATGTTTATTGTTTCACCCGGAGTCAGTTGGGGTTGTATTGATTCAAGTTAGCCGTCGCGGCGTCTGCGGCCGCGCCGGCGCGACTTACGATATACTTGATGCGTGAGGTTGTATCGTTTTTACAAAGATACACACACCGTTTAATGATACTATGTATATTGCGGTCCATGCCTTCTAACTGAGCATTACATGAACTCGCCTGCCCCGATATAAATAAAAAGTAATTCATAATAAATAAATATTTATCCTATGATTACACACAGAGAAATAACATTTCTCTTAAAAATTATGCATTCATAAATGTTGAAGGTTTATTTAGAACAAGTTAAGATGCATTTACAATTCAAACAATGTTTCCGTAACTCGTACGTCACTAATTGACATTGAAATACTGTTTTTGACGCTCACGTGGTATTTATATTTGTTCTCAGTCGACAATTTTTGATAGTCTGGAACATTCTCTAATGACATGTGCCCGCATATGTGTATTACATGGAAATACTACAAAGCACAAAGGCAAGCATGAGCATTCCATTCATTCTTGTAACAATATCAGCAGGTTGGAATCTTTTGGTTAGCCACCGAACCGTATGATCTCTCTTGACCCATTTCAATTCCGCAATCGAGGCAAAGTGGTTCCATATCTCTTCTCACTTCTGTTTGCGTTGGAGTTGGATGGAGTGTTTAAGAAACGTGCGGTCTAGGGATGACTAGGGATTCAGGGAGGGGGGCTCGTTTCATGGGCGCTCATAATATTCTACAAAGAAGGAGCGAATTCATAGAAGCTTTTAATTTGTTATGCGAAGCTCTATGTTTCCAGCTCAAAAAACAGTACGCACAAAAAAACAATAGTATTCGGTAGATAGATCCGTAATATTCTAGGAAAAAAAAAACCCATTCTCTTGTACTTGTACAGTAATTTATAATCTATTAATTTAATTTACTAGGTATTTTAAATTAATCTCGAATAGATCCAAATGTAATCAATATAATTCAGGATAAAGTAAATCAAATACAAATACAAAGTATCTGGGGGAGGGTTTGTAACTTCTTGCCTCGCCTATGCTCCATCACATGGTTTATTCAACGAAGATGCATATAACAGTTTCAATTACTTTACTCGGCGCTCGACGACGTCTCTCTGCGCTCGCACAACGCACATATAGAAACACACACATCCACTTCTCTTCTTCTTCTCCTCGTCTGTTCGACTCGTATAAAAGATGGGTTGGTGTAGGTTCTCGGTGAGCGATATAAAGGACTATGATTAACGAGAGACTCGCTTCCCGTAATGAGGCGTATCACTAAACTCTAAAAGCAACAGGTCGTGATATCAACTCAGATTCATACTGTGCCACGTCTTGTCACGTCCACTCAGATACTACTTGATGATAATATAATCAACGATATAATTCGATGGGAAATGCTGCTCGGTTTGCCTATTTCAATCATTGAATTGGATTATCATAAATAACAAAGATACATCATCAATGCCTACGTTGATTTTCCCTGGTAGTAAATCGAATTTCATTTTACATACATATATAACATGAAAAACATTTCTAAAGATACCGGAGCGATTTGGAATTAATTTGCTAAACATATTCTGTGGTGTCTCATTAGAAACCGTTTGCAAAGTTAATCCAATCGCCTTTATACTTCCAGAGTTATAAGACTCCAAAATTTAGAACCCTTATCAAAATTTTGATAATGCCAAGATGTATTCAAATAATAAAACCCAAGCTAAAAAAAATATCATCTAAAGGCCATAAAAAGAAATTAAATATAATCATTTTGATTTTTAGCTCGCCGTACGAAGTACGAAGTACCGAAGAAGCTAAACCATTCGGTCGTGTGTCTGTAGCATTCTCGGATCAAAAAATTTCATTAACAAAAGTGTTTGTCTCGTCGCCCTGAATCCAAAAATGTATATAACTTATATACTTAGATGTTAGTTGACCTCTACTCCTCTGAAGGTACCGGAGCGATTCACACCAAATTTGGTACACATATTATTTGGCATCCCGTTTGAATCCGCTCGCAGTTTAAATCCAATCGCCCGTATACTTCCCGAGTTATAGGGCCCCAAAATTTGGAGCCCCCCTTAATACTGCCCTTATTAAAATAATTAAAATACTCATAAATTCTACTAAAAATTCTAAGATATTTTATGTCGACAAGATTTTTTCATATTGTTAACCCAAAGCCCGAAAAAAATTATTAAATATAATAATTTTGAATTTTAAAATATGCATTAAATTTATTTTTATCAAATAATTTACAAAAAATTGTAAGACTTTTTATGTCTATAACATGTTTTCATATTGTTAACCAAAAGGCTATAATAATTAGAAACCACTGCATATCTTACCTAAAGGCGAGCTCTACGCGTTGGTGCGTTTTATGCGTACCAAATCTTGTTTTTTTGACTATTGTTGAAGAAGAATATGTTACAGACACAACCAACCAGTCTTGTACTATCGTACGACTTAATAGTTATAATATAGGTAATTGTTTGTAATTACTATTATTCAATTTTCGGTTAGTAAAAAATTATTTAAAAGTGCAGTAGTTAACAATAAAATAAAGATATTGTAAAGAGTGTTAATTAAAAAGCTCTTCTCTGAAACAAAACTCATTGTTTAAGTATTATAATGGAATATACAGTTGGATAAAAACTTTTCTATGTTGGAGCATATAAAAATAGAAGACAAAAGGTGATGATTTCTGCGGAACGAATGGGGATGTTTTAAATTGCGCGACTGAGAACTCTTGATTCTGCCAATCAAAACGTCGGCGTTTGCGCGCAACCTTCTCGAGGTCGGGGTGTCCACGTTCAAGTTTATAAAAGGATGTCAGTCCCTTTACCATCGCCAAGTCTAGAAACCAGTTGTAACGTAATCACCACACTCAACTAACACCATCCTTCCATCATGAGCGGCTCCGGAAAAGGACTATTGGGCTTGTGGCTTTACCGCAGCGGTGAAGATTGGGCCGTCAAAGAAGACTCCCCAATACCTACCACTAATTCAATGGTAAGCCAATTTAAAATATCTATTGCGCAATGTTTCGTTGTATAAGAATAATGATCTTATTGTGAACTTAAATGGTTCTCAGAAATCGCTTTTGAATCTCAGGCTTTTATCGTTATCGTGATTACTATATATATTTGTTATTGTTTCATAGCCATATAACACCGATTCATTATTATAAATCATTTTTTAAAAACATTCTAATAAATTTATTTATTTTTCTCTAACCCATGCCATATTAGAGATATTAAAAAATTAGCAGGAGTAAACTGTTTCTTCCGGTTAAGATATTGTTTTCCAAAATGAGACGGGCACACCCGGGCCATATACAAAGCTTAAGTTTAATGTTTCTTGATTTTACTTTAAACATTTTTGGCTCTAATAGACTGTGCACACACAGACGTCTTTAAAACAATAGTCAAAATGGCTGCAGCATGCAGTTATTCTCAAAATGGATATTTCCTTTAATAATTCAAGGTCATTTTTTATGATTTGATTACTTTTTCTTTTAATCGTTACGTATAAGAGAGTAAAAATGTTATATTCAATACATATTTGACGTAGAATTGAACCATTCCAATTTAAACCTTTACATATCAGTTGGACATATTGCATTGTTTCCATATTTCTAAAGCGCAATTCAATAAAATAAATCGATGTATGGTTGCCGACTAATTTTGGGGGAATACAGCTTTGACGTCATCAGTATAATACAATTTTAAAATTTTATATTTCAAGAACAGCAACCATTGTAGAACATACTTAATAATCGTTAATAATCGCAAATGAATAAGAAAATTTTCATTAAAGAGATTTTCCATTAATAGAAAAAATGTTGTGGGCAGCTCAAAACTTTCTTATTAAATCTGTTACAAATTGACGTGAAATATTTTGTAGCTATAAAAACAAATATGATAATATTTATATATATATATATATATATATATATATATATATATATATATATATATATATATATATCGTATATATACGTTAATTGCTTTCTGATTCTGATAAATGTGAATGCGCTATAGATAAATTTGATGCTATGTTGAATTGGCACGCAGTTAGATTGCAAATCATGCGGCAGGAAAATCTTTCGTTTATTTGGCACACATTTTTTAATAGGCTAAGCCCAATTTTAGAAGATAATTTCGCACCGAATTACTTATTTGATCTTGATGAGTTAACAGAGCTACTTAAATTTTGGCTTTAGTATATTAACGGTGGCTTTAGGGATTACCAGACCTTTTCTGCTAATCCGGGACACCGAACGGAAAAGGTTAGATCATAAACCGTGCGCCAAATCAACATTGCACCGATAAATTCATTGGAACTCAAGGAATCACCCATTTTCCTACTCACCATAAACATGAGTTATTCATACTCGCACTAGTTTTGCAGTATTAAAAGAAATATATCTATGAATTTCAAATATGTTTTTCTTAAAAATTATTACAATACTTTCTGTTTAATTTCGTCCACAAAAGTAAAAATGCTATTCGTTCTCGCAAAAAATCATAAACATTGCTCATAGTCAAAGCTGCTGATTCTAAATACAAAAGTGTCTTTATTTGCAAATAGCAACCAGCCCCTTCATCTGCACCAGCGCAACCAGCCCAAGTTCCACAGAAAAGTGAACATATATCGATAGTTTTTACGTTGAAAAATCAAGTGGGTGGTTTGGTTCGGGCATTGCAAGCATTCCAAGATCTGGGTATAAATGTGCTCCATATTGAATCTCGTCCGTCGGAAAAAGGTGATGTCCAATCAGATTTTCTCGTCGACGTTGAATGCGAGCCGAAACGGATGGAACAACTTGGCCGACTATTGCGAAGAGAAGTGCAATCATTGTGCATCGGTTCTTATGGGAACAAGAATGAATTTACACCGCCAACACCACTTTCAGCAGCGGCCAGCTTTGGTAAGTTATATTTTTATTATACAGTAGTGTGTATATTGAAATGCGTATTCAGAATGTTTTGTTTATTTGAAATATAAATAAGAATTCATCATTATGGTAATGTAGAAAATTCAAGAATATGAAAGTATAATGAATTATTATTTTATCTTTTTTACGTGACTGCTGAAGGTTTTCAGCATTATTTTTAAGACACAACACGTTCGTTGAGTACAGGCTCTCAATTATTTTTTATTAAATTGTATTTTTACTTTCTTGGACGTAATTGAACAGGAAGCGATTTTATATTAGTGTATTTTCGTGCCTACAACTGGATGGTTTCATAATAATTGCAGCATGACCAAATTTAAAACTACAGTAATAATCCTAAAAGTTAGTCGAGTGCGGAACCTTCCAAGATTAAATTGCTACTATTTAAGTTATTTTTAATGAGACTTTCATAATGCCTGAGGGATGTCGCGGTATAGAGAAGATTTTTACATTCTTTTCCTTCGCCAATACTCAGAATATTTACCTTCCCATATAGCACAAAATGCCTAAAGACGTAATAAAGACGTCCAATGGATGACATCTTAAAATATGACGTCTATTGGACGTCTTTATTACGTCTTTAGGCATTCTGTGCAATATGGGTTAAGACTCAAAACCTACGTGTTTTTACTTTCTTTTACAGAGTAATAAGTAAGTATTGTAATCATGAAAAATTTCGAACTCGAGATTTCAACGGATATACACGTTTTGATGTTTTCTGAATTGAATGTGACTATTTTCGGAATGACGTCTGTCTGTCTGTGTGTCTGTATGTATGTGTGTCTGTGAACGCTCTAGTGCCAAAACTGTCGAACCAAAAATTATGAAACTTCAAACTTAAGACTTATATATGCCCTAGATGTGCACCTCCTATTTTAAAAAGATTATTCAAACCGGTAGTGCATGTTTACTCTATGCATTTTTTGTTCTATCTCCAGTAACACTTGAACGGCTGCACTTATGGCAAAAATAGTTATGTTCATAATAAAAGATAATAATATTTCGCACAACTTTTGTTTGAAACATTTCTTCATATTTTGTACCAGTTATGAGATAACTGCTACGAAAAAACTCAAATATCTTATTTACGTTGCCATAGTTATACCTACACTTGTGACAAATTTTATTATTTTTAAATTGGATCAACCATGAGTTACATCATTTGTTTCTTGTTTATTGAAAACAAACAAGCATTACATTGACAATTATCTGTATGAATTAATATTTAAAATATTGATTTCTTATTAGAATACATTATATAAGGTAAATTATTATAGAATCAATTTATATTATATATTTGCTAACATAATTAAATAACAATTTCAGAGTTTTACTGTGGAGTTTGACAGTTTAAGAGTGAATACGATAAGTACTTCAAATACAGATCCATTATAAATTGGTATAATTATCCAGTTATTATTAAGTTATAGTAATTTAATTTGCATTTTCATTTTATATTGGTCAGCAAAAGATTTTGTTATCACTTAATTATAATAATTATTATCTGCGCCTGTTTTTGCCAGGAAAACAAAATAGACATTTCAGAGTATTCCTGTAGAGTATTGGTTAGTTTGACCCTTTGTTTGAGATTATATATATATATATATATATATATATATATATATATATATATATATATATATATTTATATATATGTAGACAGTTTGTTTGGGATATATATGTATATTAATATCTATTGAAAACTACATAAAAGAAAGTTGAGTGCAGGCCACTCCAGATATTTTATTCTTATAAAAAAGAAAATATGTAACATCATAAAAATTTGGCTAGATTCGATCTAAATAATGAGTTAAATATAATATATTAAAATTATGTGGATTTTAGATTTTGATGAAATGCCATGGTTTCCGCGTAAAATATCTGAACTTGATCGCGCTCAAAATGTGTTAATGTACGGTTCCGAATTGGATGCTGATCATCCGGGATTTAAAGATCCTGTTTATCGTCAGCGACGGGAACAATTTTCGAGGATTGCCAACAACTATAAACAGTACGTTTACTTAATAATACCATTGATATTTTAATAGTTTATTGACAAAAGAGTTGTATTAGTGGTCAACCAATTCCCAAAGTTCAATATACTCCGGAAGAAGTTAAAACTTGGTAAGTTTTCAATCAATTAAATTACACCCTTTAAAATAATCCTAAAAATTCTATTTGTTTTTCTTGATGAAAATAATTCATAAGGGTTTAAAACTATTTATTCATTCTCGACGTTTCGACATCTCTTATTAGGAATATTTCAGAAAGAGTAGACCCTTATTTACTATAAATGTTTTAATATGTAAAACATTTCATCAATATATTTTTTAAAGTAGACTTGCACAAACTTATAAATTGGTTTATTATTTTTGGTATCCCCTAAAACTGTTCTACTTTCAAAACACATATTCTATTAACTGGCAAGTGTATTGTCGAAAAACGAACACGTTATTTAACAATAACAAGAAATGAATAGCCGTTTGATTGTAAACTAAGAAACCCGGCGTAAATTCAATTGAAACCAAAGTGTTTGCTTTGCTGCACTGCGCAGAGCAACGATTTAATTATGTTTGTAATTGACGCGAGAAGGGGAACCGTGTTCCGTGAACTTCAGAAGTTGTATGCCATTTACGCCTGCCAAGAATACCTAGAAAATTGGCCTCAGCTCGTCAAGTATTGCGGCTACCGTGAAGACAACATCCCACAGCTACAGGATATCAACGTATTCCTCAAACGAAAAACTGGTTTTCAGCTAAGACCTGTTGCAGGATATTTGAGTCCTCGAGATTTTTTGTCAGGACTCGCGTTCCGGTTATTCCATTGTACACAGTACATACGGCATTCATCCGATCCGTTTTACACGCCTGAACCGTACGTGTTATATTATCGATATAGCAAATGTAGATGTTTTCTTTTTTTTATAGACACAAATTGAGTCAATTTTGAGAGTTGTGTTCTTTGTGTGTTTCAGAGATTGCTGTCACGAACTATTGGGGCATATGCCATTGTTAGCTAATGCTAGCTTTGCACAATTTTCGCAGGAATTGGGACTGGCATCTTTGGGCGCTTCTGACGAAGACGTAGATAAGTTAGCAACGGTAAGTTTTACTGGCGTCGAATATTTAGAGTACTTCGTATGGTGTATTGAGGTGATGATAATTGATCTAATTAAAATTCTAATTAATAAAAATTCAAAATACATGTAATATTAATTTTATATGAGAAAAAATGCGAGAATAAGATTTTAAAATTTATCATCCTACTGTTTCTATTTAAATACAGTTTCTTATATTTAATAAATTACGATATTTTTATTTTTTTTTTAATCTGCACTGACTATCACGCGTTTTATTTATAGTTATAGTTCTCAATTATTATAAATTAGACAAGATTTGGTACGCGTAAAACGCACCAACGCGCAGAGCTCGCCCTTAGGTAAAATATGCGTTGCGAGCAGTGGTTTTTAATTATTATGGCCTTTTGGTTAACAATTTGAAAATATGTTATAGGTGTAAAAAGTCTTATATATAATTTTAGATTATATTGATAAAAAAAAAATTTATTTCATACTTTAAAATTCAAAATTATAATATTTAATAATTTTTTTCGGGCTTTGGATTAACAAAATAAAAAAATCTTCTAGATATAAAATATCTTAGAATTTTTAGTAAAATTTTTAAGTGTATTTATTATTTTTATAAGGGCAGTATTAACGGGGGCTCTAAATTTTGGGGCCCTATAACTCGGGAAGTATACGGGCGATTGGATTTATACTGCGAGCGGATTCAAATGGGATGCCAAATAATATGTGTACCAAATTTATATTATATTGATAAAAAAATAATTTAGTGCATATTTTAAAATTCAAAATTATAAAATTTAATAATTTTTTTCGGGCTTTGGGTTAACAAAATGAAAAAATCTTGTAGATAAAAAATATCTTAGAATTTTTAAGTGCGGATTCAAATGGGATGCCAAATAATATGTGTACCAAATTTGGAGTTAATCGCTCCGGTACCTTCAGAGGAGTAGAGGGCACAAATTTGGTCTTACGAGCGACGACTAACATCCAAGTATATAAGTTATATACATTTTCGGAATCAGGGCGACGAGACGAACACTTTTTCTTAATGAAATTTTTTGATCAGAGAATGCTACAGACACACGACCGAATGCTTTAGCCTCTTCGGTACTACGTACGGCGAGCTAAAAAACACACTTGGTAAATTTCACAAAATCTTTATTAATATGTCTACAATGGTTTCGACCTCTCGGTCATCATCAGGAACTAATAGAGCGCTCACACACACATAGACACACACACACACAGACGGCATTCCGAATATAGTCGGTTTTGATTCAAACATGGTCAAAACGTGTCTTTCCGTAAAATCTCGAATACATTTTCATGATTACAATATTTCCTTTAGACATCGTCCAAGAAAGTAAATATAAAGCTTTTTCACCAGATTTGTGCAAATAATATATAGTAGTAATCACTGAAATCTCTGTATATAATTTACAAGCCATTGACCAACAGAAGATCCATTAAATTCTAGCTTTACTTCTTCACCGTCGAATTCGGTCTGTGTAAACAAGATGGAGAAATGAGAGTGTATGGCGCAGGATTATTAAGTTCAGTTGCTGAGCTGCGCCATGCGTTAAAATCGCCGGAAAAAATAAAACGTTTCGATCCAGAACTAACATGTAAACAAACATGCATAATTACAGCATACCAAGAAGCGTATTGGTACACGGACTCATTTGAAGAGGCTAAGGAGAAAATGAGGTTTGTCAGAGAAGAATATCGATAAGTAAGAGTATTTTTATACAGACAAATAATGATTGTTTATATGTTTTAGAAAATTTGCTGAACAAATTCAAAGACCTTTTGGAGTTCGCTATAATCCGTATACATTGAGTGTTGAAGTTCTAAGCAATGCACAGAAAATAACAGCATTGGTTTCAGAATTAAGAGGTGATTTATGTATTGTTAATAATGCGCTGAAGAAAATTGGTGCACGTGATAATAATCTAGATGTAGAGGGAATTGCGAAACTTTTGCATTCGGGGTTTACGGGTGAGAAAGGAAACCATAGCGCTGAATAATCGCAACGAATAGATTACATACTTATTTTACAAGATAAATGTATTCCCAGTGATGTAGTAACATATTATGTACCTAAATGATATTATATTTATGTGTATTATATAAAATATATATATATATATTTTAAAGTTGAACCTAAAACCTAAACGCTTATGTAAAAGTTTGCCAATTATTAGTTTTTAAAGCCATACTTATCAAATATTTTCTTACTAAATAATATATGTATATATTAACCCGTGGGCACCATGTGCTCCATATCATATACAGAATACTCCTCACCGATCCATCTGTCTAAAATATTACGAAAAATAGTAGCGTTCGCATTAAAAGACAAATTGTTGCAATCAACTAACCAGTAACTATATCTTTATAATTATTTTTCTTTTTATCTTTAAAATAATAATAATAGCTATTTTTCTATAAAAGCCTCAGTGGTTAATAAACTGATTGCTTTATAAATAAATAAATAACACGGCGAGCTGAAGACATAGACACGTTGTACCTAATCTTGTTTTTTTTTGTAAATTTATAATTCACACAAGAAAATTAAAGTAATTTAATCATCTCTTTATCAGATAATTTCGAGCTATTTATGAGCTGCTTAGATACGTATGTTTCAATTATTGAGCTAAAGCCCTATAGGCCCTAGATACCTATTATTATATTTCACACAAGGGGGAAGTCCCTCATACCTTAAATAACTTAATCATTTCGTTATCAGATAACTACGAGCTATATATTAATATTGAAATTTAAAATGTTGTTGATTGTTGGGTGATTGCAACAATAAAATTTGTACTCTAACAATTTCTATCACTTCTATTATATTAATTGTGCTTGCAGCAATGCTTGTTATTTTTACAATTGTTATAAACACATAAATAAAAAATATATAACTCTTTTATTTATGTATACAATTGCCTGAAATTTGATAACAAAATTTTTATTGCGGTCGCAGATTACGAATTTGGCCCTAAAATCGGTTAATATAGTTTTTTTAATATTTTTATTAAATATTTGGGGGTTTTTGGGGTCGCTAATTACGAATTTGGTATTAAAACTGAACAAAAATAAAAAATAGCGGATCCAAAATGGCGGAAAAGGGTTCACATATAAAAAAACAAATATTATATATATATATATATATATATATATATATATATATATATATATATATATATATATAAACTATTAGTTGTCTATTTACATGTTTTATATCTTGAATTAAAGCTTTAACTATGTGGATTACAAAAATAGAAGATTTATAAAAAAGAGCTATTCTAATCTTTTGTAAATCAGGGAAACGTCGGACGACACGACGACGTCCTGTGTGCATCTACGAGCTGGGTGCTTTTAATGATATTTCATTATTTCTGTACATATTTCTACAGTTTTTGATTATATATAGCTTATTAATTGATATTCTACACAAAATTAAATACAATTAAGGCCTTAAAACCGCGTATTAAGCAAAATAAAAATGCAGGGGATTTTTTTAATTTTAGGTTGGCAACACTAGCCTGCATCATAAGTGAGATATTAACTGTAGTTGCACATTTTACGAATAAAAACTTGAGAACGTTTTGCAACGTTGTCGTACTATGACGTATGACCGCATGTCGCTAAAGTGTTCCTGTGATTCTCACATGGATAATGTTAACTTATTTGTAAATATTTGTCAATTAACTAATTATGTCTAAATATATAATAGAATTCAGTCAAGAGAAGTTACGAGCTCTTATAAATGACGAACAATCATGTGTACAATTACACAAAAGCGTCTTAAGTTTAGCTTTGTATCCTTATCACCTTTCAGATATAAGTTCATCTATTAAAGATCTATTAAATGCTAAATTTGCAACATATGAGAAAAAGTATGTATTTATTATATTTCATTAATGCAATATCTTTGAATTCTATCCTTCTACTTTTAGGTTAGGTGGCCTTTTCTTGGGTTATAAAAATGTGAAAATATTGACACCGCAAGGCTCTATTGTGTCGGACAGTTATTATATTCATATTGACATTGAAGCAGACTTTTATATTTTCCAACCGATGATTGACTCTGTGCTGTGTGGGGTAGTAAACAAGATAAGTGGTGATCACGTTGGCTGTTTAGTGCATCAAGTGTTCAATGTTTCTGCACCGAATTTGGGGGATGAAGCGGACTGGCTTGGATTCAATGTAAATGTAGGTGATCATGTGTTGCTACGGGTATATATGCTAGATATGGATAGCCGACTCCCATACATTCGGGCCACATTGATTTCGTAAGTGTTTTTACTTTCTTATACGCAGTAATAACTAAGTTTTGTAATCATAAACTCGACATTTCAACGGATATACACGTTTTTACTTTCCCTGAATCGAATGTAACTATTTTCGGAATAACGTCTGTGTCTGTAAACGCTCTACAGTCAAAGATTTGTAAAGAATATTCAAACTAGAAGTGCATGTTTACTCTATGCATTTTTTTGTTCTATCTCCAATATCACTAGAACGGCTGCACTTATGACAAAAATAGTTAGGTTCATAATGAAAGATATTAATATTTTGCACAACTTTTGTTTGAAACATTTCTTCAAAAAATGTACCAGTTGCGAGAAAAATGCTACGAAACAGTATAAATATCTTGTTTACGTTGCCATGGATTCGCATGTAGCTTATAGAATCGGATCATCTGTTATTTTGACAGGAAAACAAAATAGACTCAATTAGATAAATGACATTTCAGGATATTTCTGTAGAGTATTGGTTAGTTCGATAGCTGGTTTTGGTTATATATATATACAGACAGACACACAGACGTCATTTCGAAAACATATATATATATATATATATATATATATATATATATGTTTTCGAAATGACGTCTGTGTGTCTGTCTGTAAACGCTCTAGAGTCAAAACTGTCGAACCTAAACTTGTGAAACTTCAAACTTAAGACTAGACTATTTTTTAAAAGAGTATTCAAACCGAAAGTGCATGTTTACTCTATGCTTTATTTCTTCTTTTTGTTTATGTTGCCATGAATACACATTTATGCCACTGTTTTAACTTCAGTATTAAGAAGGGCTCTAAATTTTGGGGCCCTATAACTCCGGATCTGTAGAGACGATTGGTTTAAAATGCAACGGGAAATTGTAAATGTGGTAATCATGCATACGACATAAATAAAGCGTTCCGGATATACACATATATAATTAGATAGAATGTCAGATACATCTGATTACATAATATATACATCAGCTGTTAGGATATAAAATTTGTTTTTCTAATTTCAGTAATAAATCGAAAGAAACAAATATTAAATCCGAATTTTCGAGAAATATTGATATCAATATAAGTGGAATCACTGAAATCGACTCAAAATCGATAGAAAAGAAGAAAAGGAAATCAAAGAAGCATTCGCTAGACGCAATTAATGATACAGATCAATCTTTAAATGCAACATCTCAAAGTATTAATAATGAAACACCAACAAATAAAAAGATTAAAAAATCAAAACGAAAATCAACTGAGATAAATGATAATTTAGATATAGAAAAAACTTTAAATTCAAATACAGAAATTTCAAATTATGATACTTCAATTGAAAAGAAACATAAAAAAATAAAGAAATCCTTAACTATCATTGACAATTTCGATAAAAATGCAAATTTAAATAATGAGACACCGAAAGAAGAAAAGGGTAAAAAATCGAGAAAATCATCTGAATCAAATAAAACTTTGGAGGAAGATCAAATTTTAAATTCAACTACAGACGCCTTAAGACATGAAACATCAACAGAGAAGAAACGTAAGAAATCAAGAAAATCGTTGGAAAGAACTGAGAATGTTGACAAAAATGAAACTACTCATTCAACATCTCAAATTATAAATAATGTGTGTAAAGAATCATTTGATTTAGATAAGAATCTAAAATTAAGTTCAGCCTCACAAATTGTAAATGAGGTACCAAAAGAAGGCAAGGTTAAAAAATCACGCAAATCAATTGAAGTCAATATTACGAATCTAAATTTAAGCTCAACCTCAGATATTTTAAATGGCGAAACACCAAAAGATAAAAAGAGCAAAAAATCAAGGAAATCATTAGTAATCAACGATAATTATGATAATAGTGCAAATCCAGCAAACATAAACAATGGAATTACACCGAAAAATAAGATAAATCATAATGAAAATGATTCAAAGAAAAGCAAGAAAAATAAAGACAGATCAGAATTGGCAAATAGTAGTAAAATAAACGAACTTTATCAAGTCGATAATTGCAAAGAAAAGAATATATTATTGACTGAACAAACTCGAACTATACAAACCGGAACATTTGAAACACCGAAACAAATAAAGAAGAGTAAAAAACGAAATTCTATAACACATCTGGCATCCGGAAATGTAAATCTAATTACTACAGATGACAAAAATCGAAAAAGTGACCAACAAACTTTATGGAACGACATTGTACTACAAATGTACGATTCAGAACTTGAGAGAACTTTAGACAAGTCGCAAAAATCAAATATTACGAATAATTCTATTGAAAACACCGAAACTCCGCAAAGTAGCAAACGAAAACATTCGTTTTCCGACCAAGAAGTTTTGGGAAGCAAAAAAAGGAAACACAAACATAGCATATCAGAATTTCAAGATACTGATGAATCACCTAAAAAGAAACATAAATCAAAGAAAAAGGAGTAAAATTAAGATATAAAAATTATATAAAATATGTATAAATGAAGATAATGCCCAATTGTTACAACTTGATTTTATTTCTTTAATATACATTCAATAAATATATTTTTATTTTAAAATGCCATATTTAAAATATTTGTTTTCGCTTATTATCTACTTATATACAGAATATATTTCACATAAAACAAAGTTATATTCTAAATCACAGTATTGTTTATATCTGTTAAATATTATTTATAAATAGAACCCATAGTAATATTTGGTGAAATTCAGTTTATAATTCATTGCTAATATATGGCTGGTCAGGGCAAAGGCCACGGTAGTCCTGAGAAGTCGACGGGACCGCCAAGTCCGGCATCGGCTTCCAATAAACTCATAATTACTGCCATGGCTGCTTCATCATTGCCATCGGTCGTAACGCCGTGATTGGGAGATTCTTGAACGGTTCGCCCCATCATTTCAATGATTTCATCGTCAGTTGAACCGCCCAAAACTTTATCAATTGAAGGTAAGTCAATTTTATTTTATAAAAGTCCAAATTATGATAATATTTACCTGGATCACTGGACATACTTGATAAAGATGTATTGTTAAGTCTTCCTTGACTAAATGAAGTTGCTTCTTGCGTGTAATCATCTTGTACTGACGATCGATGTCTATCCGTGGTGTCACTTGTTGAAATGTGGGACTGAAAAAATGATATTTTTGTCCCGATCTTAATATATATAATATATAATAGCTGGTGGGTATGTAATTCAAAGAAATTTTGTCAAAACTTATGTCAAAATCATAATTTTCAGAGCAGAGTCATATTAAAGTCAAAATATAATTAGAGGTACCTCTGTTTTATTTAAATTCAGATCATTATCTCGTGAATCGGGGCTGTTTCCCGATGAAGAGTCGTAACCTCGGCGTTGCGAATCTATAACTTGTTCAGCAATCTGTCGACCAATTTTACTTGCTTCTACATGAGTATTTATCATTCGTTGCATCTCTCGTCCATTTGCTTGAAAATAAAATTTCAATAAACATATTATCTACTATATTTAATATTTGAGTATTTGCTCCGAGGATCATATTTTAAATATTGTAATAAGTAAAACTTCTTACATTGATTAAAGAAATCAAAATTTCCTGGTATATGATTCGTGCCATCCACATGGACTGCACTGCTTTCAACGCTTAATGTATCTACCCTATAAAATAAATATGAAACATCAGTAACGATTCATTATTTTCGTTGATTTTAATTCGCTTTGTCGCTCCCATATCGAGATAACTGAGTGATACCATATATCGCTGGCCCCTAAGAGGAAGCTCGTTATTCACCCCTTATAGCCCTAACTCGCTAAACGCGTCCTTATTCAAATATTGCGTTAATAACTTTTCAAGTCAGTGAGCGTGTCCTTATTCACTAATGATTTTAATAAGGTCCTAATTCATAACTTAAATCCTTAGAATCGTTATTCAGTGGAGAATATAAATGCAAGGTTGGCTACGCTGACGCAGTTGGATAAGGCACCGCACATTTCACATATTTACATTTGATTTATCGTTGTTATAGACCTTTTCTTACATTTAAAATTATTGAAAAATATTATATTTAAGGCCGTGCGATACTACCATTTCATTTAAAATTCAACAATATTGGTGGGAGCTTCGTATCGGATGCAATGATCCCATATACTTATAAGACGAGCTGAAGGCATAGGTGCCTGGATCTATGCTTGTTTATTGTATATCATTTTGTATTAATTAGTATATTAATTGTTGCCAAGTATAATACATAACAAATACAGACAAAAATCCATGTCCTATATATATATATATTTATTTAATTTATATTATAATTTCTCATTAAAGTTAATTCCGTTCGTATTTACTTAGTATACTGTAGAACTTGTTATACCAGTTCCATAAAGTAAAGTAATTACAATTTGTTATTTTATATTAGTTTGTTAGTCATGATCCGAAAAACCCACAGTATGTTTTATGTTTCTTTAGTGATTTATATTAATTTTTTTTTTTTTTTTTTTGAAAAATAGTTCTGTAATGCGGTAAGTACCTACTGCTTGTTCTTGTAAAGTATGACTTTAATTATTTGATTAAAATCTATAAATGCTTGCCTAAACGGTTACAGATTTTGATAAAAATAAATATGTGTTACTATGTTGGAAATTTGTAATCGCCATTGAAATATTAGTATTATTTTCAGAAGTCTGAATACGATTTATTTTATAAGGATATATAATATTAAATATATCTGGATTGTCCTTTACTTGATTTCTTATACATAGTTTTTACTACTAACTACTAACCGCAGTCACTCTACTTTTATAGCTCGTCTTCCATATCCAACACTCCTCATACACCAATGTTGGCACCAACACACCGTTCTATACACATAAACTTACATCCCCAGAAATATAAGTATTCCTAGCAAACAACATTCTTAATTTTACAACCTGCAGACTCTATAATACTATTTACCAAAACATACTTACATTACTAATGAATTTTTCGCTATTAGATATTCAACATCTTTGGTCCATGGATTCTTAAACGACTTCCATTCGCTTTGCAATCGTATAAAGCTACCCTCTTTATTTCGAAATCTATAAACTTTTGTCGTAACTCTTTCCGTGTTTTGAAGTGCTAACTTATGGCATTCAGCTATCGCACGAATATCGTCGTGGTGATAATATTCATACATACTAGTACCTAATAGCTCTTGTGGTAGAAATCCCAATACAAGTGTTGCTCTAAACAAATATAAAATATTGCCATACGATAATAAATATATACAAATAAACCGGCGTACCTTTGGTCTACAAATAGAAATTTTCCATCCATAGCGTGTCGAGATATAAACTGTATTGGCCTAACGTTAGGTTTGTGTGTATTTGGTGCAATCATTGAGATATGTGGTTGTACTCTTCCGACAGCGACTAGACATGATAGGTTGAACGAATCACCGTCTCCCTCGATTTCGGTTTCATCTAAACCGATCTTTGCCAATGCCCACGATTTCAAATAGCCTGTGCATTGAATTACACTATATTTACGATCTATAAGAAATATATTCTCATTATAAAGCAGCAATAAACAAAAGAATTCGGTAAAATTTAGGAATTTGGATTCTACTGTTCCTTGCATCAATGTTTTCGAAGCAATGAAGTTTACCTATGTTTTGTTGTTTTTTCCTCCTATGACATCCTGTCGTCGTGTCAGCTTCTTCTTTAACTTGTGTACTTGTTTTACACTTCATTCTGCAAAAGAACGATCTTCTAGCTCCTGGACAGAGTCTGGTCACTCCTTGGGGAACATCCGTTTTAACAGGGAGCATAGCTAAAATACAATAGATTAATATCAATGCTATTTAAATGTTAGATTGTAACACAAATGGTAATTTACTTTTTGCATCTATAAGCCTTTCTCTGGGACTTAAGTCCGAAGACGATAACTGTTCTTTTACTTTGGCAACGTCCTTAGGATGCAAAATGTCAAACCAGCTTTGACCAAGAAGGTCACCCTAAACATTCACAACACAAATTATACTTTCATAATGTAATAAAACTGATGTAATTGTATTTATGTATTAACTTACTTGCGAATAATTTAATACTTGTGAAACAGATTCTGATACGTATAATATTCTTCCTCTATCACAGCCCACGACAAATAGAAAACCTTCGGCTGCCTATTAAATTTTCAGAATTTTATTATTCTAATTAAGCATACACAGTGAATTACCCAATTATTATAGACATTTTTAATTTGAACTACATCACACATTTATCCAGAAATTTAAGATATTTTACGCGTTTTAAATTATCATTTTTAAAAAAAACCATCAGGTCCATCTAGTTCGAAGTAATGCCGCTCCGCTTTCGGCTATTTTAGATGGTGGCGCTACCATCGACTTTGAATGTTCAAGCAACCAGTGATAGAAATCATGCATGCACAGTATTAGAAATTAGCTATTTTTACGCTATAATCAAAGATATTCCATCGAATAATGACTGTTTATTGAATATAAAGGCGTTACGGACACATTGTTACACTTTTTCTCAAAGTTATATTTCTTAATTACATAAAACTACTCAAAACCTATCATGATTAAACAAACCTCGATTACGCAAAAACCTACCTACTTTTTAAAGAAAAAAAAATATCAGTAAATTCGTAATTGCATAAATAATGCTTGGTAAAAATGATATTCTTCTTGTATTTACAGTTTCGGAGATAAAAAATGAAAACTATAATAAATGACCTATTTTGGAGGTTTTTATTTTTTATCTCTGAAACTGTAAATACAAAAAGAATATCATTTTTACCAGGCATTATTTATGCAATTATGAATTCACTGATATTTTTTTTTCTTTAAAAAGTAGGTAGGTTTTTTTTTTCGAGCTTGATGTTTGACCTTAACTCATCGTACGGTGGGACAAAAGTGTTTTAGTTTTTGGTCGTATGTCTAAAATAATTAAATAGTTATAAAAATATTTTTAAATTAATCATTGTGCTTGTGCTTGTATCTAGGCTTGTTTCTTTAGCTTATAAAATGAACAAGTATTCGAAAAAAATTAAATTTGTATAAATAACAATATTTAGTAACTGAGACATTAGCACTATAGACTCCTACACGCCGTGGCATACGTTTTATGCTGTCTTTTTACATTGCCTTTTATCTCGATCGAGTGGTGTCAAATAAGTATACGCCTTTCAATGAATCTTGTTTTATTTGTCATGTCTTTGTCGGCAATCTTCTGGAAACTGGATACAAAGAAAAACTATTGGGTTTGTAAAGTATTTTTGAAAAACTTTTAAGACACAACTAGTGCATAAAATTCGCGTCTACTTATAGGAAGGTTAACTAGCTTGTGATAAAATCAAACATAAATTAATTGTATATAAATGTTGTGAGAATTATGATAATTATTGCAATACTAATTACATGGCAGTTATATTATAAATAATGCATTGATAAAACGAACTTACTTGAAGTATAAGTAACTTCAATTCCTGATCAGAAAGGAAGGCTGGTTTGTAGTGTCCTTCCGTGTAGGAATGTACAGCTCCCCGAATAGTTTTTAAATGTTGTACAGCCATTCTAAGTACTGTTAATTTATCTAATTTTCTTGACATTGCGTGACACATGGGCACCATTGACGACAATTCGGTTATGTAAGTGTTCATTTTATCTCGACGCCTTTTCTCGATCTCACTGTGGTTTTGCCTGGTAACAAAAATGATTAACTTTGACATTCTTTTTTATTTCTAGCAAATTTCATTTTCCCTAAGAGCAAATTAAATTTTTTGAAAGTCCTTACTACCGAATACCGGTAATAAAATACTTTTCATGAGAACCCTATGAAGTGAACGCGTGAATAAGGACTTTATCAACGCGGTAGTAAGAACGACTTTCTTCTTTGAGACCAGCGATGTATTTGTATTTAAACTACAAAGACTATATTGATTCAAATTAATTATTTCTAATTTTTAATAATTATACATATACGCAGCCTGCCAGCAGGAGTGGAAGGGTCATTATTTTATAACGGGTAGTGCAATATGCAATTATTACTTTTATAAGGCAAACTCAAGATATAGGTGCTTGTACCTATGCTTGTTCATAATTACAAAATATTTCCTTTTGTACTACGTCCTGGAAAGTGATAATAAAAATGTCTATTCCTTGTAAAGTAAACATTCACATGTACTAGTATAAGTGTGATGTAATTCTTACATAATACTAATGTAATACAGAGTATTGTATTAACGATACTATTATATCTTAGCATTTTAATGCGAAAGGTTTATGCGTAGGTATTTATTTCTTTATATATATATATTTTTTATAATAACGATATGCAACTAATTTCTTTATTAAATAATTGAAGCTGTTGACCTTCTATACACCTATATAAATATAAATAGTTGTTGCATATTATAGTATCGTATAGGAGCGTTTAGAAAAATGCATTCGTGACATTAGCAACGGTATTATAAAATGTTTACAACATTTCTCATTTGTGTATATCTATCTAATAACATAGACGGTGTTACTTGTATTTTGCCATTCCATTAGGTAACAAGCATTAATCAACAACCATTGGAATCCATTTTGATTTATCTTGAATTTAAACGTTACAAATTTGTAAATTAATTATACCAAATTAAAATTCTTACTAATTGAATAAAGTGATAATGTGACAGTTATTTGAAAATTATCATTAGAAATGTTTTACTTTCTTTTACGAAGTAATAAATTAGTCTTGTAATCATGAAAAATTATGAACTCGATATACACGTTTTGACCTCTGAATCGAATGTGACTATTTGCGAAATAACGGGTGTGTGGGTATAGGGCCCCAAATTTTAAAACTCCCCATTAACACATTAAACGCCAAGTGCATGGAAAAGTATACAGGCTAATTGGGTCGTGTAACGAACAAAAACTCCGTTCTGGCCGTTTGTATGCTACCAGGACATTCTTAGCGGGGGTGGAATGTGGTAAAATAACAAATATATATATATATACAAATAATCAAGTATAAAATGCATTATCGACGCCTTTGTAAATGTCTAACAGTACTTATAGTGCAGGTTGTACAAATGTGTGCCACCTTGAACTCTCCCTCTCGCTTGGGGCTTCAGTATATATTGTAGTTACGTCATCAAAAAGCTTCACTGATCTGTTTTAATCCAATCAAGGATTATTATCAACACACAGTTACACTATAAACTGGCCTATTTATTTTTCAAATAAAAACCTATCGATAACTCATACGGCATTATGTAACAAATGGTTGATCTCGCGTTGTCCTGATTTAAATGACACAATATATGGGATATTAAACTTTTTTAAGTTTCACAATTTACGTAGAGCGTTCACACATATATAATGTGAATTGTTTTTTATTTGGCGCAAACTGTATAAATGGTTGGTAAATTTAAGTTTATTCATAATAAATGACAATCGTTTTTGAACCAAGCGAAAATTATATAAGTAGGTCTAGAATATTCCGGACATTTATAAAAATTCAATTGGAATTATTTAAATATGTGACACGTAAAAATGGAAAACAATACTAGTTATATTGAGGTTAATAGTAATTTAATTTATGTATTTATTCTTCGCTGGTTGAATTTTTAACGCAGTGTATAAACCATAAAGTATATAATAAGAAATTGAATGAAGGATTTAAAATAGCTCAAACGGGTTAATTGCCAAGACCAATTTTGATGAAGGAGTTAATGAGTTTCGGGGCCTTATAACTCCATAAGTACCTTCACTCGACTTTATTTCATTATCTCTATATTTATTATTAGCTGTATTTTAATTTAAATCAATTTTAATATCTTCAACTTTTAAATAAATTCATTTTTTCGCTAACTCTTGTCGTTTCCGAGATATTGAAAAAGAAACATGAGTAATATATATATATTCAAAATTTTGCATGCTTGCAATTTTCATTTTTAAACTTCTTCCAAGATAATTAAAATCCTTTACAAAGTTATATAATATACAGAAATATTAATTAAACCTAGAAAAAGTTGAATACTTACTTTTTGTTGTCGTCGCTGGTGCGAACACTTTTGGTATCATCCTCCGTCCCTTCATCAAGTTGATCCCCGCTATTACTGAAACAAAAGATATACTAATAATACAACCATTTGTGGAAACTTTAACGCCGGTATTGCATAGGCTTTGCATATTAAACTTATACCAAACAATAACCCAATTAAGTTTGTTGCCGCATTTCAACTGTACGTTTGATCGCCACGTGACGTGTGAGACGATTTTCTTAAAGATTCCATCAGTTCTGATTTGCACGCATGTTGAGGGAATTCTTAGTAATGACCTTTGAGAGTACGCAACCCGTTCATTTCGTATGTAGCTACTTAATTAATGTTATGTCAAACAGAGTAATTTCACACATATATTCTGCGACACCCACTCTTGAAACTGCTTTGCCAAATCCAAACCGAAAACCAATCGATTTACGGGAAATAGATACACGATCAAGAGAGTCATTTTGCTAAAAAATATATCCCGTCACATAACGGTTGTCATTACATTACTTATTACTTTATTAAAACAAAGTAATAAGTAAGTATATAGGGATCACCAAAAATATCAACCTCTAGATTTTAATGGATAGAGGGTGTTATAAAATAATTTTTATCAGCTTTAATATTCATTTGAGATTTAAATAATTTATTGCAATAATTAATACGTCTAAGAGAAATATAGACATGTTCGCTTTTGTGTGCTAATAATATTCACTCATCGTTTTAGCAACACTCGCAATTCCACTCAATTCAATCTTTTCACCATTCGCGCTTTTTACTTTTTTATACCCAGTAATAAGTAAGTCTTGTTTTAAATATGTACCAAATTTGGTCATGTATCATAAATGTATTCGAGACAATCCTTTATTTTCTTATCACACAAAGAAACAAACTTTACATAATTTGGGCGGGCAAGTAAGCGCGTCTATAAAAAATAACACATTATTTCTTGTATCGTCGATTAACTTTGAATTGAAGTTTGACATTTAATTTACAGAGACAATACTACGCACCAAGATGTTTTTATGACTTTAACAGACTGGTTACATGTACTGGTATCTATGAACATAGATTTGACTAATATTGTATATTTCCACTTAATTTTTAAGATTGTCGTGCGTTTATTCTAACATTTTCGGAATCAAAAATTTGATTGCACTGAACTTTGTCACGTCTTCTTCATTCCGAAAATGTTACTCATATACTTGGTTGTATCGTAAGACCAACTTTGTGGCTTTATTTTCTCTAAAGGTATCGACTGGCTTGATTTTAACTGAATAAACTGAAAAAGTGACCATGTCGCTTCCGCTCATTTCAGCCTGCGAAATATGAAAATACAAACTAAATACGAACAAATCAAACACGATAAAACGAAGCATGAGTTTCCTCAATTAGATCAGAACACCGTTTTACTTCACAGGAATTGGTGGACCTCCGTAAAGGCGCTGACAACTGAAGATTATTGGTTATACTTGATGAAAATGGCGAGTGTGTATTATATTATTATGGACGTACACATTCCGGCACACAAAATTATGAAATATTTTGAGTCGTGGTGTAATTTTTTTCATATATCGCGGGTGGAAATGATGTGGTCACCCGGGTGAACTGATATATAAATACAAATAACAAAATAAATAGTACCTACTTACTTATAAGATGCCTTGCGTTTTCTGGTAACGTGTAATGTGCTATCTACATGATGCATCTCCATTGCCGTGCTCGAACTTATGGAAGTCCCTTCCGAAAATTGTAGATTATTCTGGCACGGACTACTGAAACAAATACAATATACTTAGTAGTAATTTATATAGCTTGACTTTTTAATACATTGCACTTAAAATATAAACTATTTTACTGCGATGAATTGCTGGTCCTTTTCGCTGTTAGCATAATTCAGTAGCACAAATATAACAATACATAAAATCCAGATATTGAAATGCTTGCGACTGTACCGCAGTATTTAGAAATGTTACTGCTATAGGCAGTAGCTACATTCGAAACAGTTTGCTTGAAAATGATCGTACAATTTTTCGAAATATGATTATAAAATGTATTTTTAGTTTATATTTCTGTTAAATAATTGCAAGTTCTAGGCATGTACAGTCGTAAATTTAATCATCAATTCATAATATACCTGTTATAAAAAACATCAATTTTTAGTAAATGTTTTATTTATTTTTATATGGAAAATACATAGATTTTGTAAAATTTCGCCTGTACACTTGTGCAATAGATCATACTTAAGCGACATATTTTTATTTGGAACGAATATATTTTAATTTAGGATTAGAAAACAACTTTTTGATTATTTTAGACAATTTATTTGTACTGGATTTTACTGATGTGCCTGGTAATTTCTTTTGGTCATTTATTTGAAATCTGGAGTGCCCTTTGCTCGAATTTCTTATTTATAAGATGATTTTATTGTGTTTTAAATGCATTGCCATGAAACACTACCAATATGTATGATGGATTCTAGTAAATTTAACTTGGCTATTACCAAAGTTAACATTACCATAAATAGTATATTTTTCGGTAATAGAAAATAGAAGAAAAATCGCTAGAAGTTTCTAGTAAATTTAACTTTGCTATTACCAAAGTTGACATTACAATAAATAGTATATTTTTCGGTAATAGAAAAGAGACGAAAAGTCGCTAGAAGTTTCTAGTAAATTTAACTTTGCTATTTCCAAAGTTGACATTACAATAAATAGTATATTTTTCGGTAATAGAAAAGAGACGAAAAGTCGCTAGAAGTTTCTAGTAAATTTAACTTGGCTATTTCCAAAGTTGACATTACAATATATAGTATATTTTTCGGTAATAGAAAAGAGAAGAAAAATCGCTAGAAGTTTCTAGTAAATTTAACTTTGCTATTTCCAAAGTTGACATTACAATAAATAGTATATTTTTCGGTAATAGAAAAGATACGAAAAGTCGCTAGAAGTTTCTAGTAAATTAAAACTTGGATATTTCCAAAGTTGAAATTACAATAAATAGTATATTTTTCGGTAATAGAAAAGAGACGAAAAGTCGCTAGAAGTTTCTAGTAAATTTAACTTGGCTATTTCCAAAGTTGAAATTACAATAAATAGTATATTTTTCGGTAAAAGAAAAGAGAAGAAAAGTCGTTAGAAATTTTAATATCTTTAACTTTTCATTCTTCTGAGGAGAAGAGACCACAATATTTGATCGAATAAGTGAGCTTATTAATTTATATTGCTGGTTACGTATGGCTTAGAGTAATATAAAATTATATATATTTATATTAGATGAAAAAGCGTAATATTTATTTATAATTCATTCAATTTTAGTTACATAAAATATGAACGAGCACAGTAAAACTTTCATATTACAAACTTTCGTAAGTCGAATATTTCTTTATATCGAATGTTTGTGAGATTTATGTATCATTACAACTCGAATTTTCTATATCTTGAAGTGTTTTGGACGTACTTTCGAGGTACGATTTATGGAAGTTATATATATATTTATACATTTTCGGAAAGAGGAAGACGTGCAAACTTTTAGTTTTTTATTCCCATAAATACGAATGTAGATCTTATCAAAAAACATCCAAAACTGATAAAATATCATTACAATTCGAATAATCAAATAAGTATTTATTGTTTCATCTATTTGATACAACTTTAAGTATAATACACAATTCTTATTTAGTAAAACTGCTCACAAACAATACAATCATGCCAACAACAAAACTATCACGTTATAAAACATATACACAAATTTATGTTCGATAATGACGCCGCACAAATATATTTGTATGTACACACACACTAACTTACTCATTCAATGTCTGTAGATCATAGTACTCATTCTGCTGATACTGGTGATGCGAACCAATCTCCGATTGTTCTTGCGGTTCGCCCAACGTTAAAAAATCCCTGTCTTCATCTGGCATTTGCAACAAGCGCGTGTACGGTAACTCTTGTATTGAAAAGTTACGCGCGATCATCTCGTCTCCGTACGATTCGTCCAGTTTCAACAAAAAAAAAAAACTTACACAGATATATTGTCCTAAACTATTTCGTGATCGAATCAAAAACGAGCGCGTACAAAATAAATCAAGTCATTTCGATTTTTATCAACCCGTGTTTTTAATCACAGATTATTTTAAATAGTTCTATTAACAACTCGCGCCAAAAATATATACTTTTTTTTAGAATAGTACTTAAAATAAATCCGTTTTGAATAAAAAGCACACAGATCGTATTGTATTAATTGAAGCACAATCTTCTAGGAAATTGATTAGTGAATATTTAAATATTTCGCGTGGTGTCAGGTAAATATTTGCATCATTTGCGGATGATGTCGGTGCACGGAGTGACCAAGGTTCCCTGGTGCAGTAATCTAATATGTTTATATAAAACGTAGCCAATACGGGGAAAGGTGTATAGTGACGAGGACGCGCACGATTTTAAAATGGACGCTGGAGACGATAGCGTCTATGTCTTATATATATATACAACCTAGTAGCCAACATGCTGTTGCCGTCGTCATCATCTAGTTACCACCGAGTGAATGCGCATGCACCCCCATGCCCATCAGCAACAAGTTATACAGGTACAAAGGACAATTCGAAAAGTTTTCAGTCATTCAAGTTGCGAACAAACACAATAAAATATGTCTTGTACGATTCGACTGTATTGTAGTACGTTGTCCATCATTATAAAAGGTCAATGGCGCACCAATTTGCTTCCAATTATACTTGATTTACACATTTTTAACTTAGCGAATATTATAGCCCTGAATCCACGTGAAATAGATTTTATTTCACGAGCTAGCGACGATCCAAGTATATAGGTTATATATATATATATATATAAAATCTCAAACAAAGGGTCAAACTAACCAATACTCTACAGAAATACTCTGAAATGTCTATTTTGTTTTCCTGGCAAAAGCGGCCGCAGATAATAATAATTATTATTAAGTGATAACAAAATCTTTGCTGACCAATATAAAATAACAATTCAAATTAAATTACTATAACTTAATAATAACTGGATAATTTATAATGGATCTATATATATATATATGAGTATTTTTTCTCCGCGAAGGCATCAGTGGCATACACAAGTATGGGTTAGTATGCGGAGGCATACGTTCTCAATAATTATATTAATCAATATTTTATTAGTTATCAGCGTATCTTTTGTGTTTTTTTTTCCATATAACTCCTCCCTTTTCAGAATCTTGTGTACGCCACTACCAGGAAGTTAGTCATGTTTCTGTTACATTCTCAGAATCGAAAATAGTAAAATATATCCATTTCACACCTTTCTTCGAAAATATATATCACATTTCACATAAATAATCTCGCATCCTCCAAATTTTGGCTCCCCTTCGTTGATCCAATTTTCAGTAGGTTTTAATATCTATACCTTTTATAAGAATCATATTTTCTACTCATGTCGATTTCGAGATATTGAAATTGTTTCATGTTTTATAATTGTAACATCAATAGTAGTACATAATTGCGAAATTAGCCAGAAGCAATTCAGAGATAATCAAACCGTGCATTTCCGTTAAAATCTGAGCCACTCCAGATATTAATATCAAACTCACCATTCTATATATATATTCTAAATATATTGATATAATTATGTTGGAGATTTCGATGCTCAACAGCGTATTTAATTTTATTTAAACTAATTACTATTAAAGCCATCTTGATTTCCAAATTATTTTATAATCCCGACATATTTAAAGTGAATTTAGAATATCTATATTGCCTTTTTATTTCAATTTCTGGTTACTTCGGGAAGTAAACAAATAAATAATAGAATTTTTAAGTATAGTGAACTATGTTTAACCCAAAATAGTTGACGCATGCTTATTTGAACACAATAGAGAGTCCAACAATTTACATGCATTATTCAAAATTGTACACTACGCACTGGAGCACTGAAGGTTTCAAATGTATAGACCTGCCCTACATATATATATATATGTATCTGACTGTCAGTCGGCCGATATGTCAGGTTTTTTTTTGTGTGTATTCGTTTGTTCGGTGTATTTAAAGCCGGTAATGAATTGATGTTTGTGTCCGTTTGTTAATATAATTAGCCAGGATTACAGAGCCGCCGATGATCTCTATGTGGTTCGTTTATGTCCGCGTACTGCTACAATCTGTTGCTTTAACTATCATATGCATGTATTTACTGTTATTCGATCGCATGCTAATTAAACAGATTTTAAAGCGATTTAATCATTTAGGGATGTTTAGAGCTAAACAAATGCGTTGTTTTGACTGTAGTATTAGTATACGGATAATTCATGATTATTTATTTCATATCTGGTATACAAATAAAGTTCGCAAATTACATGTAATTTATATTTACTTTCTTATCACAAAAAAAAACTACATTTATCCTCTTCAATCCATTTAATTCATCTCTAAATGACATCTGTGAGTGTGTGTGTGTTTGTGTACACGCATAGATTTATTAGTAATTTTTTTTATGTTTAAATTATTTGTATAAAGGCAGTATTAAGGGGGCTCCAAATTTTGGGGCCCTATAACTCAGCCAAATTAATATTATTATTGTTTAATTAACCTTTTGGGTATTACTTATTCTGTACAGTGTATAGAATATAGAGTTACGATTAGAAATGAAATAGAAAACATTTGATATGATTGGAAAATGATATATGATTCTTTATAACATGTGTCCGGCGCGCGAGGATATAAGATATAAATTATCCTTCTGCGTCAGTGACGTACTAAGGACAATATGTACTTTCCTGTACTTTCACTATCTATATTTTATATAATATTGCATTATTTTGTTTAAATTTATGCCAGGATTGCCATGTAACAATGCCAATATGTATGGTAACCAGAGAAACTATTTTCATAAATGATACATTTTTTGTAATAACTTTACAAACAAAAGTTGTCATAATTCTAGTATCTTAAACTTTAATACGAATAATTTTCTATAACTCATGTCTTTTTCTAGATATTGAAAAAGTAGAAAGGGTAAGCCGTAATTCCGTTTAATAAACTCATACGCGTTTATCTTTATTTTTATACGATTTTTACGATATACTGTGACAAATTTTATTTAATATATATATATATATATATATAGAATCACAATTACACCAGTTTCCATGATCATGATATTGTTTGCTGTAAATTTCATTTTATAGATTATGAAAATGTCCGACATGAAGAACTCTTTGGTTCCATTCGGAATGTTCTAGTAAGAGGAAATCAACATTGATTTTCAGTCCGGAAGCATAAGGCAAGGAACTGGGTAGTTGTATTTTAAAAAGTAAAAATAGCGAAAGTAAAAACATCAAGAAATCGGTGTTCGGAGCTCAGGTGTGAGAGAGGTACAGTTGCAACGTATGTTTTTGTATTGTATTGTTAGTTCACTCTAAAGGACCTAACCTATATAGCGGGACGATAATGAAGAGTTGCCGTTGGAGACAACGGATAATTATTACTATAATTTTTACATCTCTTATAGCTCTTTTTAGCTTATTATATAGCAACATGTTTGTTTTTATATGATCCATTGATTACAAGGTCATTGTGGAATTATTACCATCGAACCATGTATCATTTTTCAGCATAATATTACAATAGGTAAACACTCTGCCTGGATGATTTTATAACAGAAAAAAAAAAAAGTTTAATCATTTTAATAAACATAATTAGAAGGGTTGCATAACTCATAATATACATTTTTTAAATATTACTCCTATAACATAAAGTATCTGATGTAGCCATAAGACTTTATAAAAACTAATACAAATGCTCGTGAAATATTTGGCAGGTTTTGAATTTAATAATATGGTGGCTATGGAAATATCTAATAATTTTAAATGCGTCTTATGCGAATGCATATATGAAAATGAAAGTATTGTAATCATGAATAATTTCAAACTCGAGATTTTAACAGAAATACATGTTTTGACTGTTCTTGTATGTGTTTTATAACTATATCCGTTTATTAAATAGGATATTATGTGAAAACCAGTCTTCTTTAATTCTTTGTTTCAGAACGTATAACCATTTACAGTCTATCGTTCAGTGAAATAGGTCGTGTATTGAGAGTGATTTTGTGAGTGATAAAAGTGCTGTGAATTATTATTTGAGTTGAGTTTGATAACTAATCTATAACGTGTTGATATTTGAGTATGCAACTATAGATGTATTTGTCTCGATTGGTATTAAGGTATAATTATGGAGTAAAGTAAAAAATATGAGCTAGACCTGTTAAATGAGTTTTTGGGATATTGAGATATATAATATGAGTTGTGCCCCAACGAAAACGGTGGTCGCAAAGACGGTCGGAGTGAAGTGACCCCTCATACCTTAACGCTTACGTATGAGGTTTGACTATTTGACTTGAGTTAGACGTTTCAGGGTTAAAAATATGGGGTTTTGGTATGACTGTGTGTGTGTGAGAGAATTATAGACTAGCTCCTCATTGAGTTTATACTCAAACCTGTATTCTAAGAGCAAAAATAGATGAATAGACTCGATTCCGCGGGCCGTCACGTATACATATTTATATATAAGTAATTGAATGATAATATTATTTGGTTTTAATGAAATACAGTGCCATACAGGAAAGGTAACAGTGTTAAATATCGTCGATAAACTTCCGACTACAACAAATCTACAAGTAGGTTCAACAATTATGATATTTAAAATATCCAAGAAAACAATTTGCTTTATTGTTGAGTCGTGGATCGTTCGTACAAATTCTTGAATAACATAATTAAATAGCATATGATTTAGAAGTCAATGTTTGTAAAAATATTTTCTTCTAATAAATGTCGTCTTGTTTTAAGGGCTGCTCTAATATCGCAATATATCTATTCTAAAATTCAGTTTTGATGAATAGTGTTTAAGAAATAAATACAAAAAGTAATTATCTGGTATTGGGTTAATCGAGATTCAATACGTACGCATCGATATAGGTACCAATGCTTGTTTATGTATAATGAGCCAGTTTGTCGCCTGTTTATATAATTCTGTTTTAATAAATATCTAAAATATACGTCATCATGAGAGAGTAAACTGTCGTAATGACAGACCGTGATTGAACACGATTTAATCCAATTCTGTAGATTTTTCAAATGATTTGGATATTCATTTTGTTTCTATTGTATTATATCCATCATAAAAACAATAAAACAATTAGCTGTAACATGACATTAATAGCATTCGAATGCATTTGTCAGTTACAGTAGGGATATAGGGAAGGGCCGGTGAATGACGTAAATACCCACCCGCGGTTCATCATACTATATTTGAATAAACAACGTGAATCTGCCCTCGCTGTCAACGGCACTCGGTATACCGGTAAATAGTAATATGCGTCACGCATTTCTGTTTTAAACAGGTAACTACTTTCTAATATGTAACGAAGCCACAACTCAATCCTTTGTCCGTCTTCCAGTTCCAGACTCCGACGACCAGGGATATATTTGAATACTAACACCGACGGCAATATTTTCCGATACGTACACAAATATTCTAATCATAAGTACACTGATAATAGATTTAAACCTGTGGTTAATATATTTTATATGTCCGGCACTTTTTAGCTCAAAGTATTCGTTTGTGTCCATTTTCAATTTGTATAAATTGCAAGTGAAACTTAACTTAAGTATTAAAGTTCAACTGACTAAGTAGAATCAACTGAGAATATAGGTAAATATCGTAAAACGATATAATGCCCCTTGGATTACTAACTAAAATGTAGTTAAATAAATACATTTTTAGACGAATCAAGCATAAATATAGGCACCAATGCCTACAGCTCGCGCTTTATACAAATACTAAGCTATATATATTTATCAAATATATTATTTTTACTTTTACTTGATAATCCAATTTAATGTGAACTGATTAAATGTTGTCCTCTAGCTCAATGTGAGTTAATTTATTTTAGTCTGGAATAAATTACAAATAAATATTCTTAAAATAAAATGATTGAAAATTCATATAAGTTTGCAGGGTGCCGCATATTTTGATGGCTCACACTTGACAACCTTTATGAGATTTCTGTGAATATACTGTGCTTTATACTGTTATCGGAATCAATCGTGCGGACAAATCTTATAGACAGACCTGAATCAAATCAGAAATTTCAAGAACTTGAATTCTGTGGCGGAATATTAATATTTGAAATGCAGTGAAAATACACAAAATAAGTTTTATGCTTGGTGGATAGTTGCCAATAATATATTTCTCATTTTGAAATTTATAACACACTTATACTGAATTGTAAAATAGATGATGCCCTTTTTTTGCCCTTTCCCCAATAACACTAGAACGGCTGCACTTATAGAAAAATAGTTATATTCATAATGAAAGATAATAATATTTCGAACAAATTTTATTTGAAAAGTTTCTTTAAAAAATGTATTAGTTACGGGAAAACTGCCACGGAAAATTTAAAATATCTTGCCATAAATACGCATGTAATGGGATAGTATTTAATTAATCGTATGAACTATGCCTGACAATAATTTGTTACGGGAAAAATAGACTCAAATAATTTGATATTTTTTATTTGCATTGGTGATTCATTGAGAACGTATTTCAAGCGTATTGGTTATTGAAAATAAATATTGCGTAACAGTACATATTAAATATTATATTGGTATTATTGGAATATTAAAGAATCAATTTATATTTAATATTGTTGAAACAGTATTTGAAAACATATTAAAATAAAGCTAAATAGTACAGTGTCGAGTATTACTGTAGAGTAATGGTTGGTTTAAAATTTTTTTAGGGATATATATTTTTTTAGTGAAAATTACGTATAAGAAAGTCGAGTGCAGGCCACTTCACATTTTTGTTTATTAAAAATCTGTGGCTATAATTTGTTATTATTATTATTTTTTTTTCTTAAAATTATTAATCAAGGCTGTGCAATGACTGATTTTAATTCTATTCTTTATATAATTTGCAAATATATGCATTATATAAAAATGTGTATATTTAAATTTTACTATATATATATATATATATATATATATATATATATATATTCTTTTTTTGGAGGAATGTAGTCAAATTATTCATCAAAATAATTTGAACATATGTTTTATACGAATTTAGAGATATAAATATTATATAGATGTTTATTGTGTTGTTTTTTTTTCCAAAACATAAAGTTAAAGTAAACATTTGAATTTGTACTTACCTCAAATGATTGAAAACATAAATATTACTTTTTATGCAATACTGTGATGTCACTTAAGTCACTAGCACAACAATTTATTTACAAACAATAAGAAAAACTCGATGCATTATTGACATTACCCAAATCAGTATTTAAGTAACATGAACTATGATCTTATTATCTAAAAGCCAACCGATCTTTTTAAGCATCAGTTTAACGCAATATACGGAAAAATAAGCGAAAATGGATTTCACTATAAAAATTAAATACTTTATTAATTTATTAATAAAAAATATCGATATTATTTTAATATGTAAGTTTCTCTCTTACTTTAGCGAAACTACTATCTGATTTCGAAGGTCAGTAATTGTGCATTTGAAACCAATCACCGATACTGCATTTTGTACAAGTCATTGCAATTTTAATTTTTTAAACGTATTGGCATATTTGCATTTGTGCAACATTGCAAATATATTCGAGAGGAGTTATGAAAAGGTATAAAATAGATTTAAATATGTGTGTTATATTTTTAAATTCGCGTTTATACGTTTTTCATACAAATGTTACTACTAGCAATGACATTGCTGATAGTGCAACTTTAATTATACGATACGTTCAGATAAATATTACATAACATTCTAAGAATTATATATATATATATATATATATATATATATATATATATATATATATATATATATATATATAAATAAGTAAAATACCTTAAAAAAATATGCTGTCCCCATTTGGAAATAAATTGGATATTCACCACTTAATATTCTGTTCATTTTTATTGTTTTACAAAATTTTTAAACTGATTATTTAAATGTTTTATCTAATTTATTAATCTTTCACTGTTTTATATTATTCGTGCAAACACATATTTGAATTTTGGATTTAAAAAATATTCCAGCACAAACTATATGTATTCACAATTCTAATATACGATAAATGTGCATAGTTGCATTCGTATGCATTCGCGGCAGCAGCTACATAAACGTTTTTATATGATTATGTCTCAGATTATGTAATAGAAATGATTAATTAGGGCTTTTTAACATTAAACATAATATATTACATATGATTAATTTTTAATCATGTTACATACATAAATTATACTATCATCTTAACAATTTATACTATTATAAACAGATAAACTGTTATCTAATATTTTTCGAATTCAAATTTGATTAACAATCAAACTTAAAAAAAATATAATACTGTAATAGATTTCTCCTTTGTTTCAATTTTCTTCATTTCTGGATTCCTACTGAAAGTTTAACACCAACAGATAGCAGCACCAGTTTGTAATATGAAACTGTGTTCGTCGTACTACGTTATGCGGAACATAGAGGACACGACTTCATTTAGATATCCCCAGGATGTAATATCCGAGATGTCGTAGGGATTATAAAATTCTCTCACAAACATGCACACACACAGTCATACCAAAACCCCATATATTTAACCTTTAACCATCCTACGCAATTAAGTAGTCAAGCCTCATACGTAAGCGTTAAGGTTACCTATGAGGCGACACACACCTTACTCCAACCGTCGATACATAAAAGATTACAAATTTTGAATGTAGGCCCAAGGGTATTATATTTTGTTTTTGGGTATTAATTTGCTATCATCGGAATATCCTATTAACGAGAATTTCTAATTATCTATAGGACGTCCCGTGGTATATGTTATTAAATCATGAATTGTAAAGTGGAATAAAATATATCTATTTCGCCATATAAGTGTAACCTCTATCAATAATAGCAAACTTGCAAAATAAAATGGGCAAACTATTGTGTAACATAAATTAAATAACAAATTTATTAAGTAGGTACATATTTTAAATGTGACCCTGAATAATATCGTGTATTGTAAATGTAATTTTACTTTCTTAAACTTTTTAAGTGTGAATCTGTTTGAGTAAAGAAGTATTAAAAATCATAAGCAATTTTGAATTACAAATTACGCGGGATTTTAGGATATTGAATTGTGGCGCCAAAAGATGGTTGCACAAACAGCGACTTGTTCCTGTTATCAATGTTGCCAACGAAAGACAAATTGTTCATTTTGTCGAGATAAATAAAGCAATTTATCTTTAAATATCACATTATGTTATAAAAACAGGAATATAAGTGTTATTTGACTATTTATAATTTGTATCAAGTTTGTTGCAACTCGAAATGCAAATACAAATTTGAAATTGTTTAGGGGTATTTATTTAAATACGATTGGTAACATTAGCTGATAGAAAATCAGCTTGTTCGAGCTTGTTGACGTTTCTGACAAGAGTGTGACCTACTGTGGTTGTCAAATACATCAAATTTTGTTTAAAATGAATCAAATTTTAGTGTTTTTCATCTCAATTTAATAATAACAAAGTGTATCAATGCGTTTATAATTGAACCAAATTTACAGTGCACCATTTTCTATTATACAACTAAATATATTTATTTTTGAGGTAGGTCTTTTGTATCTGAAAATGATTTTTTCTTGTAATTAAACCTATTGATCTAATGAATGCGTTTGCAATGTGTAATTTGCTGTAAGTACTTGAATGTTTTCTTTTAAATTACTTTTAAGTGATCTATTGACCTACTACCTACCTTTTTGCATTGATCCTACTCCTACAGGTGAAAAAGTATCTGTATTAATAATGAATATGTTACCTACGTGCTGCATCCTAAATGTTTGTGCCAGTCTTTGAATGATTTAAAATAATCTTATATAGCAGACGGTTTTTTTTTTGTTTGTGTGTGCAGATGTGAGTGAGTGCTGAGTGGATATACTAATTTTTGCTATGCGATTCAACAAACAAGAGTTGATGACTTTGGCCACCCAGCCCTCTAACAAATTCGAAAAAGAAGGGATTTTATTCCTCCGAGAACGACAAGAGGGGTTCTTTCGACGGAGCGAGAGTAAGTTGATTTTTCTTAGAAAATATTCACATCATCGTTAAATCAAATCAGTATATTTATGGACCGAATACACACCTTAGGATTTAGAGATTAAAAAAAAATTATGAAAAGAATATTCAAACCGGAAATGCATGTTTACTCTATGCATTTTTTGTTCTATCCCCAATATCACTAGAACGGCTGCACTTACGGCAAAAATAGTTCATAATGAAAGATATTAATATTTCGCACAACTTTTGTTTGAAACATTTCTTCAAAAAATGTACCAGTTGCGAGAAAAATGCTACGCGAAACATTATAAATATCTTGTTTACGTTGCCATGTAGCATGTAGCTTATAAAATCGGATCATCTGCTATTTTGACAGGAAAACAAAATAGACTCTATTAGATAAATGACATTTCAGAATATATCTGTAGAGTATTGGTTAGTTTGACTGCTTGTTTTGGTTATATATATATATATATATATATATATATATATATATATATATATATAAAGGAAAGTCGAGTGCAGGCCACACCAGATATTTTACCAAAAATTGACATATATATGTGGTTTTATGATATATTATGTTTTCACGCTGCACAATCAGTAAAATTTTAACGGACATTTTAGTTCGGTTGCAGTTTGGACATAGAAACAGTAGCGATTACAAAAAATAAAAATAGAAACTAATTCATTTTAAAATTCGTTTTTCTGAATTATCTGAGTAACTAAGTTCAGTACTAACTCAGTATCTTGTATCTTCTTTTTTATTTTCTTATTCGTTTAGTATAAAGGAAAATAATACACAAAAAGAAAAATCGATCTTGTAGTTTTAATAAAAATGTTGTCGTTTTCCTGAATTATCTGAGTAACTAAGTTCAGTACTAACTCAGTTTCTTGTATCTTCTTTTTTATTTTCTTATTCGTTAAGTATAAAGGAAAATAATACAAAAAGAAAAATCGATCTTGTAGTTTTAATAAAAATGTTGTCGTTTTCCTGAATTATCTGAGTAACTAAGTTCAGTACTAACTCAGTTTCTTGTATCTTCTTTTTTATTTTCTTATTCGTTAAGTATAAAGGAAAATAATATAAAAAGAAAAATCGATCTTGTAGTTTTAATAAAAATGTTGTCCTTTTGTGTGTGTGAATACTCTACACTACCATTGGACATAAAAATATGATGTTCGGAATTTAAGATTTGTATTTCCCTAGAAACAAAGCGTCTTATTTATGAAAATGATATTTCAACCGGAAGCGCATGTTTCCCCGTGTCATGTTTTGCCTATCTCGCAAACATCACGAGTTAAAGAAAATGTGCATCTTATAAAATTGAATTATATTTAAATTTCTAGCAACTTTTGTTTGACAAGTTTTTCAGAAAATGTACCACATTTACCAAAAAAATAGCTTTTGAAAATAGTTATATTACATTTACGTTCCCCTAGTTCTCACACATATTGATATTTAATTGTTTTAAAATCTTTCTCACATTTCCACATGTCGGCACTACTAAAGATAGCTCATTCGATTCTGAATAATCAAAAAGTGCGAGAGACTATTATCCTTTAATTGTTTGTGAAAATATTTAAAAAATCTAAAGCCGGTTTTAGTGTTTCTACTTTATATCCGTTTTCCGGATACGTGTACTCGGGTGTACTCGGTTAACAGATTACTATCCGGAATTTACATTTTTTTCGAATAACGGATAATTCACTACCCTGCCATTAGATAACTGATGCATGCGAGATACCTGTCGATTACGTTACGAAATACTTGTTTCCATTTTCTCTCCATATTCGTTTATTCGGAACATGCAAGCTTTTCGCCTCGTTTCTCAAGTTGCCCGTCAATTCACCAATAAAATTTCTTGGTTCATAATTGTGCTTAATTTAAATTAATAAATATTCCAATTTTTACTTATACGAATATATATATATATATATATACAAAGTCGAGTGAAGGACACTCAAGATATTTTCATTGTCGCTAATCTTAACATGAGATCTGGATTCAAGTTTAATAGAAGAAAGTTTGAGTGCAAACAGATCCTAAGGTGTGTATTTCTCTTTTAGCCATTATTTACTATATATATTTTTTTTAAATATGCAAAAACTGATAACCCATGTTACTGATCTGTATATTTTGCGATACCTAGATAATGGCATTTCATGATTGCATGCTGTTTATGATCCTAGGTCGTTATAATCGATTGTTATTTATGTGGCATGATGTTTAACATCCTGACATGTATGTACATTTCCCATATCCATTCGGCATGTATTTGTGATATTAATAAATATTAAATAATTATGAATGTAATATAATTTCGTTATGTCAAAATTAGCATCTTTAATCGGTGTATTTTCAAATTTACGGTATCCGGAAAATGTGTGCATAAAATTGATGTATTCAAGAGTTGCTTACTATATTTTATGATTCAACTAATTTGACTCATAAATATTGTACTTCTTTATATTTACTGATACTGATACGTTCGATCTTTAGATATATTATATATTTTAAACTCTCCTAAAATCGAATTTAGTTGCATTTTACCGAATAAAAAAAATTGTGCCAAATAACTGACTGATTTTGAACGTGCGCCAATTCAACATAGCACCAAACACACATCTCTTAGCCTCTTATGTCAGCTTCTAATAGAACATCCATATTTTAATACATATTTGAGTTCTAGGTAAAATTTGCTTTATACACTCCGTCAATTTATTTCAAATTATAAAAATTCACAAGATTACCGTCAAATTGGAGCATTTTTCAAAACATTTAGAATCACCGATTTACAACAACATATTATTAATTACTGTTATTGCATACAAATATTATTAAATATTTTGAAATTTAAATAAGGCTTGTCTAACAATAAGATTAAGAGATACAAATTTTAGTAATAATTACTGTTATTTCTTACAAATTAAAACTATGTTATTTTACATAAAATCATTTCCTGCATAATAAAAGGTAAATATAATTATCTGGGTTTTTATAATTATATTGGATTCATTCATCTAAAACAACAAAGGTACAAAAATATTCCAATCTTAATATATTGAGAAATCACTTCAAAATATCCCAACAATAATGTTATTATAATATTGTTTATTGTCTACTTGTTATTGTTTTAATACAAATCAACTGATTTGCAAACCTTACCAATATTTTTAAAGTATATTTATGTGAACTTTAAATATGTATATAATTTAAAAATAGTATGTTCTTTTTGATTTTTTAAAATTAACATTAATTACATAGAAATTGAAAGTGCTTTTTCTTTAATCATATATTTATCGCTTAAAGCCTTATATTAGCTCCATCGAAAATGATTCACGCAATCTTTATGAATATAAGCGGTATCCGGTGCTTCTTTTTCGGCCGGAAATTACAAATGTAACATAATTGTGCTTTTATCAGTAAATAAGAAATAGGGAAGTTTATAAATCATAGTATAATAAAACATAATTTTAAATACATACATATTATATTTATTAATACATAAATAAGAGTAGCTTATTCATTTTTTATTAATTATTAAATGCGTAATATATATGCAATAGCTAATAGCAATTCATAGGATAAAAATATGTAGGATCATGATTGTAATTCTTTCAAATAGCTATTTACTCGTTTTATTGCAGTCACAAACGTTAGTATTTATATTCTATGCGAGAACTCAATATCCGGTTCTAGCGATATGTCAATATTTGTGATGAGCTTGTAAAGATATGAGTATATAATGATGAAATCCTAAATTTGTTTGTATCTCCCTAATTTATTCCAAAAATTAATATAAATTGCCAATGACTTAAAAGCAAATACACTCGTACCTCGCCTAGTGCACGGCATTAAATTCAGAAATCCCCGCCTAGTGCACCGGCTGAGGAGAGGCCGGTCTATCCCCACCACGCGCAACAAGCTAGGATATTGATTATTTCCAAATATATTTGTTCATATTTAAAAACAAATACCATAAAATAATTTTAGTTTAAGTAATACTGTGTACATAGGACGGGTGTAACTAATCATAATGAACAAGGGATTCCACATGTGTTTAACAAAGGGTTTCACAAGTAAAAATGCATTACAGGAAAACAAATCAAAAAGGAAAAACGTGAAAAAGGCCTTCGGAATCTGAGCTGTGTAGGGGGCGTCAGTAAAGGTACAAAACCACTGCTCTACGTGCTTTGTTCTTCTTTAATCTTTTTTGTTAACAATAATTTAAAATTCAGTCGCTTCTCAATACAACAAAAAAAAAAAGTAACTGTAAATGTGAAATCATTGTTCAATCATTCATAAAATTCTTATTTTAACACAAGATTCAAGAAGGACATTTATAACATATTACATCACTAACACAACATAAAAAAAAGCTTAACTAACAATATTAAAAATATATATATATATAAAATAATTTTTCGCACCGTCACCGAATTAACATCTTTTTTTTTTAAATGTTCTCGCATGATGTGTTACTTTAATTTGTGCATGAATATCGCATGGAATTTCATTTTTAATTTGTATAAATATAATATACAATTCTTAGATATAATTAATCGTTCAGCATTTTATATGCACGTTGCTCTTACTGTCATCTAGTCTAAGCTGTATATTTTCCATTAGAAGAACTGACCAACGGAATCATCTATTTTCATTTGTATCATCTTTAGATGGGTACAGAAAAAAAAAACATTTATCATAATAATGGTGCGATTTGAAGTAAATCAGTAGATCTGTAAGCAGAATCTATAAGATTTCTAAAGTCCGGAAGTTCCTTAATGTATACTAAATATGTGTTTTATATAATATTCGGTATTCTATTTATGCATTAAAAGAGAATTCTAAACTAATTAGTATAACATTGTTAGGAAATATAAATATATAATTTACTTTATTTTAATATTGTTACGTGTAATTTTTTATTAGATCGTTAGGTAATATATTAATAGAAATAGTGTAATTTTAAAATTTATGTAGTAGAAAAATCATGTAATTCACATTAGTTCACAAAATTTCACCTAGTCGCACATAAATTAGATACATTTAAAACGCATGAAATAAGAATAATTGTTATTTATTCAAATGGATACATACGGCTTAAAAAGCGTAACTCCGCTCGTGAAATTCGCTATTCTATACTTCGATTTTTATGTTATAATATAAAAATGGTTAATTTCATCTCCTATATTGACATCTATGTGCCTTATTTATCTTAAAATATTTGTATTATATGAAGAAAATTTTAATAATGAAACGTCTTTCAAAAAAAAAAATCTAAATTAACATCTGGAAATTAAATAATATTTTGCCAAAGCTTTCAAATTTTGGTGTATTGGTTTAACTTCTCACCATGAAAATTGCGGGTTCGAATCCCAGCACAAGACATGAATATATCTGCGTAATTTGTATATGACTCAATCACAAATAATAATAATCGGCGAATTTATATTTTACTATTCATATCAATAACTATGCTTAAATTTGTACATTTAAAACTCACATCATTAACGTTATTTGAATACGAACATTGTATACTTCTGCATATTTTTACAAATTGTAAAAGTAATGCCTAGTTTCAGAATTAACATTTAATTATAAGGTGAGATTATATTTTATGTAGGCAATAAACTGAACTTAAATAAAAGGTCTTGAATTTAAAACGCTTAGCTTTCCAAAATTGTAAATAACTAATAAATATTTAATCCATGCTTAGGCCGAAGCGTGAGCAACTGGCTATAAATAGTTTGTAAATTAGTAATAATAATAATAAAAAAATCATCTTGTAAATGTTCATCAACTTTGTAAGTTTTTGCGATTAAATAACATCGTTTATCTAGATATCGATTTGCTATGAAAGACTGTGGTTAAATTTATTTATGGTTTAATGTTTGTGGTATAGTCAGTTTAGAAAGATGGTGCCGACTACGTGGAAATCTTCTGTTCTACTTCAAGAACCGCGACCAGTGGTCAGAACCTGTGGGAGTCATTGTCCTGGAGCAGTGCCAGGCTCGGTTAGAACCCCCAACACCCACAAGCATCTCCCCGCCGGAAGGACAATTCCCATTTCATCTAGGTTAGTGTGGCTGCCTTTATGGTATTCACTAGTTTATTACTGCGGTTACATCATTTTTGTACATAAACTAAGCGTTCTACACATACATGCAACGTGGACCAGTTGGTAGCTCAGCATTTATATTTGTGTTTTTATCGACTGACATACTATTACATATTATTCACTATTTTCAAATAACACAAATAAATATATTTAACAGCGGAATCACGCTTAGAATAATTCGCTATTTTCAGTGTTATTATATTTGGAATTGTTTCTGATTTTGCAGTATTTGAGGGTGGCTTATGTCAGGCCCTGGCCGCTACATCTGAGAGTGAACGATCGAGCTGGTTGCAGGCAATCAGACAGGCGAGCTACGAATGTATTCGATCACAGTTAATTGCTCTTAGACAGTGCGTTGAGCGTAAGCGTGGCCATAAACCTGACACAGACCTTCAAATGTGGCGGATACAACGCGGTCATGTGTTAGGTATGCGTACATATCATATTGTTTATGTATATTAGACTTCAATTTGTCACCTTATTGTCTGTTAAATATTTACAAGTATGACATTGATATTTTACAAACATATATTCTTTATTTTCTAGAATAAACATCATATGAAATTATTAATAAATTCATACACGAGAATTTTTTTCTAAATATTTATTTAATCTTTTTACATTCGCTTTCCATATACTTACTACGGTATATGTATTTAAGTGGCCCAATAGCATAAAAGCATCAAATTTCCTAATAATAACCAATATTTGCAAAATTTATTAATTATCTTTTCCTCAACTTGAGGTTTTTTAAGATTCAGTTGTATCGATATGAATTGATATATATTTTACTTTAACACCAATAGGAATAGGAATTAAAATGTTCAACTTGTTTCTGACATCTTCAACCATTGGCACAAGCAATTACATGATAATATTAGAAAAATAATCTTTAGTAATTAATGGGGGTAATTATACGCTTTCCTTTCGTCTTAATATAACTTGGATTATATATTGAATAAAATTGTTCATTTAATTTTAATTTTTCTATACGTAATATATAAAAGAAAGTATTGTGGCAATTTTGACTATTGTGTCAATGCCGCCAGTATGTGTGAACGCCCTACAGCTTAAGCGTTGAACTTAAGTTAACTTTAGATTTTCGTTTTAATAAAAATATGAGGTTTTGTATTTAGGATTTGTATATCCCAGGAAAGAAAAACTCCTATCTCGAGATAGACACGAGTTAATGAGAAAGTGAATCTTGTAAAATTTCTAGGAACTATTGTTTGAAAGATTTTTCAAAATAAGGCGCAATCATGGTAGAATGAAACGTATATGAAAATCGAGTGAAGGGCACTTCAGTTTTTTGTCTGCGACAATTGAATTTTATTATTCGACCCACTATTTACTAATTATAAATTCGCAGTGAACAGTTGCTGGTATCGCATTTCGACGGATAAATATCTCATACTACCGACATTTTCAATCCATTTAATAGAGGGGCAAAGGGTGATGATATTTATTTTATTCGGTTTTATATTTGTATATAAATAAATACTGTTCAATCAGATAGAGTGCATTTATATCATGTATTTTACACCAAGCTGTTTTTTGTTACACAATAATTTTATATACATGTAATATTCATGACACTAAACAGCAACGAATAAAATTTGAAATATTCAAAATTAATTAATTTTTCAAAACCTTAAATGAGAACATTTTTGTTTCTAAATCGTCGTACAAGTATTCGATCGTATGTAACTTGGTTATTGCCAAAAGCGGTTTATTAGTAAATGGTACATTTATCGAAAAAAGATTCACTTTTTCTCTAACTTGTGTCGTTTTCAAGATATTTAAAAATGACACAAATAAACGAGCACTTCTTGGGATATACAAATCAAACATTCAAAACATCCTTTTTATTTATGTTCAACGGTTTAATCTGTAGGGCACATAGGTGTCATTAGGTAAATAGTCAAAATAGATTCAGAGTCTCTCAAAACGAATATTTCTATAAACATCTCGATCAATACTTTCTTATATATATTACGTATAAGAAAATATAAAGGAGTGTAGTTTATTTGAAATGCTTTTACGATATTCGTATCTTCATAATCCGGTATGTTTTTCGTAGCAGAATATTGTAAATATATTATTCCCTAGAAATCAATAATAAAATTGAAGAAAGTCTTCTGTCTTCCTTAGTAAACTTTAGTGCTTCCCTAAGGGGCCATTAAAACTTGTGGAAGGTAAATTTTGTTCCATTTGAACTATTTTTAAATTAATGATAAAAAAACAACACATATTTTATTATATACATAAATATATTGAGCCACATTAAATCTAGTATTATAATTTATATATATATATTTTTTTTTTTTGTGTCAGGTACGGAAAATGTATCTTTCCACTTATTTTTAGTTATAATAAGTAGCTTCTAGAATAATGTAATAGTCAAATGCTCCAATACAAATTAAAATTTGATTAACAAGTAATTACCAAATACTTTCATTAGCTTTTTTTTTTTTTTTTTTTGATTGCCAGATATGTCCGAGTTGCCGCTATGTGAAGTGTCCTTAGCTTGTGATAATCTACTTTGTGACGCTCATGGTCGACAGCCAAATCCTACCCTAGTCGTGCATGTCTATATGCATACTGTACGCGTTTGGGTCCAATATGCAAGGACTGAGATTATAGAGGTGAGTCTCGATTTTATTGTATCTCCTTATCTACACACTTATCACTGGAACCTGCGTAATCCAGGATATAGTACTATGCGGTAGGCAGCTCAAATCAGTATGAAATCGAACTAAATAACAATATTTAAATTAGAAACCTTGAAACAAACAACAATATTTTTTTAAACAAATACATTGGCTTGAAAATGTGTAGTTATGCACGTGATTCAATTTCCAGAGAAGCAGTAATCCAGGTTTTCTTAGTACAGTAAGTTTCCGTGCAAGCGACGGCATCAATGGTGATTCGCGTATAAGATTCACCGTGTACGATGTGCGTGAACGTGTATCACACACGGCGATACCACTCGGTGCTGCATGTGTATTGTTGAGTGCCATTCAAGATACGTCACGATTACGTATTCCACTGTTGTCGCGGTCACAAACTACTATTGGCTTTCTGACTGTTAGCGCTTGGGCCCTTGAAGCAGAGGATCGCGGCTCAAGTACAGAGCATACACCGTGTCGAGCTCCTTCTAATAATATACAGGTAATACAACTTTTTACTTTCTTTTACGAAGTTATATATATATATAGGTATAAGGATCCCCAAAAAAATCGACCTCGAGAAAATAAACGTAAAATTAATTATTGAAAGCTCAAAATGCGAATTTACGTAATAATTTAGAGCTCTTAAGTTTTATATTGCATCGAATCAAAGAAAAATGTAAGATGATTTAGTTTTTAGAATATAAGTATTTTTAGACTATATATTATTTCCGTTTTCCTTATCATTTAACATGTAAATGCTAAGGAGGTCAAACAAATCGTTTGTTAATCGCATTCTACAATCACATTAACAATAGCAGTGGGATAGATTAATTGTGTTATTCGTGTTTTCTTCAATTCTAATTTGTGTTAAGTAAACAATGTTAACATGGGTACATCCAATTCCCACGAGGTATGTCAATTAGTTTATTATTTATATTTTAAGTGTCATAAAAGTGTGATACAAAGTCATAGTTTATAACATTGTCGGATTTAAAATAAAATAATTGTTCCTGATTCCGAGAATGTAACTAATTTTTAATTCATTGAATACTTGGATACTCTTCTGAAGCTACCGGAACGATGTTAACGAAATTTGGTTTGGCACACGAAAAATTAAAGTGTTTACTTTATATTTTCCAGATAATGTCGCATCGTAGGTCTCAGTCATTACCTCCTCGCCTTGGGGTAAAAATGCGTCTTCCCCACCAAGCCGAGCTGAAACTGTTGTGTGCTTCACCCTACTTACAAACCTACAGATTTCATTCTGGTCTTGGTGGCGATATATGCGTTCATGAGTTAATGGCAGAGAGTAAACTGTGTTTTGCATTTCCATATCAACTTCTGTAAGTAAAACCAATTCTAATCAACCATACGCAATTTTACGCATTTTCAAGAACGTAACATCGCGTGTTATGTATTTTTAGTGGTGTGTTGATACACCAAGAAAAAGAGCTTCTTCAAGAAGTGGCGGGTATGGGTGAGTTGCGTGAACCATGGCATTCACGGCAAGTCGAACTACTCGATCGTCATCTCCATCTGCTACGGCTTTACTCACAAGCCAGGGAGAATCTACAGGCGCATCGTGGTACCCTGTTTAAAGCCAGCTCACGAAAATCCGATCGAAGCTTAGAATTTGCACCTGTTAATTTACACTTTCAACGAATGTGGGTGCACAACGATACACTGAACAAAGCCGGTTTTTACGATGTTATCACTGTTGGTGCTTTTACTGCTCATTCGCATAAGTCCAAGAATGGCGGATTAATCAAGTATTATATTATTTAAAGACTGTAGACACTTTTATTAATTTGTTTTAATTTTAGATTAGTGCAACAATTAAAAGATTCTCCGACTAGATCAACTGCGAATTATCAGATAACTACGAAAATATCAATGGCTAGTGATGCTATACAGGTAAATATCGTGTTTTATACAAAAAAGGAAATCTTTTATATTTTTTTCCTACCTAATAATGTTGTAAATTGATATATAGCTATGCATAATTGTTGTGTTTCTAGGCCATAAAACAATTAAGACGTGAAGTCGTAGATGCTATGCGAACTTTAATGAAATTAGCCAAAGAAAAACAAACAGCTGGAATGCTTCCTATTTGCGAAGATATGATTTCAAAGGTATGTAATTATGTTTTAAGGTACTTATATTTATAATTCATAAACATATATTTTTTTTAACGAATGCGCAATTATCTGCTAGCTTAAAGTGTCTATGATATATCGGTGGTAGCGCATATCATAGGGTTAAATGTATCAAAGAACTTTGCCTAATTGTATCCCCGGTTACAGGATTAGTAGAGGAAAATTAGTATGTTTAAGTGATACAATCGGGAAGTTGAATATTTTGTGTTTATATCTTTTTATATTCGAAAATGAATTGAAAATCAAACTTGAGCTCCCGAGAAAAGTCCATAATGGTATTTTTTGATGCATAAATTTATCAGAGTTTTGTGTTCCTCGTCTTCAAAATGATAGAGAACCACTGGTTTAGTCACATTACGTAACTAATTATAATTTCCACAATGATGTTCCATTTTTTTTAATTAGAACCTTAGAGAAGTTAAGAGTAAAATTTGTTTCAGACTAAAATACTATTAAGTTTATGGGATCCCGGTTTAGTCGAAGAAGCATTAGGCTTTGTCGAAGAACATAAACTAATCGTAAATACTGACGATTCAGGCGTTGGAGACGATTGCAGCTTAGAACCAAACTCCAGTCTCATTCTATCCCCATTCAAACGAATCACACAACAACTTACCTCATTGGATCTAAAATCACCCGATTTAGATGATTTTGCAACACCATGTACTCCTCGCAACGTCGAAGATATGTGGAACATCTCAAATTGCACTAATTCATCCGAACATGACCTTTCCAGTCTTCAAGATTACAAAAAAGCAAACCTGGACGATCAAAACCCACAAAATAAATTAACGTCATCCTTCAGTATCTTAAACACAAGTGATGGCGTCAAAAGTTTGTGTTCTAGAGTTCCAACACCGGATGATACACAATTTGTCATCTTTCCGGATGTTGATGATCAACTGGAAGAGGTGCAACACACTGCAGAGAATGTAGCTAGAGAGCATCGGCTTGGCGATGATTTGGGATTGATTCAAGAGACTGATATGGGCCGTATGTTTTTGGATACTCAAGTTATGTGTAACTCACCTTCAGCAAATTATTATAAGCCCACTGATGAACCTGAGCCTTGGGATTTGACCCAACTAAATATAGAAGCAAGTGTAATGTGTTTAGTTAGTAAGGTGAAGTTTCTTTGTGGCCGTTGTGGTAGTCCTGCAGTTCGGTTAAGAGCGAATCAACGCTCGACAAAAAAAGCTGTGATAACTTGCCAACCTAGCACGAAGAAGTCGCAACTAATTGAAGAATCCGATCAAGAGAAAGCTGTCGTTTATAAAGTGGTGGATTCTGTGACGAAAATCGTGCGAAATGGGAATAAATTCACAGATGGTTTGGACATCAACAAAATTGTTGACTGGGCAGCAGAGCTACGACCGAGCATGCGTAAACTCCGGCAAGCAATGGATGGTTTACTGAAAACGGCTCGCTTAACACATTCAGTTTTCCGAGTGCAAGAAGATCCACGGGCAGCCCAACGTTTTTGCAATGTACGATACAGACGAGACGTATGTTTTTCGCAAGCTTTAACTTCTCTAGTCTCTACATTAATGATACGTTTATGGTGCCACAAACCTGATCCAATCTTTCTGACTGGTTTAACAACTTTGGGACCTCTAGCGTGCTTCGAAGGTATGCTAAGTTACCATGGTGACGAAATCGATATGTGGGGCGATATGTCTGTAGCCGTGGAAGATCTTCGTACTGTTATGTTTACACTTACGCGTTGTGCTATCCCTGCATCCAGTGATTTGCAACCTACACCAAAAGTAACAGGGTGTCGTAACGCTCTGACAGTTTTTCTGCCGGTGCCAGATTCGGTGTATAGTATGCTGCCAACGAGACATGCGGTCTCGTTCCATGTCACCCCGGTTTTCTTTAATATCGGTATAAATGAGATGGCTACGCTAGCGGAGAGTTTGGGAGCTACTCGACCCCAGGAACGATCAAATGTGGATAATTTTGAACGAATGAATGAGTATTTCTTACGGTATCGGAAACTAAATTTGCCCAATCCGCCAGTGACGAATAACCGTGCGAGTGTGTGCTCGCCGCAGTATAAATCGTTGGGGGAATTGGTGGATATGTTGAGAGTCGCTGTGAATAGCTCGAGGAATAAGAATGTTGAAGTTTTGCATCTAGCCGCGCAGATTTGTCGACAGATGAAAGGTTTGTTATATTTTATTAAAGAAGCTTTGAGAAACACTGATTTAATCCATCACAGCTCAAGAATATAATACATTTTTTAATTTAAAGGTTTAAGATTTACGAGTTGCAAAAGTGCCAAGGATAGAACAGGAATGTCTGTTACATTAGAACAATGCCAAATACTTATGTCTGAATATCATCTTGCAGAACACGAATTTCAAAGAGCTTTAGATTGCATGAGAAGGTAATTATTATTTAATTATTTTTTTAATTCCAATATTACTAACTTTTTTATTTTATTTTTTTTTTTAGTGAGGGATGCAGACGAGAGAATACTTTAAAGAACACAGGTGTCCGTAAATACGCATTCAATTCACTGCAACTATTAACCTTGCCAAAATACTATAGACCTCCATCGGGTACATATGGTTCTGCCCAGACATAAGATATGTACTTAAATGATAATTATCAGTATTGGATTTTTGATTAGCAGCCTCGATATATTTATTTAGGTACATGAGACTGGACCGAAATCCTATTTGAACATTTTTTATATATTTGTACACCACTCACTTTTATACATTGAACAGATTTGAAAGGTGTTCTATGAAAAATAGTATATTTGACTGAAAACTATTATATAATTTTGACATAAAGTTTCATTTTTTAAAACTGATTGCAGTTGCGATACGACATACTTATTAGTTAGGAAATGTAACACTTTTTGCAACTGATAATGAAAAGTTAATTTCACCACTAGTTACCAAAAAAAAAAAGGAATTTTTAATTATACCTGTCGAACAAGCATAGCTACATGCCCTCAGCTCGTCGAATAGTTTATTTAGTGCCTATTTTATTTTATGTGGAAAATATTTTATTATGATCACAATACTCCTTTTTATGCATAATATATAAGAGGTATCAAGTTTTTCTAAAGTTCTGATGCCCCCCTATGTAACAAGACTTAGATTTTAGGAAGAAATCACTTGGAAATTATTAAGAAAAAACAGTAAGTAATTTTTCAAAACATAATACTTTAAGGTAATAACAAAGATGATATTAACTAAATGCGTTAAATGTTTTACAAACAGCCTAAATAATTCGATGAAAATAGTATAATTTGGCAGGCATGATATCTTAGTAGATCGAAAAACTAAACTAAACGAAACTAATCTAGAAATATCTAACTTAATTTAACGATCTACTTAGAATTAATGAAAATCTTGTCGATTTACTGAGTTTATCTACAGATATTCTGATCCAGTGATTAGGTGTGGCCAGATGTCACTGTTGAGTGTCTATTTACTGAGTGGTGTGGTCTATAGACTGAGATTTAAATTCAATGCCATGTCAATCCACTTTGGGATTATGTAAGATTTCGGTTCGGCTGTATGCATCCTATTATTTCAGCTGATTATAACAAAACTAAAATAAATTTTCAAGTCTTCATAGAAGACATTTTAAACTCTAGTGACATACAATCAAATAATATGTTATTTTAAATATTTATTCGATTTTTTTTTTGTTTTAATAGTTTTTAATTATTACTAATGCAAGCATTATATAGTACAATTTTATAAAATTATTTTTGTTTTATTTAATTTCGTATTATTATTGTTAATAACTAATATTTTATTATTTTGGTAAGTATATTTAACGGCTGACTGATTATTTAAAATGTTTATTATGGCCCCAAGTTATAATAAAAATAACAAGGTATTAATGTAATCACTTTTCATTTTTGGTAAACTATCAGTAGCGTTCCAAATTTTCAAATTGCATTACTTTAATATAAATATTCGTGCAGTTTTATTGTTACTCGGCACATAATTTATGATAAATATAGCATTTAGCGTCTTTTGTGTTGGTAATCACCGCCATTTCAAGTTATCTATTAGTATATTACAAAACCCAATCTTAATATTAATAAATAGGTAATATAACATCAGTCAGCCAGCATTTTTATAGTACAAGTATTGTTTTTAATTATTATAGGAATGAAGAAAAAAATTGTTAATTCGGAGGTGCCAATTTCTTTAAAACATTTTAATAAATCTTAGTCATTCTAATATATGTATATAGATAGATGTATTCAAATATGTCGCGCAATTAATATATCTTTTTATCATATTTATTATTTACTGTATTCGGAATAGTTAATTTTTCATTCAACTTCAATTTGATAATTTTTATAAACTTCAAGGTTTTTAAGCGTCTCAAAAACACAGTTATATTCATAGTTATTTAGTAAGGTGACTAAAGTATGACGTATTTAACATGTAAATTTATTGGTATAATTTAGTAGAGTTCCTAACTGACCATGAATATTGCTAACTAATTTTATCTTATAAGTTAAAAGATAAATTAGAGTGAGACAAAAAAAAATTGGAATATTATTTTTAAATCAAGATAATTGAATGGATTATACTGTAAATTTTTACTTTCCAAATATATTGAAAATAGTAAAACTACTGGTTTTCTTACATAAGAATAATTCTTTTTTTTTTTTTGCAGACGATTTATGTGTTTTTTAATTGTAGGTAATGTAATAATAATTCAAAAATTACAATAACGCATATTTAATTGTATATAAAAAATTTCCTTACATACAAAAGAACGAAATCGTTTTATCTCCCTTTATAATTTATATTTTACATTTTGAGGTAGAAACGAAATCAAAATATATAACAGGTAATTTATCACACGGATACATGACTGTTATAACAAAGGTAAAAATACAACTTTTATGGTAACTTAAATAATTCACATAAACCTAAAACCATCCAAAATAAATTAAAAAGATGTTGTATCTTTGAACTAAAACATGGATATATTTACAATATAGGTATTTTTAAATTTAGCTATAGCGGGCAATATATTTGAAACACTTGTTTCAAAAATAATGGCCGCTATAACTGAAAAACTATACAAAATCAAATAACTTAACATTTATTTATCTCCGTTCATAATTTATCAAAAACTGCAAATTTAAAAAAAGATTGTCAAATAGTCAAAACTTGTTACGCGATTATGGTTTAAGAACAACCATACTTACTAAGCCTAAAACATAAGCGAAAACGAGTTTTAAGTTCACGCTTAGATGGAGATATGATGGTATATTTGTTGGTTCCGGTGATTCTTGTTTTGTGGGCATAAATAGAGCGAAAATACAAACTAATCCGGTCATTAATGCTACGTAATTATTTTGGTTTGATCTGAAATGATAAACATATTATTATTGCGTTTTATTTATTATTAATTGGGTTTTAAAACTAGCCTAGGATTATTTGGTATTGTGTAATGGACGTTTTTTGTATCAACGTTTTGTCCTGGAAAAGTCGGCATTGGTTGAAATTCAGCGCCTTCTTGCGATACGTTGTCTGGTTCACCTTGATTTAGTCTAACTGTTACATCTCGCTTTCCTAATACCTAAAAATGTACATTTTTAGAAAATTTACTCCTCTGAAGGTACCGGACCAATTGAATGAATTTTTATATAAATTTGCAAATATATTTAGAAAATTCATTTATCCTATTTACAATAATTTAAGTCCTGATTTAGACTACTCAGACTACTGTGAAGGTGTTGAATTAAATTTAAATAGTATTTCAAAGTTTATGAAACCAACGAATACAATCGTGGTTTAAGCCAAGTTTATAAACTAAGAATAAAATAAACAGAAATTGCCAAAATGTTTTAAATTTATACAATTTGCAGTTTAAATATTAAATTAATTATCAAAAACAGAAAATGTCTACTTAAACGATTTCCAAATATAAACAATGCACGTCAAAGGTATCTAATTTGCATACAATGGTAATTATATATTTGTAATCATAATACAGTGTGCTTATGTTTTTTTTTTAATTTTTCTTACACAGAATTAAATTTAATTTGATGAGTTGTTTCAAATTTAATGTTAAAATGTATAAACATTAAATATTAGTTTGTATTATTTCTAAAGTCTGTTTAAAAGTGTCCATAATTCTATCATATATTTATTTGAATTCAATTGGATCCAAGAATACATAGACACTTATATCGATCAGTTATACAGTAATTTTGATGTTTGTTAGCTCGTCGTACCGAAGCATTCGGTCGTGTGTCTGTAAGATGCTCGGAACAAAAAATGTCTCAAAAAGTGTTTGTCTCGTCGCCCTGAATCCAAAAATATATATAACTGGATGTTAGTAGTCGTTTGTGCCCTTTACTCCTTTGAAGGTACCGGAGCGATTTACACCAAATTTGGTACACATACTATTTAGCATCCCATTTGAATCCGCTCGCAGTTTAAATCTAATCGCCCGTATACTTTCCGAGTTATAGGGCCCCAAAATTTAGTACCCCCCTTAATACTGCCCTTATAAAAATAATGAAAACACTCAAAAATTCTACTATAAATTCTAAGATATTTTATATCTACAAGATTATTTCATATTGTTAACTCAAAGCCCGAAAAAACTTAATAAATATTATAATTTTGAATTTTAAAATATGCAATAAAACATTTTTTATCAATTTATTCTACAAAAAAATTGTAAGACTTTTTATATCTATAACATATTTTCAAATTATTAACCAAAAGGCCATAATAATTAAAAACCACTGCTCGCAACGCTCTTACCTAAAGGCGAGCTCGACGCATTGGTGCGTTTTACGCGTACCAAATCTTGTTTTTTTTATTAAAATCAATTTGCGCAAATAGTTAATTATTCATATAATTACCCAGAAATGTTTGTATGCATGTGTGTGTGTAGAACGCTATTTTTGTAAAAATGCAAATTGGCATAGATGGGGATCGAACTCACGGCAAGACTCTTAACCACTGCGCCATGGTGACTTAATAATAAACACTAACTTGTTTAGTACTGTGGTCCAGCATAGTAATTCTAAAACGATCTGTTATCCCACAATTTGCAGCGATTGGCATCGTATGTCTAATGACAATATCAACACAACATTGGGGCCTAATTGAGCCATCTGGATCGTTTACTGTATATTTGTGAGGGGCAGTACATAAAACTATAATAAAACAAAAACGAAATATTAAAACATTTATAATTGCAAAAAAACAACATATGGAACAAAATAAAATCATTTCTTTTTCTCGTGTTTCATAAAATTAATATTAATATTACATGTTCAAATGACGTCAATCGTTACCGAACAAAAAATTTCTCGCAACAAGTTGTAAACAATAGATTTCATTACCTTGAAATCTCACAGCAAAATCATACGGATTGTATATTGTTAATAATTGTTTATGCGTTTCTCTAGCAGCTAAAAAAAAATTTAAATGCGTCGGGAAAACGAATACAGGAACTTTACTACCACTTTTTCTTTCCATTTTGTACAACACTATTCTATCATTTCATTCCATTTAGTTAACGAAGAGATTTGTTTTTGTAATCCGTCAAGTTTTGCTATTTGACAGTTCTTATGAAAAATAATAACAGGGTCACAACTTGAACACTAAAAATAACTATGCTGTACATTTTTACCAAATATATATATATATATATATATATATAATGCTATAAATAGCCTTATTTTTTAATCAAATTAGAAATAACGAATTTCAATATATTAAGTGATAATATAACGCATAGAAATATATATATTGTTGGTAAAAAGTTGAAAATACTGAAATATCTAAAAATGCTGCTATCTCTGTACAAGTTTGGGTACTAATAAGTGTTGCCAATCATACAAAAGTATATATTTTTACCAAAATTTAAAAAGGAACTTGTACTTTCACTATCCCATTTATATAATTATGCTTTATTTTGTTATAAATTCCCCCTACGATTGCTATAAAATAATTTTAATATGTATAGAATGTAAAATGTACAATAACCATTTTCAAACCGATTTTTTCAAAACTCGCAAATTAAATTTGCTAGAAAATTCAAAATCTAAAACTTGTATAAGAATCACTTTTACTCTAACTTTTTTTTTGCGGGATCAGCAAAATGTAGTAACAGTAAACCATTTTTTGTGTTTAAAGGGGGGAACCACAGGCTTGCAACACGAAAAAGTTAGCAAGTTTTGGTTCTTTTTTTTTTAGAGTAAAATAAATTCACAGACTTTTGAAATTTTGACGATTAGAAAATCTGTGAATTTATTTTACCCTAAAAAAATATTCACTAAACTTGTTATTGTTTTCAAAAATATGCGGTTTTTCCTTGACATATATATCTGGAGTGGCCTGCACTCGACTTTCTTTTACGCAGTTTTCACTAGATATATATATATATATATATATATATATATATATATATATATATATATATATATATATAACCAAAACAAACAGTCAAACTAACCAATACTCTACTGAAATATCCTGAAATGTCATTTATCTAATTGAGTCTATTTTGTTTTCCCATCAAAGACGCAGATGATCCGTTTTTATAAGCTACATGCGAATCTATGGCAACGTAAACAACATATTTATAATGTTTCGTTGCATTTTTCTCGCAACTGGTACATTTTTTGAAGAAATGTTTCAAACAAAAGTTGTGCGAAATATTAATATCTTTCATTATGAACATAACTATATTTGCCGTAAGTGTAGCCGTTCTAGTTCTATTGGAGATAGAACAAAAAATGCACTTCCGGTTTGAATATTCATTTCAAAAATAGGGGGTGCACATCTAGGGCATATACATGTCTTAAGTTTGAAGGTTTATAATTTTTCGTTCGACAGTTTTGGCCCTAGAGCGTTCACACACACAGACATTCCAAAAATAGTCAGATTCGATTCAGGGAAGGTAAAAACGTATCGGTTGAAATCTCGAGTTCGAAATGTTTCATGATTACTAGACTTACTTATTACTTCGTAACAGAAAGTAAAAAGATTCATAATTTAAAACCAAACATAATATAGGTATGTTTGATTCAGGGAAGGTCAAAACGTGTAATTCCGTTAGAACATTTTCATGATTACAATAGGCCAGTTTTGTGATTTAATCCAAGTAATCATAGAAATAGTATGATTCGTAAGGGGGATTGTCTGTTTCTGATCACAAAATGAAAGAGTAGGGATAACTAATAACTAAGCAACGTGATTCTCATAATCATGATTACTTTGATTAGTTAGATTGCGAATCAGAATTCGAAGAAACTATACTTCCTTTAGGACTTCGTCCAAGAAAGCAAAAACCAGTAGCATATTTTTGTTTTCTACATATGTTTAATATATAAAAATTATACAAAGTTAAACTTATGTTTAAAACATTTTTTATTTTTTTACATATTTGAACATAAGTTACGAAAAAAATTAAACTTATTATGAGTAAAAAAAAGTTGCTTTAGAGTTTTCGCACCAGAACATATTTAATTATACCGTATAAATATAAACGATTTAATTACTGAACAAATAAAAAAATAGAAATTATTTAGTAAGTGTGCGAAATTGATTAGGCCCTTTGATGAAACACCAATTAACATTTAAAGTAAATCCAAGCATTTCGGCGCCATCTAGTGTTTCCTTTGCTTGTAATGCTTCTTCAAACGAGCTGTATTCAATTAATGCGTACCCCTTCAAAAACCCAGTCCGACGATCTAAATTAATACCGATACTCTTCACTGGACCAATCTCCGAGAATTTATCATAAATATCCTCTTCGGTAGCTTCCTCATGTATCGGAGATGCGAATAATACCCAGCCTTCAATAGATTTCTGCGGCACAATATCCACCACTTGGTTATATTGGTATTTACTTTTATTATCCAATTTCAACAATGAAATCGATGGCACGCTCGAAGTATCACTCGCATCCGTATCCCAATTCTCACGGCGTCCACTTTGAATTTTATAATTTCGGTACTTAAGTATACAATGACTCGATGGCATTTCTCTAGGGCTTACACTATGATATATACCACGGCCTTTTCTCTTTCTTGCCGATTCTTTCAGATTTGATATTTCTTTATCGCCCGCTTCATCATGTTCAAACTCAACGCAACTATTTATATCTAATATGTCCGTCATAACGCGTTGTTTCAATCTATTACGCAGTTGGTTTTGGTTATTGCTGTTGCTTGTTTTCTTCAATTGTTTTGTTGCACATATTTTCTATTAGTTTAAAACACTGCTTAATTAAAATAGGCAATACTAATAATAAATATAAAACAATATATACATATATTGCGTACAGCGGCATCTCATTAACATAAGATATGCCCGCGTCTTGTATAATGCCGTAGTAAGCAAAAAAAAAATGTTGCGAAATAAATGTGCATTCTTTACAATATATATATATATATATTTTTGCGCTATACTAATAGCTTTTTACAATAATATAATTATTTCCTATTAATTTAAGAGCATAAAACAAAAAATTTGGGGCATTTTATTAACATTACCACAACGCGCGAATTACAACTGTGGCCGCGTATTGTATAGGTACATTTTAAAGGATTGTTCACAGCGAATTATTTAGTAATTAGGCTTAGCAAATTACAAATAATAATCTAGTTTGTATTATGATAAGCAATGTTAGCATTCTAAGCAACAAAACTAGCACAATTTATGATAAATTTTGTTGCTGTGAACGTTAACCTTGTATGTCATACAACAAACTGGAATTATTATTTATAATTTCTAAGCTTGATTACTAATTTTTTAGCTGTGAACAATCCTTTACTGTAACGTTACACTTAAGGATTGTTCACAGCGAAACAATTAGTAATTAAGCTTAGAAAATTACAAATAATAATCTAGTTTGTATTATGACAAACAATGTAAGCATGCCAAGCAACACAATTTATGATAAATTTTGTTGTTGTGAACGTTAACCTTGTATGTCATACAACAAACTGAAATTATTACTTATAATTTCTAAGCTTAATTACTAATTTTTTAGCTGTGAACAATACTTTATTGTAAACAGTCTCAGTTACCAATGGTAATTTTTAATTAATTACTATACATTCTGGTACACAAAATAATATAGTATGAGCGCGATCCGAAAAAACATGACCGAATCAGCTGTTCTAGTACAACAATGTCAGGATTTAAGGATTGTTCACAGCTAAAGAATTAGTAATTAAGCTTAGAAATTATAAGTATAATAATTCCAGTTTGTTGTATGACATACAAGGTTAACGTTCACAGCAACAAAATTTATCATAAATTGTGTTGCTTGGAATGCTAACATTGCTTATTTTTTTTATTTGTAATTTTCTAAGCTTGATTACTAATTGTTTCGCTGTGAACAATCCTTTAGTTCCTCTACTTTTTTTTACGAATTCGTTCTGGAAGAAGTATTTAATACTAAATTTATAATATATATATATAAAATTTTCAGCATGCCAGGCGTTATTTGGTTATAAATTAGCAATTATCTGATGATTTGCACTATTTCTTAATTTCCCCCCTCAATTTTGCAAAAAATATTTAGATTATCGTTGAAAGTTTCTTTGTTAAAGAAGATTTCATAATTGTATTCGACTCATGTATAAATGGGTGTAAAACAAGCTTAGGTACAACGCACCTATGCGTCCAGTTCGCTTTATACATTACGTATAAGGCGAACAGGACGCATAGGTGCGTTGTACCTATATATTAATATATTATTATGCGATGCGAGCAGCGGTTTTTAATTATTATGGCCTTTTAGTTAACAATTTGAAACATTGTTATAGATATAAAAAGTCTTACAATTTTTTGTAGATTTATATAAAAAAAATTTAGTGCATATATTTTAAAATTCAAAATTATAATATTTAATCATTTCTTATGGCCTTTGGGTTAAAAAAAATTATCCTGTAGATATAAAATATCTTTGAATTTTTGGGAGCATATGTGCGTTGTATCTAAGCTTGTTTAAATACGACACAAAGCGGGGTTTTCACAGGAAATGAAATGAACAAAGCAGTGAGAAATATATTTATAATATATTTGGATCACAGATTACATATTTATTTCGTTTCTAATTGACTTTGAAGACACATTATTTCGATAGTATTAGCGTTTATAATCAATTTATTCTCAAAATACTTTTCAAGTACGAGAAATTAGATAGATGCAGTGGTTCAATTACGGAATATACTATTAATGGGTAGAACGAATAAACCAAATAATACAAAAATTTCGAACGTCGTTGGCAACATTGAGCACCGCTGCCCGAGTTATTTTTAATCGTCACCGTATAAGCTGAATTTTGTAGGTGTGATTCACATGTGCACATAACTTCAATAATTATTAGAAGTTTTTACCAAAATGCAGGTAATAGCATTAGCATACAACAATTTAATATACAAAATAATAACATTTCGGGTTATTAATTCCAAAGGACCCAAATGAAGACACAGAATGGAACGACGTTCTTCGTCAAAAAGGCATCATACCTCCAAAGGAAAAAGAAGTAACAGAAGATGATATCGTAAATATGCTCGAACAGACCATCAAACAAAAACAAGCAAATGGTACTGACGATTAAAATTTTTGTAACTATAGTTACAATGATTGCGATGTGTTTGACTGTAGGGCAAAAGGAATTGCATGAACTTGATCTGGATGGCCTTGATGAACTCGAGGATTCAGAGGACGAAGCTGTCCTGCTGGAGTATCGGAGGAAACGAATCGCAGAAATGAGAGCACTTTCAGATCGATCTCGATTCGGTACAGTGCGCGAAATATCCGGAATTGATTATGTATCGGAAGTTAATAAAGCTGGGGAAGGAATTTGGGTTGTTTTACATCTTTACAAACAAGGGTTAGTCGTTTACGAAGTACTAACTAAGTATTGTAATTAGGGATGGGAAGAATCGAGTACTCGGTATTCGAGTACTTGAATATTCGGTATTCGAGTACTTGAGTACTCGGTATTCGAGTACTTGAGTACTCGGTATCCGAGTACTTGAGTACTCGGTATTCGAGTACTTCGGTACTCGGTATTCGAGTACTTGGGTACTCGGTATTTGAGTACTTGAGTACTCGATATCCGAGTACTTGAGTACTCGGTATTCGAGTACTTGAGTACTAGCTATCCGAGTACTTTCAAGAATCGAGTACTCGGTGTTCGAGTACTTGAGTACAGAGTACCACGATTATTTAAAATAACTATTATTTTCCGTTTCAGAATACCACTTTGTGCATTAATAAACCAACATATACAAGTACTTGCCGCTAAGTTCCCAACCGTAAAATTTTTGAAATCCATTGCCACAACCTGCATACCTAATTTCCCTGAAAAGAATTTGCCAAGTATCTTCGTTTACTTTGAGGGCGATATGAAGAAACAATTGGTTGGCCCACATGAGGTTCGAGGGCCCAATTTAACACAAGATGGTTAATTAGCCCAATGGAATTTTAATGTTACATGTTTTTAATTATTATTTTTTTTTTTTTTTTCTCAAATATAGAGTTCGAATACTTATTGGGGAAAATTGGTGCTGTAAACACTGAAATTATGGAAGATCCACGACCTGTGGTTAAAGATAAATTATTTACGGATTTATCTGAATCGAATGATTGGTAACAATTAATAATATTGTTATATACATACTATGTAATATATAATTTGTTTCCATTTTATTATGGGTGAATTTTGGTGCTTGCATTTCTTATTTATTTATTTCATCATTTTACATTGTTGCAAATGTATTCAATTGAAACCATTAAAACTATTTTATATTTTAAAAGCATTTTTACTTTCTTTTACAGAGTAATAAGTAAGTATTGTAATCATGAAAAATTTCGAACTCGGGATTTCAACGGATATACACGTTTTGACCTTTTCTGAATCGAATGTGACTATTTTCGGAATGACGTCTGTCTGTCTGTGTGTGTGTGTGTGTGTCTGTGAACGCTCTAGAGCCAAAACTGTCGAACGTAAAATTATGAAACTACAAACTTAAGACTTGTATATGCCCTGGATGTGCACCCCCTATTTTTGATATGAATATTCAAACCGGAAGTGCATTTTTTGTTCTATCTCTAATAGAACTAGAACGGCTACACTTACGGCAAAAATAATTATGTTCATAATGAAAGATATTAATATTTTGCACAACTTTTGCTTGAAACATTTCTTCAAAAAATGTACCAGTTGCGAGAAAAATGCTACGGAACATTATAAATATCTTGTTTACGTTGCCATGGATTCGCATGTAGCTTATAAAATCGGATCATCTGCTTTTTTGTCAGGAAAACAAAATAGATTCTATTAGATAAATGACATTTCAGAATATTTCAGTAGAGTATTGGTTAGTTTGACAGCAGGTTTTGGATATATATATACATATACATATATTTATATCTAGTGAAAACTGTGTAAAAGAAAGTTGAGTGCAGACCACTCCAGATATTTTATTTATTACTTTATATAAGAAAGTATTATCACTGAATCCATTTTGACTATCAGGGTGTCTGAACACCCTATTCTGGGAAAGACAAACTCTCATTACATTCTTTTACGAAGTAAGTATGGGAATCCCCGAAAAGAAAACTCTAGATTTCAACGGTTTTAACCTTCCCTGAATCGATTCTGACTTATTTCGGAGTGACGACTGTGAATGCTTTAGAGCCGAAACTCGATTATAAAATTGTGAAACTTAAACTTAAGGTCTATTTTTGAAAAGAATATTCAAACCGGAAGTGCATGTTCTCTGCATTTTTTGTTCTCAAATAACATGGCTGCACTCATCAAAAAAGTAGTTATGATAAATGATATTAATATTACACGTAACTTTTGTTTGAAAAGTTTCTATAAAAAAAATGTACCAGTTACGGGGAAACCCCTCTATGCAAAATCTTAAAATTCTAATTTATATTGCCACGGCAATGCATATTTATGAGAAATTTTAATAAAAAATTGTATAACCATTGAGTGACATAATTTATTATTTATTTATTTAATATTGCAAAATAAAAACAGACTATTCAAATAGATATATTCCTGTTATGTTTATATATAATCGTGTTCTATTTTTTCGCCATGAGTTTAAACTATAAAATACACAAGTATCGCCCCTTAAACTGTGCTACTGGGCAGAGGGGGTTACTATACAGCTATGTAAATTTGACCTTAAAATGAAAATTACGGCATGAAATTTTAAAAAACAGTAATCGTATACTATAGTAACACTATATAACTACAATAAATCAAAATAATATTTACAAAATATCGTAAATTGACTAACAAAACCACGCATACTTTAAAATTGGTGCGTCTTAGTGTGACTCCATCTTTTGACGATACACAATGCCAATGGGCAAATGTTTGCTGAAGTATACCTTCTCTTTTAGTTATCCCGTTAAATGTTCTTTATTGTCCTTAAGTTGGTGTTTCGTTGGTGAACTATTTGACGTTCAAATTTGAATTTAAATGTCAGTTTGTAACTGCCAATTTGAAAGTTGAGTAAAGTCTTTTTCATGATTTACATTAATCGTGATATGTTATAATATTAGTTAATTATTTAATACTATAACATAGTTGAGTGTGTAGCTTGGATCTGTGATGTTTTTGTAGTAATAACCTGTGTATAAATGTGAAATAGTGTTTTCCTATATTAGTTGGTTTTAAATTTAATAAAAATGGTGCGATACGGTGTGTTAAAAGGTTTATACGATATTGAAAAGACGATTGGATGTGGTGGTTTCGCCAAAGTTAAATTAGCAACTCATATTGCGACTGGGGAAAAAGTCGCAATCAAAATTATGGAGAAGGCTGCTTTAGGGGTATTTTGATATTTTTCGATTTTTATTTTAAATAATAAGTCATTTTAATTTGCTAGGATGATTTACCAAGGGTTAAATTAGAGCTGAAAGCCTTGCAGTCTTTGTCACATTCCCATATTTGTAAATTGTATCAGGTATAATCTTGGATAATAGATTTATTGACTTACAATATTATTTACTATTAATTTTTTGTTTAGGTGATTGAAACTGATACTCATTTCTTTCTGGCGATCGAGTATTGTTCCGGTGGCGAATTATTCGATCATATTGTTGAAAAGAATCGATTATCCGAATCTGAAAGTCGAATGTTCTTCCGGCAAATATTGTCTGCTGTTGCGTATTTGCATAGTCTTGGTTATGCTCATAGAGATTTGAAACCAGTAAGTTATTTTTTATATTTTTTTGATTTGTTTTCATTATATATGAAATATAATTTTATTGTGTCTACAATTGCCATGAAACAATAAAACCATGTGTGATAACTAAGGAAACCGATGTAATATGATTATTTCAAAGGCAATTTTTCAATAAATGGTACATTTTTCGAAAAAAAAAAAAATTTCAAACTAAAGTATTAAGAAAAATTAAATTTTCTTTTTTCCCTCTAACCCATGCAATTTTCGAGATATTGAAAAAGTAGCAGAGTAAACCGTTACTTCCGGTTAAGATATCGTCAAAAATGGGATATGTACATTTAAACCATATTCAAGTCTACGTTTAACCCGTTGACTCTAACTTTTTTAATTTGCTAGATAAAATGTTTATTTTACCAGAATTATAAATAATACGCATATCTAAAATATATAAGTCTACTTAAATCGATGTACCGATGAAGCTAAGGCATTCGGTCGTGTGTCTGTTCATTAGCAAAAAATGTTTGTCTCGTCGTTCTGAATACAAAAATATATATAACTTCTATACTTGGATGTTAGTCGTCGCTCGTAAAACAAAATTTGTGCTTTCTACTCCTCTGAAGGTACCGGAGCGATTTACACCAAATTTGCTACACATATTATTTGGCATCCCATTTGAATCCGCTCGCAGTTTAAATCCAATCGCCCCTATACTTCCCGAGTTATTGGGCCCTAAAACTTTGAGCCCCCTTGAATACTGCCCTTATAAACATAATTAAAACACTCAAAAATTCTACTAAAAATTCTAAGATATTTTTTGTCTACAAGATTTTTTCATATTGTTAACCCAAAACCCAAAAAAAAAAATTGAATATTATAATTTTGAATTTTAAAATATGCACTATTTATTAATGTAATCTACAAAAAAATTTAAGACTTTTTATATCTATAACACTTTTTCAAATTATTAACCAAAACGCTATAATAATTAAAAACTGCTCGCAACGTATATCTTAGCTAAAGGCGAGTTCTACGCATTGGTGCGTTTTACGCATACCAAATCTTGTTTGTTCTACAAGAACCGCTTGGTTTTATAAAATTACCATAGAAAATCATAAACTGACCATATATTTTTAAAAAATCAAACAATTCTACGTAAAAGAAAATATATGATTTTATTGATTGTTTGCTCTACGCATTGGTGCGTTTTACGCGTAGCAAATCTTGTTTGTTGTAGAAAAACCGCTAGGTTATTTAAAATTACCATAGAAAATCATAAATTGACCATATTTTTCTAAGAAAACAAATTAACAATGCTACGTAAAAGAAAATAAATGATTTCATTGATTTGTTTGCAATATAAAACTTACACTATAGTGGACAAATTTAGTCAACAAGTTAACAGTTTTGGCTCTAGAGCGTTCACACACACACATACATATACATACATACACATGTACGTCACCCAAAAAATAGTGGGAATCGATTTATGGAGGTTCAAAATGTGTATTTCAGCTTTCAAAGTTTGCATAATTACAATACGTTCTTTAGACCATCGTCCAATTTTTTTAATTGTACGATTTATAACGAATTTTATTCAAGAATAGATAAATAGTCGATTCTGGTATTCTTAAATGGTTATGTTAATCTTATGGCAATTCAATGATTTGTTTATTACTTATCGATTATTGAGAATAAATCAAATAATATATATTTTATTTTGCATTATAGGAAAATGTATTATTGGATCGAGATCAAACCTTAAAACTAATTGATTTCGGATTGTGTGCTCGTCCGGAAGGTGGTATGCAGAGTCCCTTATTTACCTCTTGTGGCTCGCCAACTTATGCAGCTCCAGAACTAGTCCTCGGCAAACAGTATTTAGGCCCTGAAGTAGATGTTTGGGCTATGGGAGTGTTATTATATGCTCTATTAGCCGGATTTCTACCATTTGACGACCAGAATATCGACTGCTTGTACAGAAAAATATTGGTAAGTCTAAAACACACATTGAGAACAAAGATATCAGAAAATTCCGAGAAACAAAATACTAACATAATATTTACAATGAATTGCAGAGTGGAAAATATGAGGAACCGTCTTGGATGTCACAAGGTAGTCGTAAACTAATTCGGTCAATGTTACAAACCGATCCAAAAAAACGGATAACAGTCAAACAATTGTTGTCACATTCTTGGTTGACAATGGGTATCTTGGATTCGGTTGATTATATCTCTCAATCGGATCAGTATCGGGATGAAGAATGCGTGGAATTAATGGCGAAACACAAACGTTTGACTCCAGATGAAACGTGGAAACTGATTGAACTATGGAGCTATGATTATGATACGGCTACATATTATCTTCTCTTAGCTAGAAAAAAGAGAGGTTTACCACTTAAGCTAAACTTGAGCGGAGTGAGATCTCGAAGTAAATTTGTAAGTATTCAATTCAACGATTTTTCAGTAAATGCTACGCTTTTTGAGAAATTCCCATTCAGTGTATTCAATATTTGTATTTTTATTACAGAATTCTGAGAATCTTGGTGTGACAAAACTAAACCCCAAACATGAAAATATACTCAAACCATTGGACACCAATATTCCGAATATCATTTCATCCCCAAATCCAAAATTAAATGGCCTTGAAATCAAGGTTGATCTGACACCGAAAACTATGAAATTCATTGCAAAAACGGAAAATTGTCTGTCCACACCGAATCCTGTTGATTTTCTGAGTCCCAGTCAAGACAATTTTCTGGAACCTCGCCGGCCTTCAAGTATTCGAAAACCACAGAAGCGAATTCGGAGTCCGAACCTAGAAGGCGATTGTTCACCAGGTGAGAAAGCCATAGATCATTTGATTGTCGCTTGTAGTTTTACGATAGTTTTTGTATATCTTGTGTATATAGTTGTGATTCGTAATTGACATTGATTTGCAGTTATTTAGGGAATAGGTGACTTATTACTAGAATATTGTTGTTTAATTTAAGTAAATCGATTATTTTTGATATATACATATATATGATACTTTTTTGTTTAACTAAGAATTCAGTATTGTGTTAAGTTTTTGTTTAGAATATGTTTTTGTTGTTGAGAAATAATAACAGTTTTTATTTTACATATTAAATATGTAAATATTCTACACCAAAGATGTATGACTCGTTTGCGGCTCATTTGTACCTTTAATAACCAAAGATTTATTAGAAATGTAAACTATTTATTTTTGTTTGTAGTTTTTGATAAATAATAAACACACTATTACATTAGATTGAAATTTAATTATTTTATTTAGATTTGCTCTAAAGTCAACGGTTTACGACCGTAGACATTCTTTATATCAGAATGATTTAGAATCTGAAAGAAGTACGATTTAGTTCATTGTACAGTATGTACAAAAGAGCTATAGTGTTCGATCGTATGCACAAACATTCTTCTCGATTACGAAAAAATATATAACTCATATACTTAGTTTTATGTGGTAGATTTATACCTAATTTAGCCACCATTAATCCGACTTTATTATTATTGAATATATCAAAAATATTTACACAAAATATATAAGATTTTTGATATATATATATATAAAACTCTGATTCGCAATCTAACTAATCAAAGTAATCATGATTATAAGAATCAAGTTTCTTCGTTCGTTATTAGTTATCCCTACTCTTCCATTTTGTGATCAGAAACTGACCCTTCCCCTTGCGAATCATACTATTTCTATGATTACTTGGATTGAATCACAAAACTGGCGAAGAAACTCGCCAAAAATTTCTTCAGATAGGATCTTGAAAATGATTAAATTTCAAAAAGAAACTACCAGGTCCTATAAGTCATATGTTTAAAGTTTCATAATTTTATCATCGACAGTTTTTACTGTAGAGTGATTTTAATATGTAACACTTATATAAGAACGACTTTTTACTAACTCATACCGTTTACGAGATATTGAATAAGTAGTAAAAGTAATTCCGGAGTAATAGAAAGGCCCTATACAGGTGTTAAATTTAAAGTTTTATCATTGTACCATGAACAGTTTTTCTGTAGAACAAGCTTAGGTACAACGCACCTATGCGTCCAGCTCGCCTTATAAGTAATATATGCGATGCGAGCAGTTTTTAATAATTATGGCCTTTTGGTTAACTAATTGAAAAAATGTTATAGATATAAAAAGTCTTACATTTAATTTTAGATTATATTAAAAAAAAATAAAAAATGTTCAAAATTTGAAATTCCAAATTATAATATTTAATAATTTTTTTCGGGCTTTGGGTTAACAAAATGAAAAAATCTTGTAGACAAAAAATATCTTAGAATTTTTAGTAGAATTTTTAAGTGTTTCAATTATTCTTATAAGGGCAGTATTAAGGGGGGCTCCAAATTTTGGGGCCGTATAACTCGGGAAGTGTACGGACGATTGGATTTAAACTGCGAGCGGATTCAAATGAGATGCCAAATATTATGTGTACCAAATTTGGAGTAAATCGCTTCGGTACCTTCAGAGGAGTAGAGGGCACAAATTTGGTCTTACGAGATACCGAGCGAGCGAGCGAGCGACGACTAACATCCAAGTATATAAGTTATATACATTTTCGGAATCAGGGCGACGAGACGAACACTTTTTCTTAATGAAATTTTTTGATCCGAGAATGCTACAGACACGCGACCGAATGCTTTAGCCTCTTCGGTACTACGTACGGCGAGCTAAAAATCACAGATACACAAACACACACACACACAAACACACACACAAACACACACACACACACACACAAACACACACACACAGAGACATCATTTCGAAAATAGTCAGAAACGATTAAGGGATGGTCAAAACATGTATTTCCGTTAAAATTTCGAGTTCGTATAAGAAATAAAAATCAGTGATTGAAAACGATTGCTATGAAATCTTTAAATATAGTAACGAATAAGACTTTTAAACAAAAGTTGCTAAAAATGTCAATATCTTTAATTTATATTATATTAGAACTCGCGTTGTTTCACGGAATGAAATTATATTTATTACCGAATAGATACACGTTATATTTCTTTATCAAACTAGAATAAAATCCGTGTAAATCTCTTTAATGTAGGATGTTGAGAACTGTTGATTTTAGCGTGTTGGCATAGATAAACAAAAAGAGCAAAGTTTCCGTTAAGATGGCATAAATTCAGGTGGCGCTATAATAAAGCAAACACATTTTACGAAACAAAAACGTCCAAAACAGAATCCAATTATCCAAACTGCCCTTGCAAGAAGAAACTTAATTCTAGCGGGCCCCCGTATCTTTTGCACTGTTACGAAAAGTGTCTCAGCTAAACTTTAAACTGTACGTTCCATATATTACGCGGCGAGGCGCTGAGCGATTGCACCCTTGTGGCCGATTTCTAAACTGCGCCGGCCATATTTTCAAGACTCATGCGGCAACCTTTACTTCTTATTAGTGTACTTGGGTGCTTGTTTCCACTAAACTTGCAACTAATTTAAAGAGTTTTCGGCCATAAAGATGCGATCAACGGACCCTAACGTCACTCTTGTTGTTGTTGCACTCGCTCTTACTTCCCGCTATTATAGCTTGTAATGATCTTATGTATATTATTTCATAGAATTAGTTTCTTGATGTTTATATCAATATATATTTTCCTTGATAAATGTATTCATGATTTAATAGTTAACATCACAATCGAATTTAAAACAAAAGTAGAGTAATTTTATACGTAACAGACTAAAACTTATTATTAATTGCTTGTGCATTGAAATACTACGAATGTTTTTCTAGTCCCTAATTTAGACACATCAAACTTTAAAGGAAGTTATTCCATAATTATATCGCATGTTTTGTTTTTATTTTTAGTTCCCGTTAAACAAAAACTTACTCCAGGTCGCTCTACACCAGTAACGCCATCTTCAGAAAGGTAAATATTATTTAAGTATATTTTTTATGAAATTTAAGTATATAAGTTTCAAAATATCAAAATAAAATAACTTTATTACAAATCATTAATCTATGAGGTAGTTTATGATGTAGTAAAAGGTATAATTTAAAAATTAGTTGTTGATTACGGAAACGATCAAATTACAGGAAATATATAAATTTAATCTAAGATTAGCACCATAAAATCGCTCATCAATATTTTTTAATTTGTTTTATTGTGTTGATTTTGTAATAAGAAGTTGTTTTCTCTAGAATGATGACGGATCATTGTTAAATGAAATACGATTGAGAATGAATTACTCAAATACTGAGAGGTTTAACTCAGTTTGAAAACTGTGTTCGTTGTATTAAAATAAGTTTGAAAAGAAAAAAAATGATTGAAAACGCATTTCTGGCACTATTTTACGCAAAACAATGCAACTATTTTTGCCATAAGTGCAGTCGTTCTAGTGATATTAGAGATAGAACAGAACATGCATAGAGTAAACATGCACTTCCGGTTTGAATTCTTTTCAAACCTAGGAGGTGCACATTTAAACCATATACACAAGTCTTAAGTTTAAAGTTTCACAATTTTACGTTCTACAGTTTCGGCTCTAAAGCGTTCACACACAGACACACACACACACACAGATAGTCATATTCGAGTCAGGGAAAGTCAAAAAATCTCGAGTTCAATATTTTTTACTTCGTAAAAGAAAGTAAAAAGTCATTGCGAGAATTTTGGAAGCACAAATAGCTAAACAAATCCCCCTCAATATATACGAGAGACACTGTAACCACAAAACAACCCTTTAAATTGCGTTTACCCCTTGCCGAGTTTACGAGCGACAACCGGTCGTACACTTCACACTTTAGTGCACTAATTTGCGCTAGGTGACATACTGCCAATTACCGTGTGCAAATTGTAAACCGAATTAGAGAGAGCAACTTACAACACGCGCAATGCAGTGTACATACACCATTCTTTGCTAAACGAACCAGTTAAAAAAATAAATTACAGATAAAAAAAAAATACATGTTAATTTTTATTTGCAAATTAATGTTATGTTTGTGTGTTCTATTGTTGTGTTACAGAAAACGAACTCCGGGCAATAATAGTACGACACCAACGCCGGGATCCGCTAGAAGGGTTTTGCTGGGTAGTCTGGAGCGTGGCTTGACCAGAGTTCGGCATGTGCTGACTCCGGGAAGAACAAAGAATGAACTATCACTAGGGCAGACCGGCGATCAACCGCAGACACTATCTAGCAAGGTAAGGTTTATTCTTACGCATCTATAGTTACGATATTTGTTTATCAATGTTATTATACAACAAAGTTATACCAAAATTGAAGTTTAAACTGCAATACCGGGCCTTAAATATACACACAAATACATAATATATATATATATATATATATATATATATATATATATATATATATATTCACATTATTTAAATGCGCGGATAAATACTCTACTTTAGGGCAGGGGGAACTGGTTATTGGGATTGGGAGGGAGGGATTATTCTCAGTGGGCCGCCTGGCTGCTCGGTCAGTAGGCTGCGTGCACATGTTTGTATTGAAATGGTCAAAATTTAAAATTAAAGTACAATAATATTAAGAGATTTGAGTCGGGGTCGGAATATCCACCCGCTTTGTAAAATATAATAATGTAAATTTTCTAGTCCAGTGTAGGGTATAAAGGTATAATGGGTAGACTGTGCCAAAATACACACAAACTAGTGCACCCAATATACTGCATATGTTGTGCGAATATGGCGTGTCGCCTAACACCGTTCCAAGTCGCATAAATCAGTAGTACGTAAGGCGGTTCTGGTCTGAACACTTGTAAGAGAGAACGTTCGCGTTCTTTCTACTAGCAATATACTTTATTGTTATATCTATTGGAAGTAGTTAACGTGTGTTCAGTCGATAACGATAGGCACTTGTTTTTACCGACAGAGGCAGCGCGATACCGATACAGAACAGATTACAGGTTTTGTGTAATGATGTGTTTTGTACTTCAAGGAACTGAGATGATGTTAGAATTCTTTAGATTAGCGGATACTACGGATTGGAATACTGGATTATAGATTTTTAATATTTAATTTTTTAGCTATGTTTAATGATATTAAATACGTTGTTTTGGTTTAAGTTTACTTGTGTATTAAATATGTTCTATTTGTACGAAGGCTGTCGTTAACTATATATATATAAAAAAAAATTTGGAGTGCTCTTTTTCTCGATTTTCTTATATTTCTACTATGTTAATATAATATTGCTTTATTTGTTTTAAATGTATGCTAGATTACCGTGAAAAATAATTATAATACTTATATACATTCGTAAGAAAGTAAAAATGATAAATTAATTTACTTTACTAGTCCACAATTATTTTTAATTCAACTCCTTGTATTATGTTATGATATATTTTACATAGACACGAATATATGTTAGTTAGTTCGTTTCACTACTTCCGTCAACGATTTACGAGATACTAATTCTGAATTAGAAAAATAAATTTCTAATGTGAGATATGGCACATTTTTACTATTATTTTGTAATCTTCAACATTCAATGTATATTTGTTATAATTTTCATATAAATATTTACTCTTGTAATATTACCCGATTATCGGTAAATTTGATGTTCAAAACATAACAATAAATTCAATCAGAAAATGTTAATTAGGAAGCATTTTGTTTAGCAATTTACATTTTTGCACAACAATTAGTTGATTAAACCCTTATATTTATCTGATTAATAAAGGTAAAGACCTTTTCCCTTGAAATATATTTTTTTATTTATACAATCATTATACATCAAGGTGGTAAATAATATGCGTTTTATTAAGAGGAGTGGGAAATGTATAAATAAGCAATTAATAAGAATTTATGGATATTATTTCATAGTGAGATTATTTTGCTTTTATTTTAATTATAAATTGAGAAATTATTCACACGCAAAACTATTAAAATAAATCTCTTTTACAGGGATTGTGCAATGTTTCTACTACTCAATGTTCAGATCCAGAATACGTGATTACGGAACTGGTGAAAGCTCTCGGAAAAAAGGGCATCGTTTGCCGAAGAAAAGGGTAAGTTATATTTTTTTATTTATTCTAGTATTGTAGTAACGAACAAACATGTTAAACAAAAATTATATTCAGTTTTGAATATATACTATGAATGGTAATATTCGTATTACAATGCACATTACTGTTACAAATATACGGTAGCTAACTTTTTTTCAGAAAAGAATTTTCTTTTTGTATATAAAAATAATTAAGACATTTTTTAAGCGGAAATCCCAAGAAAAAACTTGGTGAACTGATTCACAGGGATCATCCGTAGTAATCTTTTGTTTCTGATTCAAGAATGTTCTTGTGCTGTTTTGTTACATTTTTTTTCGTTTTAAAAACGATCGCGTCATTTGAAAAAGCGCGCCAGAAAGCACGTTCTGTTGCGGTCAGTTTAACTTCCGGCCGATGGCTAGAAATGGGCCTAATCAGGGCCGTACTCCAATTATTTAAACACAAAAAAGTTTTATTATATTCACCCAACACATTTATATAGTAATTTTTCAATTATGGTCCATTATATTATATTTTTATTCGTTTATTTTTTTACTATTCTGGTAAAAGTATATACGATTATTTTGTATCGGCAATATTGTCTAACCTTAACTATTTAAATAATATATAAATAAAACAACTGAATAATATGTGATTATAATATTTTATTAATTTATAAAATTTTACAGTCTAAGGTTTTACATAAAAGATTTAACATATTGTATTATTGTTGCTACTTCCGCCATTGCGCCGAATCCTTCATCACCACATATTAACAATTTTGAAACACACGGTACTAATTTACAACCCCATGTTTGTAATATGTCTAATTGTGGCTGAGTGACGGGATGCTCCCACATTTTAGTATTCATTGCTGGACAAACTAACAGTGGTTTTTTATGCTCCCAAGCACGTGCAATACAAGTCAATAGATTGTCACACAATCCCTAAAAAATCACAATTAGATAGATTCTATTAGAGTTTTTCTTCATTATCTCGTTTCGCGCACACTCACGCATGCGCAAATCTAGATAATGGTTTCAGAGGACACTAGTAACATGAAAATATACATTTGATATTTTGGCTAATGTGTTGGCATCCATTGGCGCTATTAGAAAGATATCGGCCCATTTGGCTAGATCTATATGAAGAACGGGATCTCCACGCTCTGACCAACTATTCCATTCGTCACAATCGCGATATAGAAGAATATTACTAGGGAGATCGGTCATAGAAAAAAAATGGGTTGCATGCTCTGTGACCACAATTTTGATCTGTAAAAATATTATACCATTTTGCCAGCCGTCGTTACATGTTGTTAATTTACGTAAAATTAAATTCATATAATGAATATTTTTTTCTCGTAACTGGTACATTTTTTGAAGAAACTTTCCAAACAAAAGTTGTACGAAATATTAATATCTTTCATTATGAACATAACTATTTTTGCCCAAAGTGCAGCCGTTCTAGTGATATTGGAGATAGAACAAAAATGCATAGGGTAATCATGCATTTCTCGTTTGAATATTCTTTTCTCGTATAACTGGTACATATTTTGAAGAAACTTTTCAAACAAAAGTTGTACGAAATATTAATATCTTTCATTATGAACTTAACTATTTTTGCCAAAAGTGCAGCCGTTCTAGTGATATTGGAGATAGAAGAAAAAATGCATTGAGTAATCATGCATTTCTCGTTTGAATATTCTTTTCTCGTATAACTGGTACATATTTTGAAGAAACTTTTCAAACAAAAGTTGTACGAAATATTAATATCTTTCATTATGAACATAACTATTTTTGCCGTAAGTGCAGCTGTTCTAGTGATATTGGAGATAGAACAAAAATGCATAGAGTAATCATGCATTTCTCGTTGGAATATTCTTTTCTCGTATAACTGGTACATATTTTGAAGAAACTTTTCAAACAAAAGTTGTGCGAAATATTAATATCTTTCATTATGAACATAACTATTTTTGCCATAAGTGCAGCCGTTCTAGTGATATTGGAGATAGAAGAAAAAATGCATAGAGTAATCATGCATTTCTCGTTTGAATATTCTTTTCTCGTAACTGGTACATATTTTGAAGAAACTTTTCAAACAAAAGTTGTACGAAATATTAATATCTTTCATTATGAACATAACTATTTTTGCTATAAGTGCAGCCGTTCTAGTGATATTGGAGATAGAAGAAAAAATGCATAGAGTAAACATGCATTTCACGTTTGAATATTCTTTTCTCGTAACTGGTACATATTTTGAAGAAACGTTTCAAACAAAAGTTGTACGAAATATTAATATCTTTCATTATGAACATAACTATTTTTGCTATAAGTGCAGCCGTTCTAGTGATATTGGAGATAGAAGAAAAAATGCATAGAGTAAACATGCATTTCACGTTTGAATATTCTTTTCTCGTAACTGGTACATATTTTGAAGAAACGTTTCAAACAAAAGTTGTACGAAATATTAATATCTTTCATTATGAACATAACTATTTTTGCTATAAGTGCAGCCGTTCTAGTGATATTGGAGATAGAAGAAAAAATGCATAGAGTAAACATGCATTTCACGTTTGAATATTCTTTTCTCGTAACTGGTACATATTTTGAAGAAACGTTTCAAACAAAAGTTGTACGAAATATTAATATCTTTCATTATGAACATAACTATTTTTGCTATAAGTGCAGCCGTTCTAGTGATATTGGAGATAGAAGAAAAAATGCATAGAGTAAACATGCATTTCACGTTTGAATATTCTTTTGTCGTAACTGGTACATATTTTGAAGAAACTTTTCAAACAAAAGTTGTACGAAATATTAATGTCTTTCATTATGAACATAACTATTTTTGCCGTAAGTGCAGCCGTTCTAGTGATATTGGAGATAGAACAAAAATGCATAGAGTAAACTTGCATTTCTCGTTTGAATATTCTTTTCTCGTATAACTGGTACATATTTTGAAGAAACTTTTCAAACAAAAGTTGTACGAAATATTAATATCTTTCATTATGAACTTAACTATTTTTGCCAAAAGTGCAGCCGTTCTAGTGATATTGGAGATAGAAGAAAAAATGCATTGAGTAATCATGCATTTCTCGTTTGAATATTCTTTTCTCGTATAACTGGTACATATTTTGAAGAAACTATTCAAACAAAAGTTGTACGAAATATTAATATCTTTCATTATGAACATAACTATTTTTGCCGTAAGTGCAGCTGTTCTAGTGATATTGGAGATAGAACAAAAATGCATAGAGTAATCATGCATTTCTCGTTGGAATATTCTTTTCTCGTATAACTGGTACATATTTTGAAGAAACTTTTCAAACAAAAGTTGTGCGAAATATTAATATCTTTCATTATGAACATAACTATTTTTGCCATAAGTGCAGCCGTTCTAGTGATATTGGAGATAGAAGAAAAAATGCATAGAGTAATCATGCATTTCTCGTTTGAATATTCTTTTCTCGTAACTGGTACATATTTTGAAGAAACTTTTCAAACAAAAGTTGTACGAAATATTAATATCTTTCATTATGAACATAACTATTTTTGCTATAAGTGCAGCCGTTCTAGTGATATTGGAGATAGAAGAAAAAATGCATAGAGTAAACATGCATTTCACGTTTGAATATTCTTTTCTCGTAACTGGTACATATTTTGAAGAAACGTTTCAAACAAAAGTTGTACGAAATATTAATATCTTTCATTATGAACGTAACTATTTTTGCTATAAGTGCAGCCGTTCTAGTGATATTGGAGATAGAAGAAAAAATGCATAGAGTAAACATGCATTTCACGTTTGAATATTCTTTTCTCGTAACTGGTACATATTTTGAAGAAACGTTTCAAACAAAAGTTGTACGAAATATTAATATCTTTCATTATGAACATAACTATTTTTGCTATAAGTGCAGCCGTTCTAGTAATATTGGAGATAGAAGAAAAAATGCATAGAGTAAACATGCATTTCACGTTTGAATATTCTTTTCTCGTAACTGGTACATATTTTGAAGAAACGTTTCAAACAAAAGTTGTACGAAATATTAATATCTTTCATTATGAACATAACTATTTTTGCTATAAGTGCAGCCGTTCTAGTGATATTGGAGATAGAAGAAAAAATGCATAGAGTAAACATGCATTTCACGTTTGAATATTCTTTTCTCGTAACTGGTACATATTTTGAAGAAACTTTTCAAACAAAAGTTGTACGAAATATTAATGTCTTTCATTATGAACATAACTATTTTTGCCGTAAGTGCAGCCGTTCTAGTGATATTGGAGATAGAACAAAAATGCATAGAGTAAACTTGCATTTCTCGTTTGAATATTTTATTCTCTTAATCCCGAATATTTTACTTACATTAAAATGTATTCCATCTGCTTGCTGTTTTTGCAATTCGCTTATTAGAATAGGTAGTTTTAATGAAGCAACACTCCCTGTACATCCAATAAGTAAATTTGTCATTATTTATTTAATTCAGTGTCTGTGAATCCCAGGTTTGGCCAGTCTTCTTTTGCCATCAAATTATTGTCCATACGACAACCCAAATAGTCTTTGGCTGCTTCGCGACAAGCGGTATTATTATTATTGTTTTTTGTCAAACAAGACATAAATTTGATCATTAATTTTTTACAGCGTCCTTCGTGGTCTAATGGAAAACTTCCTTTCTCTGGTGCTGTTGGTGTGAAACTTTTTTGGCCGAATGTCATAGACGACATTACAACATATTTATAAAATGCACATTAGTTACAAAATGCAAATAAAACAATGTTATAAATGTCCAAATGTTAGGTTAAGTTATTGCATAACGTAACTCACTAGTGTGTGAGAGAAGCGGCACTCCCCAAACGCTATTAGTGGGAAAGAGATAGGAAATGTGACCTTTTAGTTCGCAGGTTTAACACGAATGCGCGATTTCTATTTTAGTTATGATATACGAGTATAGATGGCAGCTATTGTCATATTTTATAAACTGGTTTAAAAATTCAACAATGGTTGTTTTGAATCTATGAGAGGAGATCAAAACAAGTTCGGAACTTGTGCCTCACTACGTTCCGCACTGTATAGTCTTTGGAATAGGACGCACTGCGTTGGTTTTTTCTTTTTCCGTTCAATATGTCTATCGTACGGGCGAATACCTTATGAATGAAATTCTTCACTGATACTTTTCTTGTTTTTCTTTCTACCAAACTTCGATTTGTATGACCTTTTTTACAGTGACTTGTTTTTATTCATCGTCTGATGAACCTGTGGGGCATTTACATTTTTACCTGCGTTAATTAAGTTTTTTTATTATTGATTTTGGGGAATTTGCACGTATAGTTCCTCATTCAACGAATTATTTCGTTTTTAGGAAATTACGTTATGTTAAATAGTGCATTTAAATATTATAATATCTTGTATTTTATGGGTGATGTAAAATGAAATTAATGATAAGGTACAGGGTCGATTTGAACCAAATTTGGTAAAAATGGCTTCAAAATAAATTTCACTTGGGGCATCAAAGGATATTTATAATTTGCTTATTCTATAATGTGGTTACAATTTTTTATAAACCCAATTTTCAATAACTCAATTTTCTTTTAACTTCCCCTTAGGTTCCCATATATTCTTTAAGCAGACATATATTTCTTGGACCAATTCCCATGCATAAATTACTCCCAGCATATTTTGAAATGTTTTTTTTTTTACCCATCGTTTGTATCTTGTTTTTCTGTTTAGTCTTTTATTTCATATTGGTTTAACTTGCAATACATTTGCTTGTATGGATGTGGTCAAATCAGTTTACTTGTTTTTACAATGAGAAAATGATGTATAGCATTCTTTTACAGTACAGTAACAGTACAAAAGTAACTAGGTATTATTTTTATATATCTGAACTTTAAATATTAGTTTTCACAAATTCTTCAACTTAAAACTACTGATCTGTTACATTGCAATATAAAATAGCGTCAAATTTAAACGTTTCACGATTTAGTAAGATTTCGGGATATTTTATATTTGTGATTTTACTTTGAGTAAAGTGGCTTTTATGAAGCATGATAACGCCTCCGTTACGGTTCAAGTAATCAATCAGTTTCAGACCATTATTAATACCAAAGTTAAAAAGTGATTTATTTGTAAGAATTTATCACATATACCGGTAATTAATAATAATTCGCTACTATCTTCGGTAAATGTAAAGAAAAGAGTGGAAAAATGCTATGTATATTTCGCACCCCGTTTTCCGCTCGTAAATAAATCAGAATAAAGGCCCTGAATAATATTTAACATTGCGATACGTATTAATTTATTGATAACACGAATCAATTATTATTTTAGATTAACTATAAATTCATTCTCAAATTATTAGGTTTATGGAATATTGTATCTGATCAATAAACTCAGTTTATATAAAAAATAATATTTTATTCTTAGGTAGCTTTAATATTTTGTCTTATAAAATATCTGGAGTGGCCTGCACTCAACTTTCTTTTACGCAGTTTTCACTAGTTATAAATATATGTATATATATATATATATATCCAAAACCTGCTGTCAAACTAACCAATACTCTACAGAAATATTCTGAAATGTCATTTATCTAATAGAGTCTATTTTGTTTTCCTGTCAAAGGCGCAGATGATCCGATTTTATAAGCTACATGCGAGCTCCATGGCAACGTAAACAAGATATTTATAATGTTTCGTAGCATTTTTCTCGCAACTGGTACATTTTTTGCAGAAATGTTTCAAACAAAAGTTGTGCGAAATATTGAACATAACTATATTTGCCGTAAGTGTAGCCGTTCTAGTGATATTGGAGATAGAACAAAAAATGCATAGAGTAAACATGCACACTACCGGTTTGAATATTCTTTTCAAAAATAGGAGGTGCACATCTAGGGCATATATACAAGTCTTAAGTTTGAAGTTTCATAATTATTCGTTCGACAGTTTTGGCTCTAGAGCGTTCACAGACACACACACACACACACACACACACACACACACACACAGACAGACAGCCGTCATTCCGAAAATAGTCACATTCGATTCAGGGAAGGTCAAAACATGTATATCCGTTGAAATCTCGAGTTCGAAATTTTTCATGATTACAATACTTACTTATTACTTCGTAAACGAAAGTAAAAACCGAAAATTAAGTTTCGACTTATATTATAAAGAGTAATTCCCAAATATAATGTATAATTTATAATTTTTGATAAGAAATATTATATATATATATATATATATATATATATATATATATATATATATATATACACAATACTCATTAAATTAAATTAAATATTACATATTACTGACTATGAAATGAGTAAAAGACAATCGACAATATATATATATATATATATATATATATATATATATATATATATATTGTCGATTGTCTTTTACTCATTTCATAGTCAGTAATATGTAATATTTAATGAGTATTGTGTGAATTGTATAAATAGAATGCCTTGAGCAAACGAAGAAACAGTATATTTCTTGTAGTTATTAACATGTTATATCTGGTACGTCAACTTACAAGGCCCATAATTCATTTGCTAATCATCGATACATTGTTACATATAATTACTTATGCACCGACAGTATTGTTAACAGGGTAAATAGATGATTACATCTTCTTCTACCATTTTATTATGTGTCTATTCCTCTACATGATTACAGGTTGTTAAATACAAAAATATTTCATTCGATTTATACATTTTTTCATAAAATGAATTTACAAAACGTTGTTTGAAAAAAAAAAGCTAGATACTAATATGTAAAATCTTATTTGTTTGTTCCAGTTTTGCGTTACGCGGTAAAATGGAGCCAGATTCTCACCGTTTAGGCGGCTGTTCATTTGAGCTAGAGGTGTGCTATTTACCGCAAATGGCGTCAACAACACCGGTGAAACAAAAGCCGTCGATGGGAGCTGATCATACCACTTCGAATCACGTGGGCATCCGCAGAAAACGTCTCAAGGGTGATTCGTGGTGTTATAAGCGAGTTTGTGAACAAGTTCTCGCTCTGACCGCAACTGGATTTAAGCAACCGGCCGAATCTTCAGTTTAATTTCTTGAGATTATATTTCTGTTCATTATTATTTTGCTTAGATTCTATATTTATTTTTTCTGGTGTTTTGGAGTGTGAATCATTTAAATAAACAATTATCAAATACGTATTTTACAGAAATGGTAGCAACAATTCAATCGTTTAGTACATAAAATAATATTTTTGTTTATCTAATATACATATCGTACTTTTGTACTTAATTCGAACCAAATATATATAAATGAAAATAAATACACATGATTTGAGATTCCTTTAAGCGGTTGCAACTGTTTATAACACGTTGTCCGCTTAGCAATAGTAAATATTTCACAGCTAAAAAATTAGTAATTAAGCTTTGAAATTATAAGTAATAATTCCAGTTTGTTGTATGACATACAAAGTTAACGTTCACAGCAACAAAATTTATCATAAATTGTGTTGCTTGGAATGCTAACATTGCTTGTCATAATACAAACTAGATTATTATTTGTAATTTTCTAAGCTTAATTACTAATTGTTTCGCTGTAAACAATCCTTTAATTTCTGACATATTTAGCTTTATTTAAATAATAACAATACGATATGGCATATTTTAATGATATATTATAATATTGAAGCTATAAACTGTTAAACTGCAAAAGAAGAAAAATCTATGTATCTATGATGTTTTTACTTTCTTTTACAGAGTAATAAGTAAGTATAGGGATCACCAAGAAAATCGAACTCGAGATTTCAAAGAATATACACGTTTTGAGCTTCCCTGAATCGAATGTGACTATTTTCGGAGTGACGTCTGTGTGTGTGTGTGTGTGTGTGTGCGTGTGTGTGTGTGTATGTGAACGCTCTAGAGCCAAAACTGTCCAACGTAAAATTATGAGACTTCAAACTTAAGACTTGTATATGGTCTAGTTGTGCACCTCCTATTTTTGAAAAGAATATTCAAACCGGCAGTGCATGTTTACTCTATGCATTTTTTGTTCTATCTCTAATATCACTAGAACGGCTGCACTTACGGCAAAAATAGTTATGTTCATAATGAAAGATATTAATATTTCGCACAACTTTTGTTTGAAACATTTCTTCAATAAATGTACCAGTTACGAGAAAACCGCTACCGAAAATGATGAGAATCTTGTTTACGTTGTCATGGATTCGAATGTAGCTTAATTAATCGGATCATCTGCGCCTGTCAATATTTCGACAAGAAAACAAAATGGTCTGAATTAGATAAATGACATTTCAGAATATTTCTGTAGAGAATTGGTTAGTTTTGATAGTTAGTACTTCGAAACCATTACAAATTGGTATAATTTTCAACCCATTCATTTATATAAGGTAAGCTTGGTTTTTTTTTTACTACGTAAAAGAAAGTCCCGCGTTGGCCACAACCCATTTTTTTTTTTTTTGATCAAATTGAATCATATTATAGATGTATCTAAAAATACATTATCCTATTATAAGAATTTTTAAGTATATAGAAGACGCGGAATTTAATTTTTGTATTAGTGCGTATAATAAGCAGTTGTATTAAAAGAAGAACCTAAAATTTCTATATGAACGTTTAGATATAATTATCGGATACAAGTATCGTTAAACATAATCCGGCTCTAGGTTAACTGCTAGTTTCTGTACAGTTGAACTTTATATATTGCTGTTTGCAATTAATAAATTGGTAACTTATTGGGAAAATGTCGTCTTCGGCAGTGAAACTAACGAATTTTTGTCAGTGTAACTGTTTTTATTTGTGTTATTTGAGAGCTAAAGTTTTGGCCGAAAAAACATAAAATATATAGTTGTGTTAGAAATTGTATTTTGTGTTCAATTAATTTTCAACAATTAAGGGGTAAAACTACTAAAGAACCGAATGTAATAGCCATCATTTGTTAAGCAAACGTATAACAAGATCGATATAATATTAAGTAATTAATAATAGTTCAATGAGGTTCAGACAAGTGCAAGTTAGTGGATTTTTGTTCGATATAAATATTAAAAAAAAAAATGAAACCGCTCCACTTAGCAGTGGGCGTGAATGCAGTGAGAAATATTGCACAGTAGCAACAGGTACAGTAAGTTTTAATTGCAATTTACCGTCGCACATTTGAATATATAAACCCAGAATGAATTTATTATTACCACAACGTGTACGATTAATTTTATTTTGTTGGCTGACAACTGAGCATAGTTTTGTTTCATTATCCTGGCATGGCATGTTCGCAATTTGCTCACGGCCAGCAGCCACGATGGAATATATAATTAGTAATTAGTTCGTAAAGTATTTAGGTTGATTGCACTGCTTTTTATGATAATTAAATTTGCTGACAAATATCGATTTGATTTATTGGTGTGATTGAGATTTACGTGTGTTTGCTAATCAGTGTGTGTTTGGCTTTTATTGCTCTTAGTTCTTTTTCTAATTTATCTGAATTTATAGATAGGTACAGGTGGCGTGCGCTATGTAAATTTGTTATACATGTGATTTGTTGTCGCGATTACAAATTATAATTACGAATTTAATATTGCAAATTTATAATATATTGTTGTTGATTGGAAATTTAAGTACGTGTTTGATTTATTACTTCTTTCTTTTGTGTCTTACGAGATATTTTGGGTAAACCCCGTGAGGTTTTGAAATCAGATGTAAATAAAAGTTGAATTTTCGCTTTGGCGGCCGCCGGTGACGTATATGCGTGCGAAAATCGAGCGTACTGTGTGCGTTGGTCGCCAAGTACCATGTTTTACGAGATCACGTTTATCTTGATTGTAGTTAGTATCTAAAAACAGAAGCGCCGCGCTATCACAACCACCTCTATATAAATACAACATATCACACATGCGTGGTCCGATGGTGCAGTATGTAAATCGCATCAGTGATTCTCTATCGCCGATCTTATCCGTGACAATTATTTTTACTTTATTGTCGATTGGATGACACCGTGGTTATTGTCTGTTGTGCGATTCTTTGCAAATGAGAGCCATCTTTGACATATCAAAACCTATACCAATGTTTGCTTACTAGCAAAGTATATGGTGTTAGTTTGATAGTAGTCTTAATTGCTTTTGGTTATTTTTAATTGGTGAAGTAAGTCAATTTAAAATTGGTTAATAAAGAATTGCTGCATTAAAATATATTTTGCCTCTTTCCAACATCATAGAATAAGATTAGTATTCAAAATTGCCACTAATCCGGAAGTTAAAACATGTATGTGAACAGCGACGATTAAAATAAAATTACAAATCGCCTCGTTGTAAAGGTAGTTTTTAACAATTGACTTATAGGTAAACCGATAAACAAATGAAATTAAAAAGGGATTTAATTCAATTTAATTGAAGCTCTTCATTTGAAAATGGTTTAAAGCCATCAAAATTTATAATTGTTAAGAATGCATAATGATTTCAAATCACATTTCTAGTTAAAGTTAAAAGTTTCATAAAAACTAATTGATAAATATAAAATAGACTTTAATTGCATTTGATAGTTGATTTATAATACAAAACCACAAACAAGGCATGTAATTGTTAATAGGATTTAATTTATTTTTGAATTATAAAATGTAATTGATAAACAGGGTTATTCTTTTTAATTTAAAATACAAAATTACACATAAAAGGCATGTAATTATCAAAAAGGTTCCTATTCTTTTTCAAGTACAACATATTTGTAATTGATAAACGGTATTAATTCCTTTTGATTAATGACAGAGAATACAAATTCACGTAAAAGAATTGTAATTGTCAATTCGTTTTAAATCAATTAATTGTAGGTGTTTTGAACATGTGAATTGTCGAAACAATTTTTATATTGAATTGGGAATTATGAATGCAATTTCACTAGTAATGGATTTACAGGTCTGATGTGTTCGATTGAGTCTATTTTGTTTTCCTGTCAAAATATTGACAGGCGCAGAAGATACATGCGAATCCATGGCAACGTAAACTAGATATTTATAATGTTTTGTAGCATTTTTCTCGCAACTGGTACATTTTTTGAAGAAATGTTTCAAACAAAAGTTGTGCAAAATATTAATATCTTTCATTATGAAAGTAACTATTTTTGCCGTAAGTGTAGCCCTTCTAGTGATATTGGAGATAGAACAAAAATGCACTTCCGGTTTGAATATTCTTTTCAAAAATAAGAGGTGCACATCTAGGGCTTATACAAGTCTTAAGTTTGAGTATCATAATTTAACGTACGACAGTTTTGGCCCTAGACAATAGTCACATTCGATTCAGGGAAGGTCAAAACATGTATATCCGTTGAAATCTCGAATTGGTCAGTCTTTATCGATTGATAGTGGACGATCGTCCAGTGTGACGGTTGTCTAATGCATTTTCTTGCACTCAGTGCCAATGCAAACCATCAAAACAGGATGTCACATGAACTGAGTGCAAAAAGAATAATCAAAAATAGCAGAGAATAATATTAAAAATTAAGTAAAACTGACGACTTTTTCATGAAACTTTAAAGTTTTCTGCCTACTTAAATACGTGTTACAGTTATAATTTGTGTGTAATTTATAAGTGATCAAGCAGTCATATTTTTATTGTTTACTTAACCAATCAATAATAACGACGAAAATAAACGAATTTGTTTAACAAGTATACGATCGATTTGCATTCCATGTAAGTGAGCAAGTTTCGTACATATACCTAGGTAGTTCCTCATTATAAATTCAACCTCAACGTATACGTAAACTGATTATACTAATTTCATGATTTTTTGTCGATAAAAATCAACTTGCCGCCTGATCACACGTTCTAAACCAGCTGTTCTAAAGGACGTTCGTTTACATACAGTCGCTCAGTAAAGCACTTATTGGGTTTCTTAGCTGGTGTAATGAGCAGGTGTTTGGTTGGTCCACCATGCTACCGGTCATTCCATATGGTGGCCCGTGGAACATATGATACAGGGATCAGAACAGGTGAAACGCCAGGGTCGGACTAAACATAAATATAATAAATTGCTATATAGGGGCGCGAAAATAACACAAGGCGCAGTCGGTACATACCTAGTGTTTATGGAATTATTTCCAAGCTGGTTTTAAAAAGCTGGAGCATTCACTCGACTTTCTTATACTTTCAATACCTTTATTTATTTTGTTTTTAATTTATTCTATAACTTGGGAAACGTAAATGTAAAAAGGTTATTTACAAAAGCGATTTTTCAGTAAATGGTACATTTTCGAAAAAATTTGTTTACAAAAGTTGCTAGATATTTTAATATGTTATACTTTTATAAGAATGTCTTCTTTCTAACTCACGCCGTTTACGAGATATTGAAAAAGTAGCAAGAGTAATTTCGGAGCAATATTGATTTCAAAAATAAAAGGCTCCTTTCGGCCCCTATACAGGTCTTAAATTTATAGTATTATCAATTTATCATGAATAGTTTTCACTGATACACACACACACACACACACACACAAACACACAGACAGACAGACATCATTTCGCAAATCGACAATTACGATTCTGGAATAGACAAAATGTTTGTTTTCGTTAAAATCTCGAGTTCATAAATGTTCATAATTACAATACTTCCTTTTATACATTCGAATAAGAAAGTAAAAATGGCCAAACAATAATATACTTATTAATGTATAATAAATGTAAGTAAATGTATAATATAATGTAAAATTTTCTATCTTTAATTTGTATATGTAATAATTTATAAATAAAAGTTGTTACTTTCTAAAAAAATATATATATGTATTAACCTATTCTTTATTTAAATTTAAAAATTCTATATTTAATATATTGTAAAGGTTAACATAGATTATAATTCCAAATAATTTTGTTTGGAATCAAGATTTTTACTAATTATTATTATAGGTCCAAATTTTCAAATATTATTTATTCATTTTACGAAAGTAGCATTTTAGTAACCACTAATTTTGTAAATGTAGATATTGAAACTTTTCGTTCATTTGGATGATACATTAAATACATAAAAATATATATTTTTTTGTAGATTTTTTTATAATTAAATTATATATATATATATATTATTTATATTATTGTAAACTAATGTGCCTAATTTCCCTTGGGGCGGTTCCGTTCCTGTGCCGCAACTAGCCGTTACCTCGGACACTGATGAACTTCTTGTGTACATGGGAGGAACGAAAGGGACAGGTGAGTTTTAAATGGATAGACACGTGCTCAAATTTATTTGTATGTACGAGTATAGGTAACGAAAATTTACGTAAACAGTCACAACTTTCAGTTTTTAACTGGATATAACGTTCAATTTGCATGCTAATAGGGGTATTTCATTTTTTTAAATTACCTATACACGATGTAATTGATAATATATGTTTGGGTTAAGTGTTACTAAAACACTTGGGCATTATATTTGAGTAACGCATTTTAGTACAAGTTATTTCGGAACTATACCTATGTATATATATTCCCTTACATTTAAATAATATCTGGTAAATCGACGTTTTAATTCGACATAGCAAAAAGCAGGAGTAAACTTAAACCACCGGTGTAAATATATTTTCTTAAATAGGAGGTTTTATCCGGGGTACTTAGTTTCATAATTATATCTTCAATAGTTTTTGCTGTAGAGCGCGCACACACACACACACACACACACACACACACACATACACACACACACACACATACATACATACATCTCGAAATTATGAATACAAAGCATAGCCGGATAATGCAAAATAATCAAAAGACGTTCCCATGAAATACGGTAAAGCATAAATAGAACAAAACATATTGACGTACGAGAATATTAATGTATCCTTTAAGTGGGCATTCTGGTCATTTAAATAATATCACCTGTAGCATAGGCGGCTATTCTACATAGTACATGTGTTTGAATACAACATGTGGTTAAGCGGTTAGAAAATAGGTAATTCATCCAAATAGAACTTGGCGCCAAAATTGTTTAAAAGTACATTGACCATTTTTGTATTCACTATTCAAACACAATATATTAATGTGGACATCTAATATTTATATTGACGTTTAATAACGTTGCTTTTGTCCTTTATGAACAACCAGTGCCGCCACTAGAAAAAGAATGATACATTCTCGAAAGAATTGCCATTCCAATAATTGAATTTTTTTATTACAGATATTAAATTGTCTTTGAGGTTTATATATTGCATAAAAATATATTTTATGAATTGTGGAATTAATTTACTCAAATTACATGTAAGTAATGTAAACTAATGTTCATTTTTCATATAACACTATAACGAATACATAGGTATCTTTAAATAATGGAACGAAAACACATTCCGTATATCAATGCTCGAGAAATTTCGTTAAATCTCGAAAATTATATGTATAAGAATCGGCTTTTATTCAATATGATTCATTTTAGGATGTGCAAAAAGAAATAAAACGAAAAAGAAAGTTCTGTGTTGGCCACAACCGATTTCTTATATATATACCAAACAAAAATAACAAAAAACTGATTATTTTTAGGTTAAATTATGTAAAAAGAAGTAATATTACAAATAGCAAATAAATTGATTTAAATAATAAATTATGAAATATTTCTAAGAAATAAGATTCTATAAATAATCTACTATTTAAGGTAACAAATCAAAAAGTATTTCGAAATAAGTAGGAAACATTAGAAATGAACAAAAAAAATTAAACAAAATTGATTTCTAAGGAATAAAAAAAGTGATTATAAATTCGCTTAACAATTGAGTATCTATTCGTCCGTTACAAGAATAATTAGAAAACTACGTTATTGGTCGTCTTGTAAGAGGTTTGGTTCTACTTCCTGTTTCCGTATTTATCAGACTGCGTCATGTGGTCACCGTACATGCAGTGCCGAGGCAATTTTGGCGCGAATTACCATCGAATCAGCTGTTTCAATACAAGACGTTGTTATATAACATACTATGTGTGTTTCGAGTTCAACCGTCTTCAGCACATGGCCTAACAAGGGGTGAATAGACTATCGTTAGATTCGAACTGGCAATTAAAAACCGTTCTTTTCTTCCTTTTGTCAAATGACACTAGCTTAATGCTTTTACAAGAATATAAAACACACTAAAATATATACTTGGATTTTGAGGTTTAGTTTTCTTATGTGAAAGATTTAAGTAGGTGATTATAGTCAAATAATATTGAAAACGAATATTTCTAAATTATTTAGAATCTTTACATAAATGCATATCTGATAGAAGGGTATTATTCTTTAATGTGAACTAAAATCAAATCGACTCCGATTATCTAATGGCACTACAAACATTCTTTTTCTTAAATGATCGTCAATATTTACTAAATCGGTTTGCGACCAATTTGGCAACATGGCAACAAATATTAGTTTCTACTTTTGTGTGTCTAGCAAACAAAAAATGCAGACCAAAGTTGTAGAATGGCTGGTATAAGGGTGAGCAGTGAAGGATATCATGCTAAAGACAATAGCAATACGGCGTCTTCCTTAGAAGCAGATGTGACGTCGTCACGGTATTGTGGACGTCGCCTTCATATGCTCAATAAAGGGTGCTAAGAAAGTCTGCGTTACTTTTACCTAAAGGCACACACATGTGTCTCATATAAGAACTAAACTAAAAAATTCCTGTGTCAAACCGACCATAATACAATACATTCAAAATATAATTATAATTTATACATATATAATGACGCTTTTTCCAAAATTTGAGCCTTGTTAGGAACAATATAAACAATAGAAATCAAAATCCTTGCAGTGTATATTTGAATCAGGAACAACAAATGTAAATTTAACAAATTAATTGAATCCATTACATATGTAACGCGCTTATATGTGAACACAACATTCTACCTCCGGTAAACAGGATGCCATTACGTTTATTTCTGTAACGACATTTCACAGCCACCTGCTGAAATGTGTGCACTTCACCGAGACGAATTTATTCTTTGTATAAGGGAAAACACTTTGTTCTCACAGCCCAGAAAATGGGGTGTTGCCCAATGCATATACAACACATAACTGCGATTACGAATTTAACGAAATAATTTATCCCTCGTCGCGCCGTCAAATAAACATTTTGTTGCTTTATGTGTGGGAACAGCTCACTACCAAAGTCGAGCTTAAATTTCGACAAACAGTTGGTGTGCTGCAATCTGCATACATAATATATAAAAATGTTATCACCAATAATGATTATAATCAGCGGTATTCTTAACTGAACCGTGTTTTACATTAATCATATTTGAATTACTTTAAGTTTAAAATCATTCAAAATAAATGGTGCTAATTTCATAAAATACGTTAAATTAACTGTTATGATTTGCACAAGTTTTTCCTATAAACAAGCATAGGTACCGGTACCAATGCCTTCTGCTCGTATATTTATGTAGAACACACTTTTTTAACCACAGGTGTATTAAGGAAGAAAACCTAATTATAATTTATTCAGATATAATGTAAGCTTACAAGTATCAATAAAATATAAAATGTAGTAGAATCCTGTGCGTGTTTAGATAAGAAGAAGAATGTAGTGCAGGTATAGGAAGATTGCTTCAACTTGTACAAGTTTCATTTTCATGTAGCGAGTAGAGTAGAGTTTCGAGTAGCCTGTTGGTTGGTTGGTTGGTGCTGTCAAAAACAAAATTGCATATTACAAGTGAACAGCGAGTCGAGGTGTGAGTATAACGGGGTACATTCTCACGAAGGTCTGACCTCTGACTTAGGGAGGTATATCTATCTATACCTTGTATACAACAAACAAAACGCGTGCTCTCTGCTACAGAGTCGGACATTCATAATATGTACCTACATATAAGAATACGCGATTAAATTCAAATCATAAATCAAGACAACCATCAACGATCACTTTGAAAGCAATAATGCTTCCAGCGTACCCTGCGGCGAACTCATATAGTCATGACACTAGAAAATACACCGTTTTAATAATATTTATTCATTTTATAAATAAAGTATACTATTACAACAACTATTGTGCTAGGCAACTATCAAATACATATTACTTAAGAATTTGAGCAAAACGTAAAAATTGTGTTTGTTAAACAAAGCTCGATATATTTTATGATTACTTCGTATATTTAGAACGAGTATTATAAAAAGAATCTGAAGTAACCTTTACTCGCATTTTTTATACTCGTACTTAGTTTGCACTTTACATATAATATTGCTTTGTTGTGTTTTAAATTCATTCTACTTATTGCCTAAATATCAATATGTGTTGTAATTAGGGAAACGTAAATTTAACATGACTATTTACAAAAGCGATTTCTCAGTAAACTGAATATTTCTTGAACAAACTTTTCATATAAAAGAAAGAATTTGAAAATCTTTAACTTTTATAAGATTCACATTTTACGTATTTCATGACGTTTTTGAGATATGCAAAAAATTACACGAGTAAACATGCATTTCCGGTTGAATTTTCATTTTAAAAATAAATGGTTCTCTTGCCAGGAATATACAAATCTTATTTTTATGTTCAATGTTATTGGAAAATAGTCAAAATGCATTCAGGGACCTTCAAACCGGATATTGCATTATAATATCAAGATCGTTTTTTTTTATCACAATACTTTATTTTATACATAATGGATAGGAAAGTACAAAAATAAAATCTCGGAGCAATCTGAAAAATAGAATAAAAGTAATTGATTAAAGCAAAAATTTCTAAAGTCAATAAATAGTGGGTGTCTCTTTTATTTGGTTTAAAATGCAACCATAACAAATTGGAGATTATACTAAATAAGTTCAAAACCTGTGACAAGTTTAAAATTTTATAAATATGTTTTAAATATATTTTAAAACTTTTGTAGTGGTTTTAAAATGATTTTCTATCGAGTCCGTATCTGTACATATTTACGAGAACGTGAGATGCAACTGTTGACTCACCGGTTTCGCATTTATCAAGCGAAAATTAATATGAGATATTCATGAACAAAGAATAACGATCGTGTCTAGATTATAAACTTACAAATTGTTATTGTAAATAGGAATATTCACTTTTGAATCGTGCTTCGTATATCTAGTATACTCTAGTGTTTACTAGAAATTACACAAATCCCGTGAGAGACACGGATAATTTGTGATTTTTTATTTTTCTAGATCACATGTTTTAACTACTGAAGCTTGTAATGCATGCGTACGCGCTACAATATCCTTAATTTCAAAATGATTAAAGATATAAGATTTCCAATTGCATGCAGTGAGATAAATAAATTTGTTTTTTCGACATTAAAATTGATTGAATAGTGACAATAACAATATCAATTCTAGTTTAAACAACAAAGTTTTGTAATAATTCACCAAATGTTATATTGTTACGTTTGGGTTGAGCACTTTTATGAATTAGAGCAAAGAAAATTTAATGTTGTCACTATTCAAACGAAAATCTTTCTCTGTGTGACAATGGACGCTCGTTTTCGAGTGACAAACAAACATATTGTTGTTACACAAAAATGTATAGGTTCTGCGAAACAATTTATAGTGGTTCAAGCCCCAGTAAATATGGCATGTCTTCACAACTGACTGTGAGTATGGTATTTGATGCAAACTGTATATTGGCATGATTCAATTTGAAATAACAAGATATGTTTCAATGATATCGAATTCAATAGACAATCCAGTTTGTAAATTAATAACAGATAATTTCTATAATTATAATGATTTACTATTAAAAACAATAAAGATTATAACGCACGCTCTGGTAACCTAACGCAATCTCATTGATAAACACAGAAGCAGGTATGTAACTATAGCTATACGAGAATAAAAAAAAATAATTGATAGTTTTTTGAACGTATATATAAATATATGTATAGCACAGCAGAGTGTTCCGTAAGTATAACACAATGATCTTGTAGCAAATAAGTGTAGCTAGTTGTCATCTTCATTCTTTGCAAACGGTTTTAAAATAATAATTTCCTATACCAATCATAAGCGCATTTCCTTGACAGGAAGTCGTACACCATTCCCGTAAGGTATTGTTCCGCGCTCTATCGGTCAACCGAGGAGGCTCGCGCCACTTCCGGTGCCTTGGAACGACGGGGGCACGTGCTACCCGCCATCTTGTCAAGATCTTAAAGAGATATTTACACATACACATACGGGTACATCACAATTGTATTGTATGTAAGTTTTTTAAAATATATGAGATTGTGTAAAGATGAACCTTGATGAACTACAGTTACACGCAATTCCAACAGAAATATTCGGTTTGCGGTTAGGTTTTCTTTATCAAAAAGTTTTTATTTTATTACCAAGGTCAATATCATAATTTATTTCATGAATTTCGTATGGTAATTAGATTTTTGGTTTGTTATATATTGTATTTTTATAAATTAGAATGTTTTTGTGAATGATTAAATTATAAGGTTGAATATTTTAATATTGATGTGGAAAATTACCATCAAATAAAGAAATATAAAACTGGGGTGGATTTATAATAAAAAATTATTCGTTTAGGCTTGTTTGCACCTAATAAATTTAAATATTAAGCTAAAATATTTTATATATGGTTGAAAATATGTTTCACTGTATCAGAAATCATCTTATAGTTAGTAGAATGATTGTTAGGAGCAATGTTCTATGTTTTGGTCTACTTATTTCAAGTAAGTCGTTATAATGCTTCCTAACATGAAACATCACATAAGTAACTACAGAAAATATTCTTCCTAGTTTTCGTAATAATTTCTATTTGCAAATATTTGCACATTGTTTGAATATTTATGTTAGTAACTCAACTAATTAGTTAATATTGTATGTACCTTTACATTATATTTTATAGTTAAGTAGCAAACTAGTATTATTATAATTAGAGGTTATTTCGAGAAGGATTTCATGGAAATTTATGTTAACATAAAGTATATTAGGTATAGCATTAAATAATTAAAACTAGTTGTTATATTTTAATAGTAAAACTAATATATAAAGTTATATATTTATAATTCGTGTTGCTTGTAGTTACTACAACTGTAGGTGATAAATTTACATTATTACATTCTCAAAAAAATAAGCGTAGGCACAAACACTAATGCCTTTAACTCGCCATTACTTCATCAATTTTCGGAATTTCTAAATGCGATTTTTTCAATGTATTTTTGAATAGATTATATAATTAAAAACAAATCGACGTTTCGAGGTGACTACCCCTTAACGAAATACTCGATAGATAAAACATTTTGTAAATCACGAATATGTTTTAGCTGCTTTAGATGAACATGAATTCCTAAACCTTTTAGTCCGTAGTGTAATATTAAATGTAGCTAGTGATACTATAGTGTAACGTTATAGTTTTGTAAATTGTAGTTTTGATGCGAACATATACGTATTCGTAATCGTTGTTTGGTAATGTGTAGTTTACAACAACATAGTGGGTATAATATGAAATAGTGGAAGACAAGCAGAGTCGAGATATACATCCGCATATACTATATATAGGGCGTTACCCAAATCGCGTTTAGATAACCGAAGCGTTCTTAACAGATGCCGTCCAGTTGATATGTGGGTGCAGTTCACAATATAATAACCAAGTTTAATAAAGGTCACGACACTGCGTCTACTATAAGGCGTTATCTTACGTATAACGTAACGGTTATCAGCTGTTCGTCTAACGCCCGATCAAACCAGCACTGCAGCCAACTGAACACACTGAAATTGCACGTTCCCGATGGGCGTTAAGTAGGGTTCTGGCGTTACACGCGGCCTCCATAACGTTACGATAACGTAAAGCTTGTATTACATTATACTTATTTATTTCGACTAGAACAAACGCTTTTTCTCAACTGGTAGCAATTGCAATTCTTTCAACATATTTTTATCTGGGTTTTAGTATGAATTTTCCATTTTATATCGTCCTATATGCAATGTATAAGAGAAAGTATTGAGATCACAGAAACATTGACCCATTTGAATTTGAAATAACCGTTTCTAGGGTACCTTAATTCAATTACGCCTGTGTATCAGTGTGTGTGTGTGTGTGTAAGTGTGTGTGTGTGTGTGTGTGTGTGTGTGTGTGTGTGTGTGTGTGTGTCTGTGAACATCCTACACCATGTATGAGAAAATCGCCAAATTCTTTTCAAGGAACCTCAAAAGAGCCATTCAAATTTTGCAATTCATATTTTGGTTGATTCCTATATTTTTTCTATTAGAAAGTAATAAATATGGCAAAAGAATAACGTGGCCCTTAATCGATCACTATCTGTATTATATATAATATTTTTAACAGTCGCTATTGCACAGAGGTTAAGAGTCCCGTCATATTATATGTTATTATTATGCTTTATTTTATTTTAAATTCACCCTACGATTGTTATAAAACAAAATTATTATGTATTGTAACTTGAGAAAGTCAAATATAAAATAACCATTGGTACGTGTTTTAAATAAGTTTTTAAAACAAAAGTTGCTAGTAATTTTATTATCATCAACTTTGAAACGCTCTAGAGTCTAGAGCGTTCACAGACGCAGACATAATTTCGATAATAGTCACAATCAATTTAAGGAGGGTCAAATGTGTATTTCCGTTGAAATATATCATGAATAATTATGGCGAAAAATAGATCTAATGTAAAACAAGCTTTGCCCAAGAAAGATGGTTAGCAAAACGATAATATTAGAGATATAGGTATAGTATATTGTCTTCGGTGAAACAGTATCTACTGCGGTAGTATCCCTCTGTGCTGTGCTTTATTATTGCGCCTTCTGACACCGACCACAAAAAACGTAATGAATGATTTGTGAGGCAAACGGTACGGTATACGTCGGGAGCAGGGACGTATCATAGCGAATTCCTTACACTCAAATTATATGTTACCTACAAACATGATTCATCTAATTTTATTACTTAGTATTATTTCTGTATAGTAAGACAAATGTTTACCATATTTTTAAGGTCCATTTGAACTACAATATATTTTGTAATTTCATGGATAAATGATTTCAGGTATATATCAATGGCAGGGCCGTAGCTAGCCTTTTCCGTGAAAGGGATAGTAATCCAGAAAACATAAATATTAAGACATTTATTAATAAAAAATATTGACTCTGAATTAAAATAAATGGACGGAAACACGTATTTGCTAAAAATATATTTTCATTCCTAACTGACGTTATAACACGTTTGACTAACAAGTAAATCTGTCGCTTGAGTTTCTCGACTTTAGTTTCTATTAAATAATGTTCATAATTAATATTTTTATTTTTATTTGCAATTTGATCTATTATTATAACAAATTATAATATTTAAGTTCTTAAAATAAAGGTGTAGAACATAATTACTTGAGTATAGTTCCCATATAATGTTGTCTTGTTAAAAGATAAATAAGATATAGAGTTGTACATAAAAATGATTTTACAAGAACTTCACTAGCACACGCAAGTTTACAATTACAGAATAGGCATATATGTATGTATCTACATAACTTACACGTATGCTTCAAATTAGTTGTTTGCTGTGTTATTGCAATTGGCGTAGTGTTGCAGCAATATGCCAAGTTCTTAAATATTATTGTTTTAATGAAATACAGTGCCAAATAGGAAAAGTATCAGTGTTTAAACATCGTTGATAAGCTTCCGACTACAACAAATGTACAATTTTGAAAAATCATCTAAAACAGGTAGTAAAAAAAATAAATTTGAAATTTAATATACTTAATAAAACAAATAATGTAATGTTTGTGTTTTGAATGTGTATCAATAAAGTTGGTATATTGCAGATAAATAATTTCAATTTTGTTAATCGGAATAAACCACAGGCTTATTGACTCTTGGACGCTTTGTTTGCTCTAATACAATAACATATGCTAATATGGCTGCCAAAATCTGTAATTAGATTATTAATATTAAATTATTTTCCAAGATTAAATAATGAATTCATATATTTACCTCATACAGTAGTTTAAAATCTAAAACGAACATATTTGATCCAGTAAATGCAACTTTCAAATGTAAAACTTGTAATGAAAACATGTTTAGCTAAAATATGGGAAAATGGTTATAAATAAATGTTAAAGTACGACTAAGAAACGGAAAAATTACTGATTTGAGAGAAATTCAGTTACCTTGTTTAATATTTCTTTACTTTGAGTACGGTTCATCACATAATTCAGTACACGTCCTGTAGATCTAGCCTGCAAAGAATACTTAAGATCAGAAACACCACTCCGGCACTTAATTTTAAGTGGGTCATTTTGTATTATTGCCCAGAAGTGCCACTAACAATTATATTTAATAATGTTGTATTTTTACAATTCAAGTATAAATTCTGCTAGATTTTATTAAAAATGTATTAAAACGTAATTATTTACTGCAATCCTGCTTGTTAATTTACCAATGATATTGTTTCATTTTCTATGTCTTGTACTAACTAACCTGTTTCATAGTTGAGTCGGATAACCAAAGTACAAAAATCGAAAGACACATAAAAATAATTGGTTGATAAAATATAAATATAACTAATGTTGTTGCATCCATGGCGGTTTCTCTATTAAAATACATTATTTGAATAGAGAAATATACCGAAAATATCGTCATAAAATACATATAGAGCAAAAATGTTGTAATTGGCGACCCAAAAATAGAACTGATTATCTTTGAGGTTCGACTAATTTTAAAGTGACAATATTTCAGCATTAAAATCCTCTCAATATGAAAATTACGATGGGTAAAAATCGGACAGTCTGTCAATTCCTGTCCGATCGTAAACAATAATTCATTAATTTGGATGAATTTATATCGAAGAATAAAAACAAAGGTAGTAAAATACAAGACTCGTATCATTGACAATGACACTGCAAAGACATCTGGTAGTGAAATATATATTTGACTTTTGTAGTACAGATATGACGAAATCATTTTAAAAAGAAAAATTAAAAGCAAAACTATAAGTTGAGTGACCATTAAATATTGGGTTTTCTTGTATGAAACTTTAGCGCCAATATCCTCTAATTGTTTATCTACTTCAGAAATAACCTCGATACAATTCGCTAATTGCGTACGATTTAAGAATAAGATGATACCACCAATCAGGTCACCAAAACAAATGATTAATTTATATAACAGAAATGAAATATCACTGATTTCAAGAAATGTTGTTCTTTCAGCATTTGTACTAATACAGGTTATATACGACAACGAATTCACGCAAAATATGGATAAAGCACATAGATAGTGTGGTGTTAGAGCAGCCGAGACACGATTTCTTTTCGAATCAATTCGTATTGGCGTTATTGATAATATTCGAAGTATCGTCACGTATGGATTTAGAGTTTTGAAAATTTTTGAACTGCGTGCTGATACAGCCATATTTGAAATATGAAGTGTCATTAAACAGTTTTCATCTTTATATGTAGCAAGCATAATTCATTGTTTATTATTTATTTAACATGTCATTATACATTTCTAACAAAAACGTATTTATATAGATTAATATATATCAAATAAATGATATTTTAATTTGTAAAATAATTTATTTTTCATGTATTAAAATTACAATACGTTTTTGAATAAATAATTTAGACTAATCTATTCAGAAGTACCTATTTAAAAATAAACAAGAACTTGCACTTTTATACAATAATGTATTAATGAGTCTTTAAAATTTGGTTTTTGAATGTTTGATGACATTTCTTCTGCATTTAATATGAAATAAATACATTTCTGAGTTTATGTATATGATTCTAAATCATCGACACACAGAGCCGACTGAACCAATCCAACCAAAGTATTAACCTAAAATAACGAGCGTGTGAGCGAGCGAGATAATCCAAGTTATTGTAATATTCGGTTTTTTTTTTGTTAAGTAAATGTTACGTTTCGAGAATGCTACAGACATAGTTGATTCAATATCACATAGAAGAGAATTATCTATAGCTAAAGATCGGTGCAGATAGTAGGTGCCTCTAACATAAAATAAAATCACTCAGCTTCATATTGAATTTATTTGTTTTCATTTGTGTAAGATCGAAACACGTGCAAACAGGCTTTCAAACGATCACGTACAGCGTTTGACGCACGTTGCTGTTGCTGTTGCCGTTGCTGAGGAACTAGTTACACTTACCTTACATATACATCTATTATAGGCGCGTGATACGTTGGGCGAGCAACCGCCTGTGCGACAGGCTACACCATATACAAAGTGCAGCTACATCGCAGGCGGCCTAGGTGTACAATTACGCACGAAGAACTTACGTAAAAGGGACGGACGGGACGGTGGTACTTATTATATCACAGCACCAGCTTGCTGCTGCTGTTGCTATATATCGTACTAGCACGTTTAAGCGTATGCGGAAATTTGCACAGCACGCTTGATCATATGTGTGGATCATATCCCTCTATAGATAGATTCCTGGTTACAATGCGCTAATGCCAAAGAGATGAACCATGTTTTATTATCATTAAATCATTCATTTATAATTCTATTATATAATTCTATTATAAATGCACCCTTAGAGATCACAATATATCACAAAATTAGTATCTATACTTATTTGATTGCCTGTTTCGCGGCGGCTGCCAAATAAATATCGATTTGGTTATATGGTGATTGTCAGATATCATTTATTGAATGTAGGTAATAAGACACATTTCATGCAATTTCTAGATGAACCGTACTATATATAGTACGTAATGTTGATCCAGATAGCGGCGCTTCGTTTGCCAAAAAACAAGCAGCAGGAACGGAAATTAATTTTCAAAGTGGAAATGAAACCAATTCTTACATTTCATCATTTTATTTTCTTTGTATATGTGTGTCTGTTTTGTTTTAAATGAAATTATATGTGTACGTGTGAAATTTTAAAATGACGGGTTTGAACCGTTAATTATGAATAAGAGACCATAAACTTAATCAAATATAACTACCCAAAATCAAGGTTTATGCCCCATGCACTTTCTCAGGATCTTGCAATAAAATGAACAATCTCATTAAATATCTTTACAGTTAAAATTATATGACTCTTATAATTTGGTATATAGTTAAATGAGACTGCAACAGTATTGCAATAGGAATTACTCCCGTCCATTTTACAGATATATGAACACTATAGCTCTTTTGTACTACCGTACGTTCAGTTAAAAAAGTTGTACCGGTACTAGTATCGGTAGAGTTATATGTATACCAAATTTCGTCGGTACCTACAAAGCAAATGCAATCACAAACTTAGACCTTAAGGAGCATTTATAATCGCCTCGCTTCACGTCACTTTACGTCAAGTTTTCCGTGTAAATATTGGCTATCTTTATCTAACGCACCACAATGGACAACCTGTCCTACTCCCACCAAGTTTAGTTGTCACTGAGTTGAAAACAATCTTCATATGATTAAGTTAATTTCCGATTTATGCACAAAGTAATATAATAATTAGTTATTGAAAACCATTCTTATGAACAACACCATATTCCTGTATTTCTGTTGAAAAGCAACCATAACGAGTTCATACACAACACAGCGCTGATATAAAAATACGTTAGACTATTATATTGATCAATACATATTGATATATGATCCTAAGTATATATATATATGTGTTAGATACACAGGTGGTATGGTATGGTACCTATTTCAGGGGTGCTAGGTTCGAAACTAGGTGTATCTGGAAGGGTCATCGCAAGTCGTGCCTCGTATAAACCAAGTACTAAACATTACAGTGGCGTACGATGAAAATAAGAAGGTAAAGAATATAAAGATAATATAGTAACACGTCTATAGGAACCTACAATTTTTCACCGTTTAGTTATAGAGGAACCAGAATTACGAACGTGAAGTATTGTCCAGCCAAGTACACAAGCTGTAATTATAGACATTATAATCAAGCTGTATTTTATAGCTGTTTGGTTCAAATAAGTCATAAATTCTAATAGGCATGTACAATATTATTATTTCTATATTGCAGCTATTATTATGTTACATACTGAACCGGTAGACGAAACGGGGAAAATTATGTGATATTAGGTGTCATTATGAATATAGTCAGAATGGATGCAGGGGCTCTCAAAATATTACAATACTATTCTTATATACATTGAGTTTAAGAGAATAAAAATGATTTCAACAACAAAGATATGAAACGTTGTCTAGGTTGGCTATCAGCTAACCGGGAATGTGCATACTTGATTTGATTGAAAAATCGCGCTTGCTCACAGGTGTGTTCCGTTGCAGTAAGAACCTACCTTAAAATAAATAAAAAGAAACAAAATATACCAGAAGCGCATAGCACAGAGAGTGGAAGTCAGTCATGTTGCACACACACACACACACACAGATGAATACGTGTGTACATACATATATCGTGAATAATTCTGTGGTGAATTTTTCAGTGTCAGTGCGTGTCAGTAGCGGTTAGCGTTTGACAGCGTTCACTTCTTTTACCTAACCTACCACCACAATCATGGTTGAGCTAATTGACGGTGGTTCAAGGTCAAATTCGCTGCCGGCAACATGCGCAATATGCCCCTTCTTTTTTTATCTATTTTATAAGTATTTTCGCACTTGTTTATTTGTGATCAATAATAAATTATAATTGATGGTGATGCGAATATCAAGAGACTATGAAGTATATGTTATCAGATCGATTTATTATTGATTTACAGTACACTGTGCACTATTGTTTAGACGTGAATACACTACAATGGTTGCTGTGTAGATCTATACCGGATAACTAACTGATTTTTACCAGATTATTATTAAATTAAGCTTACTTGTGTTTGCTTAGAATTAGAATGACTTAAATCTTATTTATTTAATAATATAATATGTCCTATCATATTTTAGCTTACCACTCTTACTGTGGGAAATGCTTAAGTATTCGGTTATTTTCGTAATATATTCAGATTAGGTTATAGTTATTTATGTAACCTTCCATAAAACACACAAGTGACACAAAATTGCTTTTCCAAAAGTGATTCATTGAAGATATATTTTTATTTTGTTAAAATATAACATTTTTATTAGATGCAATTATTAATTTCATAAATTAAATTGAAAATTAATTATGTATACTTGTTAGTTTAATGTTTTATTTGTACGCAGAAGTGCGATATTTACGTGAAAGTTTTAAAAGAATTGAATATTATATATTCGAAAAATAACTGATTCAAGTATAGGTTGTTGACTAAGTGATATCGAAAAGGTTGCATAGAATGCACGTATAGATTATTAGCAAATTTAAAATAATAATAATTTACCTTGGACATTAACAAATCTTTCAATTAATCGCAAAATACAGGAAATAAAATTAAAATAGTTGATTATTCCTTGATTAAATAATTTTGCATTTAAAATATTCATGAATAAAAATGAAATCCTAGTAATAGTGTATAGTATATAATATGCATGTATGTAGATATAGGTACAACACACCTGTGCGCGGGGGTATTCCACGAGATGACCGCTGGTGTTTGTTGGTCACGCTGGTCGACCATCTGAATATGATTAAAAACAAATTCTAATTGTTATTTTAATTAGTCATTGTCGTACGAACGGCATACACTGACATCGCCGCACATATTAGCGTCCGCTTCCATTGTTGCCAACAATGAAAAATATTGCTCTTTATTTTTTCAGTAATTAGTGACCGTTTCGTTTGATGCAAATGTGGCCAACTGCGACCCCATTCACAATATAAACACACTAACTGTGTAAAACTTTTTGTATAATGAAATGAATAAAAAATTACGTACGTATACACCTTTTTTCATGCAAATTGGCAAATATTTAAATACGTAATAAAAACGTTTCTACTATACTACTGCTACAGTATAAGTGCTCATGAATGCCTTTCGTAGGGATTTTGCATATAGCACACTTTTCATTACCAAAGCTGGAAAATGTTACACACAAATTTATGACTGCATGAGATATTCCAAATTTGATATAGTTTTTAATTGTGATTACTAATTAGCTAGCTGTGAATGGACATAAACACTTAAATATCTACTAGTTTCTCTACTGTGCCCAAGTCAGTAAAAAGAATACGTTTGAAAGGATGTTACAATTGCTTAAGCCAGGCTTACTATAAGTCATCATGAAATTAAACGTTATTACTATTTAGAAATTCAATTTAATCAACAAAAAATAAAAAAGTAAACGAAAAACCGTTCAGTCAGTTCTCAAACTTAAATGGAAAAAAAAAAAAGAAAACAAAAAAGACTATAATGAAATTGTATCCGTTCTATTGAATTGACTATGAAACGTTTCAGTTTTGAAAAATGGTACCGAAATTCAAGCATGAAATAAAAATCGTTTGATTCCCACTCCCCGTGTAACCGTCTAATTATATAAAATACGATCAACGTCCGCGTAAAGCAAAAGAGGGTTAATTCCAAAAGGGATATGAGGCTGCAGTGGGGGGAGCAAGGGGTTGGTAATAGGACGCGAAGTACCTGTTGTCTGACCGGAAGTGCCGTCACAGTTTGCGAGCGCCCTCAATGGCGGCCCTATCCTGTTTTACCGGAACCCCGCCGCATTTTTAAACACACACACACACACACACGAATGTTAGTGTATATGAGTTAATTAGAGGGCGACGCAGTGACTAGGGACTCTGAAATTACAACGATGTCGCTGCTTCTACGATTTTATAAATATTCATGTGTTTGCTCGGTTTTATATAGTTCTATTTTTTTAGAATTTTGGGTTGCCTTTTGTGATTTTAATTAGTCACCTTTTATATTTCGTGGAGTTTTTAATGAGGATAGATAGCAGGAATATTCCAAGATCTACGGGTTGATTTGTTGATAAATGTGCCATATAAATCGCGGTACTCGAACACGTTGGAATTTCTTTCATATTTTAAAACAATCTTTGATATTTTTCTATATTTTTTAAATTAACCACTACATTCGGGTGAAATATTCGCCATGCTCAATTTACCAATCAAGCATAGGTGCAGGCATCAATGCCTTCAGGGACCACCAAAAAAAAAACTATAAAGTTGCGGATGCATAATAATGATTGGATTTAAAATTAGACGGGAATTTCTTGGTTACCCATAATATAAGTATATAGACGAAATACTGAAGGTTAGGTTTAAACTTTGCCATATTGTATGTGTATATTTAGAATATAAGGAATGAAATATTCATGATAATATGTAATTGTTTTAATTAATTATATTTGTTGGTGAAGCCGTAAAAATAAAGACTAGTTGTAATCCATAGTGTATAGAAAATGCCGGCAACGAACAGTTAAAATATAATCCAATATTATTCATGTAAGATTAATTTAGCTGTATAAGTGTTTGCGGTTTGAGCGTGTAAAGTTAAAAGCTCCTCTATGCATATAAGCAACAGTGTGCTGGGCAAACAATAAACAAATGCCACGCACGTGACAGCTCAGTACTTCACTGTGAAGTTAGTTACTATCGGTATAGGTACGTGGTTTAGGAATACACCTAGGTATAGTATGCGTTTCCGACATCGACCACCAGTCTATAATACAGGCACAAGTGACCCCTGGTTGATTGCGTAACTGTGTGCGCTGCTAACTTCACTGTTTTAACAATCTGTTTCGCCGCTGATTGGCGTTGATGTATGTACCGTGCGCATGCGTGCAACTATTTAACGTGTACCTAGATACTTTATTGTTGCTCTTGTTTTGTTTGTGCTACACATGTATGGATGAGTTGAGAATATGTGGATAGAGTCAGAGGTCAAATAAATTATTAGCGTACTGACAGAATTATACAATGTACACTTTGGTTTATTATAGATGCGAGTGTTAAAGAAGAATAGTCGCTTGTAATTAGTGCAGTACAAATAGAATTTCATACTACGTGCTGTAAAATATGAATGCCGATTATTGCTATATTAAAATGATGAAGCACCTGTTCGAAGTTAATTGATTTCGCTATAATTTTTGAAAAGAAGGTTCTATAGGTGTTCCTGATTGAATTAAGAAAACACCGTCCTCGACGAACACTGAAACTAATTCCCTTTAGCTCCATGTACAGTTACTAATTAATTAGCTGTTTTATATTTTTACTTTCTTGGGCGAAGTCTAAAAGGATGCATTGTAGGAATTACAGGCATTTTAAAAATGATTAAGAGAGCTAAACAAGGTCTCGTCGAACCCTTAAAACTCCTTTATTACAACATTAATATGAATGAAATTTTTATTTTTCAGATGGCCAATACTTCGCTCTAGGCTTCTCTAGTTTTCGATTTTCAATTTTTGGCTTAGATTTTTTTTTATATTGCTCTATATTTACCCTATTTTCAAATGATCATCGTTCTTATTGAGATGACAAATTTAAAAATTCAAAATTAGACAAGCGTACATTGACTATTTTTCTACCGGAATATTCTAAAAGTTTTATTCAAAAAAAATGTATTATCAAGTATTTTAAGGGTCAAACGAACGCTTCAACTAGAACGCTTCAAGTAGTAAATAGCATTGGCTCTTATGGCGCTACGATATTCGTGCGCTTCCCTCTTTACACCGACCTGTAACGACGGGCAACCATGGAGATTCCTCTTAAATGTTATGTATTATGTAAAAATATCTATTCCAAGCAAACTGTCAAAAAATAGCAGTACTCCAAAGTAATACCCTGAAATTGTACCAATTAGCTTATGATTTTATTACGTTATCAAATATTGCAACAACGTAACTGATTTCAGACAGTTATAATATATTTTCCGGTGTTTGATATCGAAAATTCCAGTGACCGATTCCGTAAATAAACAAACCGGCCCAAAAGAAAAAAACAACAGTATATATGAATGCACATGAAATGATGTTTGTTTACAGTTTTCTGCACCACCGCCAGAGTGTGCAACGCGTTGGATAGGTCAGGGTCGGTGCCAAGGGTGGTTCGGTTCACCAGCCATCCGATACACTCACACACAAATAAACAAATATCAGTATGTGTGTTGATGATATAGCGACGGCGTCGCTGGTCGCCACGCATTGTGGGTGTTCACTGGGCACCACGTTACGTTACGTTGTACGTTGTACGTTGCACGGCCGCGACGTAAATGTAACAGTTTAGTGTGTGGTCACTGAAGAGCGATCAAGGGTAGTCAACCAGCCGCCAACCAAACACTTACTACATCTGTTTCTGTCTCTCAATCACTGATCTACAGATTTTTACTTTCTTCTATATGTATTGTTACCATGAAGAATTACGAAATCGAGATTTTATGAGCTTACACCTGTTTACATCTCGGTCTCTGTCTATATACATCTATTAATTTCTGAGGAATAACATTTGAAAATAGCCATTTTATATTTACGTTGTCCTAGCTACTTATTGATATTGTTCTATGGCAATGCTAGAATGTTATAATGCAATTAAGCAATATTCAATCGAGTGAATGCCGCTTTATATTTTTGAAAAATGCTAACAAATATCGTTATTAAGAATAATCCTTACTCACACGGATCACACATGGATCAGATCAGACGCAACAAGCATATGTTACTATATCTGACAGAAATTAGAGAATTACAATTTTAACCGTCACAATTTTTAATGATCGCATCAAACGCATTGCCTTTATTATTCAAATAAGAACATCATCGTTATTCTTGATGACCGGATTTGATACACGGAAGTGTTTTGATTATAAAATAATTGGTCAGCCGTTTGTGTAGCGTAGCCAAACAAATAAATGTTAATCGGATCGCTATTGATTAATTAACTCTAATTGTTATCTACAAAATGCACATTTTCTCTTCAAATCTAATATAAATGATTTTTTTTTTAATTTTACAAGTAGACTGTTATTCCAAATTAAAACGAACAATCCCAATCACCATTACTAAATATTTTTTGGTGAATTAAGTTAAGTAATGGTCACTGGTTTTCTCAAATTAATTGTTTTGGCCCATCAGTTTACACCATTATTGAATTCAATTCATTTTGTTCTTATGAACATCTTTTGAAATAGATTTTTCCCGATGCTAGCGGAATGTGTTAAATGTCTCTGTTCTCTGTCGAAATATTGACTGCTATTTACTAATATCTGTTTCAGTCAAATTTTGTATTGAACGATAGTTAAATATCACATTTTTGTACCAGAGGACAAATGTGCCCCATTCACTCCTATTCAAATAAAAGTTTCGCAATTTAATCTTACAATGTAATAAACGTACTTTTTAAATACGACCATCAACTTACTAATACCAAAACATTACTCATTTGTTTTTTTAAGGTGCAATCATAAAATTAAATGTACTGTATTCTAAGTTTCCTGTATGTGTCATCTTCATACACACAATATATAAGATATATGCATATTCCTGTATGTATAGTAGCAAACGTTAGAATAGAAAAAGAGGTAAGGTACACCTGAGTTGTTTGTTGCTCATTTCAGAAGCACAAACCGTGAAAGAACGGAAAAAATAACATTGCAAGCGTCTGTTTTCTCTTTAGATAATTAGAAACGATCAAGATGGCGTGTGCCAGTAATTGTTGTAACTGATGGCTGCCAGCGGGGGGACGTGGGGAATGCACCGAAGAAGATGTTCATGAATGAGGAAGAACACAAGTGGGAGTTTTGCCGTCACAAGTGTTGTATCTTCATTCATACCTGTTTGTAAAAAATATCATGTAATTTCAATAATATTGCGAAAATATTGTAATTATCTTAAATTACACTTTAAGTAATGAATATGTATAGTATCTACAAAATGGCGCTTACAGAAAATTAGAATCAAATTGAGTAATATTTCAGGAAATCGCTCGGTTTTATTGTATACGTGTAGCTTCTTAAGTATAACGTGTATTTTGAGATGTTTGTCAACTTAGTGTTTTCTGAATATTTTTATGTTTAATTTTAATTAGTTTCACAGTGAAAAATGTAATTATTTATAACAATTTTGCAAAAAGATAAATGATTAGCAGAATTGTGGCAGCATGTCATTAGGCAGGCAGGCAACCTTCTACAAAGTACGAGTAGGTATACCAATTCCAAATGAAGTGTTCACATGAATTAAAAATGGGTCATAATTAGATTGATATAAATAATGTATTTTTGATGTGTCAGAACAGAATGGTTTAGATTCTCAGCGAGATAATGTTTAATCTGTCCGAGCCGAGGCCCAAGGTTGTATTTTGCTAAATCACACATAAAAAAGTCGACAATGATAACAATTATTAGTCAGCGACATCCGGTTTCAACGAGGAGCGGAAACTACGAACAAAGCTTCATGTATTTTGTTAAAATACGTGTTATTCATCAAATTAACGCAACCCACACACTGACCGATGCACCGCCGCGGTATTAAAAATAGATTTATTTACTATAAGTATCTCAATGTCGAATGATTATATATTCCAGGAAAACACATCTAAATGAATCTAATGATGAGATACACACACATACATTCAAGTTATTACGCCATTAAAACGATATTTACATTTTAATTGTGTACGTCTGTTAGCAGCAATAAAATTTTAGCAATTTCATTACACGATGCAGTTTTTATGTGAATACTTACTTAATCTTAACTTACAGTTTCACAGGTTCCTTTAAAATATTTTCATAATGCTAAGTAACTAAAGTTAAACTTAAAGTTAAATTAGGCTTAATACTTAAGCTTGCTTAAATGTTGGTAGTGCGTTAAGAAAATATCTAAACTAGAATATAATATATTACGAGTAAGATTGGGGATATTTTTGCAAATATAAATAAAATATTTATTCGCAATGTGTAATAAAATTAAACATAAAAAAGCGTAAAATAAGATGAATTAACTGACAACATCCTGTAATATATAAAACATAATTTGAAAGTGTCCACTGTCAGGAGATATTTCTCACCACAAATTGGAATATGATGGAATATTATAATGCAGAAAAAAGGACAGTATACTCATCAGTATATATCTACATACTTCCGCTGCTGAAGTCATAACGAACATGTTTGTAAACTGTAATCATTTGTCAATCTGTTGTGTGTGTGTGTGTGTGGGATGGGAAGATTACATCTACATTTTTAGTAATTCTGTTTAATAATTATAAATGTAATTTATTAGCATTAGTTTGTGCCGACTATTTTTACACATTGAAGTCATCGCAGCCATTGTTATGAAATTGCTAAATGATTTCGATGGCCTTCGCATATAAATTAAATGATGTATAAATTGTGTGCCCTTCGAAAACTAAATTTGATCGTTTTTTAACTATATAGGTTACAAATCAATGACACCAAGCTACAGATATTCAATTACAGTAATTTAAAAAAATATTTGAAGTTGTTAGTCTCTTATACATAATGTATTAAAGAAAGTATTGCGATTCAAAAAAATGGAAATCGATATTTTAATGGTAATATCTATTCTGAATCTCTTTGACTATTTCCCAAATGACAACTGTGTGTGTTTGTCTGTGTGGCAATGTTCTACATTCAATTTTGTTGAGAATAAGAATATATAATTGAAATTTGTATATCCCTTTTTTTGAAAATAGTATTTCAACTGGAAGTGCTTGTTTACTCGTGTGATTTCTTTCCTTCATACTAGATACTATATAATGGAATATTAAAGAAATTCTCAAAAATTATATACAAATAAATATTCGTATAGATTTGTTGAGAATTTATGTTGCAAAGGACAATATATACGAAGGTACACATATATGTATATAAGTTCTGTATAGTTATGTTCATGTGTATGAGGAGAAGCACAGAGTAGTGAGATTTAAACCGGAAGTCGTCAAGGGAAGTGAGGTAATCTGCCTATTGTTTACCGGAGGTAGGCGTGGTTAGACGCCCCATGGAAGTACGTCATAAACAGGGAGCAGTTACGATGCTATCAGGAATATACGTCTATGAATGTAAGTGATTATTATTATAGGCAGTCGGTAGATGGGACTGGGTGGAGTTATAATTGGGGATGACCAACTTAACAGTTAAAAATAGATACATGGCTAATAATTATTATAATACCATCATCAAGGTTTGCTGCCATTTACGACATAAACATCTAAAGTAGCCACATTTTATATATCCATGTGTGATTATTTTATACTCATAAAGAAAGATTATTTTAATAATATTGTAATAATGTAGAAAGTATTACACTTCAACAAGTTGATACGAATACACGTATTAGCAGTAAATGGGTATTTAATCCTTTGAAATATATTTAGAAATAAGTGCTGTATTTATCCTAGATGCCACGAAAAAATATTGATAGAGGAAACAAATTATTATATTATTAACATTTTATGATTATTTTAAATTTGAAATCGATTCAGGGAATCTTGAGCTGAACATTTTTTATGATTACAATACTTCCTCATGTATGTATGTATGTAGGTTCATTCGTATAAGAAAGTAATAAGAAGTATCTATATGGAAGTAGCGTGATCAAGAATGCCATGTAACTAAGTTATTTATAAATAGACTCAAGAGGTCACGATCAAATCGTCTTAGCTTCTTAGCATGTGATTACTTTTGCAACTCATCAATCATTCAATGTTCCTACCTTGCCCACTTCGATTCATATAAATATTCATATACCGGAAAACAGATTCAATTAAAAATACCTATACTTACTTTTTGAAAATACTGTATTGTAAATGCAAATTCCTATTTGCATATAGTTTGAGATATACTTGCTTACGGATATACACATTTGGGCCTTCCTTGAATCGAATATGACTACATATTTCGGACTGACGTCTATGTGATAAATAAGACTGATAAATTTAGCATTATTTTAAACTACGATTATTATGAAGTAATATGGTAAATGTAACAACCAGACAAACAATCTAAAATTTTCATGAATACAGTATTCAAATCAAGAGAAATATAAGTTGGTACATTGAAAAACAAGACGATGAAAATGAACTCCAAACATATTAATATTAAATCCGTATCTTTTATGAAATGAAGCTAAAAAAGCGTAAGGACTCATTGGCTGAAATTTGACATACGAATATTCGCTGATGGGCGATAATAAAAACTGGACACAAAATGCTCTTACTTTGTATAAGTGTAAGTAAGTGTAATATGCACGTATGGATGTGTGCGAGCGAGTGCGAGAGATAGCCGGATAACCGGAGCAGCGATTGTATAAGGCTCAAGTCACGTTCGCAACAGGTGTGCCTTCAGTATACAGAACAGATATGAGTTTACTACTACCACTTTGATAAAGTACTTACCATAAAAATACCATCATGGTTAAATCAATTTTGTGTATGCATATATTTATTATTATTTACAGGATTATATGTTTGATCTATTGAACTTTGACTATCAACTGTTGATGTATTCATTGATTACTCTAAAAGATACATATTATATATATATATATGGTATATGCCTCGGTTAATTAACATATCTATATTTAGAAGTCGTTTTTAGCTCGACGTTTTACTAATTGCTATATATGTAGCCTGTATCATTGTTGGTTTGAATTTGAATCCAATACGTCCTTAGGTACGTTCTAGCACCAAATCTATTGAAGGTAAAATTATGAAACTTGGTTATGAAACTCGGATGTGCATCTTCCATTTTTGAAAAATATACTTTAACTGGAAGTAATTACTCTTGTTTCTATTTCAATATATCTAAGTAGAGTAAGAGAATATGTGAATCGTATAAAGATCAAGATATACTAATATTTTTAACCAATGTTGTTCAAACTACGGCTAGCGAGTCATATATTAAATCTGGGTTTATCAACACCATTAATTAAATTGAACCAGCAGAAAAAAGGAATGATGTAAGATAGCATATAGGTATATATAGTGCTCTATGCGATGGTTGTAAAACGAACAATTTATTTTTATATCATCACGAGACAGTATACACAATGGCCGAAAGAATCAAAGCACATTATCGAAATGTAGATTTATATCGGGGCGGTATTATACCTACACAGCCACTATTCTCCGAAATACTATTTTACACACGCATTATTTTTAGACCAGATCCGGAATTAGTTGCAATATAAATTATATTATTTTTATACATATTTCGTCATCTCATATTCTACGTTAAACGTTCGTCAGGTTATTGTGGAAAATTAAGCGCACACAACCAATTAATTTCTAATATCAATTTTTATTTCCAATTCCCATCATACTGGTAACAATCATAACAGAATTATATCAATTCTAAGAAATCAACGCTTGCGCTTTTTGGTTCGATTGCACAATGTATTTAATTCGAATATAAATTAGTTAAAATGTAGCACTTTTTGTAAATGCTTTCTATTATTTATATTTTGTTTACTGTTCACTTGGTTTTTACAACTAAATATATATTTTTGGTTCACCAGCTTATCATATTACTTTCTTTTACGAAGTAATAAGTAATTCTTGTTATTATGAAAATTGTCGAACTCGAGATTTCAACAGGTATACACATTTTGATTTTCCCTAAATCGATTGTTATTATTTTCGGAATAACATTTGTGTGCATGTGCTTTTATGTGTGTGTGTGTGTGTGTGTGTGTGTAAACGCTCTAAAACCAAAACAGTGTCCAATCTGCCAATTGTGCAGAACATTCTATGGATTTGTGTTCATTGTAGAATGCGTTTTGAAATAAACTAAGTCTAGACCTGTTTCAATAGTTTATGATTGATTTGTAGTTCCACTTTCATGATCAATTGCCGTATTAAACAATTAGTAAAGTGTAATTAAGAATCATCCAAAAGAAATACGTTAAACGTTTAATAGATATTAAAGTTGTTTAGACTGGTAAGATATTTATCTCTACACATTACTAAATCAAACAAAAAATGCTGTTTCTCTTAAGACATATGAACCTGTATTTCATTTATTATTGAACTGAATAGTTTTTCAGTTATAAAGTGAAAATTTGCAACAATATCTGTTCGTGATTTGTAATTCCGCACCAAAATAACAATCTCGGAATTTCTGTGAGATTCAACACCTTGAAGTTATGTCATAACTTCAGCAGAATATTAGTTATAGATCTGCAAAAAGAAGTACATATTCTTGTTATACACAAAAATATTACAAATTGTTTGTTGCAAACTCTACAATTCCGTGTCACATAAATGAGCCATCATAATTTATTTCGCAATGTGGGTAACGTTGTTCTTATTTTGGTAGTGAAGATTCGACGTGACAAAACTTATGAAAAATAAAAGAAATTTTTGGTGAAAAATGGTTGAACAGTTAATGTGGGTGTTATCTGAGCCACATCTACCGAAATATTTTTATTGTCAACTCTTTACCTTATCGGTGCATGATAGCTAAGGACATGTCGGCCATTTTAACACACATTCAAACACGTTCTCAAAAACTTCTCACAACATATATGGTACACTTATCCACTTTAATATTGCATAGTGGCGCAACCAATACTTGCCATATGTGTGTAAAATAGACCATTTACAAAATTCAATGCGCAAGAGAAAATTAAACAAATTATAAAAAATGTTTAATTATTTTATAGAAGGATAAATTGTTTTTATTTTTATTTGAAATAGGCAATTTGTATTTAATTTACCTAATGTAATATTAACAATTAGGTCGAATTTTTATAAGCGAGTATTTCGTAATTATTATTAAGTTTTTCTTCTTTGTTCATATTAAAATACATTTTGAGGGTGACGATATTATATTTTGCGGTCCTTTATTTATGGAGGCCAAGAACCACGTAGATAATCTGCCATTGAAGGTTATACAAACGTGTTTATTTGATATGCGTAGAAAATAAAATACATATGTTGATTAATTGAACTCGTAAAACAAATTAAGTTAAAGTGCTGAAACAATTATCAATAAGTATAAATTAATTAGACATATGTAGAATAACAATAAAAGAAGAAAAAATAATGAATTGAATCCAGATATTTATTTCGACATGATAGATATAGTGCATCAGTGTTAGTTATCAGAAAGTAACAAAAATGAGCAGTTTAGTTGATTTTCATGAAGCAATTAGACCTCTTCACATCATAAATCGATTATTTGCAATTACACATTACTCAGTACATGGAGTACCATGGCAACGAAGATACGTGATAAGCAAATACGATATTGCACTATGTGTTGTGCAGATAATTATAATATTTAATTGTGCAAAATGTATAATAGACAATACGTCATTTGTTACCCATAGAGAATCATTTGTTTCGACAGTTTTAATTTTTGCCTCTAACGCTGTAGCAGCACTAATATCTTGGTGCAATATCGCATGTTTCTTCTACAGAAAGAAATATTACTTTGAGGTTATGCTAAAGTTATCTAAAGTCCAAACTACATTAGAAAATATTAATCCTAATGTGACAAATAATAAAAGCACCCAAACATTTGTAAGGTATTTATTGTTGTCCACTATTTCCATATATACAGGAGCAATTATCTGCCATGTATACCTACAATGGATTTTAAATATGCCAACTCTATTTGCAATTGTGGGCTGTTATTTAGATGTGCTTCAACTAAAATTAGATTTAGTTGTGTTTCTGTATGAACTGCAGCGACATTTTAAAAATATAAAATTTTGTCTCAAGAGTTTGTATAACAACAAATTAATACTAAGAGAATGTAACTATAGAAATGTGCAGAATATAGACAAACTTATCAAAATATATTACTCACTTAACGATATAGGAAAGCATATTGATATAATATTTGCGGTACAAATCAAGATGAAAATGGCAACATCTTTGATTGCGGTTTGTCATTGCATATTTTATTTACCTGCTAGTCTTACGTCAAGTCTGATGCTCGTAAATACATTAATTTGGATGTGTATAGCTTTAATGGAAGTGTTACTAATATTATTGTACTATTCGCTAGTAAACTTTGAGGTAGATATAACTTTAATTGAGAACTTAATGGTTTGAGCACAGCAAATTATATTTTACAGGCTCAAAATTTAAGTAGATCATTTATTAAAACGAAATTACGTATTAAAACGATGTCCGTTGAATCACTTGTAAACGCGCATCAGCTGAGACAAATGCATGCCAAAGATATGTTTACAGCTAATGGATTTGTTAAGCTGGATTTTAGCTTTTTATATTCGGTAAGATTAAATTTCGTTATTTAGCTATATTTATTACTATTGAACTTAATTAATTAATTTTAGTTCATCGCAGCGTCATTGATGTATACAACAATTTTATTTCAATTTAATAATATTACAAATAAAAATTATGTAGTTTGATGAAAAATAAAATATTCTGTTTATTTGTTAAAAGCGCCTCGTAGATAATCTGGCATTGAACGTTGTACAAACGGTATTAAGTGTTTATTTGACATGCGTAGAATATTAAAAACATATGTTGATTAATTGAACCCGCCAAGTAAATTAAGCTAAAGTGCTGCAACAATTATGAATAGATATAAATTAATATGACATATGTAACATAAATTATGTTTAAATATGTCAAAAAAAGAAAATAATTAATTGAATACAGATATTAATTTCGGTATGATAGCTAGTGCATCAGTGTTAGTTATCAGAAAGTAACAAGAATGAGCAGTTTAGTTGATTTTCATGAAGCAATAAAACCTCTTCACATCATAAATCGATTATTTGCCATATCACATTACTCAGTTTATGGATTACCGTGGCAACGAAGATACGTGATAAGCAAATACGATATTGCACTATGTGTTTTGCAGATAATTATAATATTTTATAGTACAAAATATACAATAGATAATACATCAATTATTACCCATGGAGAATCATTTATTTCGATAGTTTTAACCTTTGTTACTTATGCTGTAGCAGCACTAATATCATGGAGTAATATGGCGTGTTTCTTCTATAGAAAGAAACAATATTTTGCGATTATGCATAAGTTGTCTGAAGTTCAAATAGCATTGGAAAATATTAATCCTAATGTGACAAATAATAAATGCACTCAAACATTTGTAAGGTATTTATTGTTGTCCTCTTTTTCCATATATGCAGGAGCATGTATCTTCCATTTATTCCTACAACGGATTTTACATATGCCAGCTCTATTTGCAATCGTGAGCTATTATTTGTATATGCTTCAACTAAAATTAGAATTAGTTGTGTTTTTGTATGAACTTCGACGACTTTTTAGAAATATAAAATTTTGCCTTAAGAGTTTGTATAGCAACAATATAAAACGAAAAGGAAATTTACATCAGGATATAGACAAACTTATAAAACTATATTACTCACTGAATGATGTAGGAAAGAATATTGATGTAATTTTTGCGCTACAAATAAAAATAAAAATGGCAACATCTTTGATTTCGGTTTGTCAATGCATATTTTATTTACCGGTCAGTTTTGATTCAAAACTAAGACTCGTAAATACATTAATTTGGATGTGTTTGGGTTTACTGGAAGTACTACTGATATTATTGTACTATTCACTGGTAAGCTATGAGGTAGATATAACTTTCATTTATGTAGTGGCTTGACTCATTTGCAGAATAATTTTTAGGCTCAAAAATTAAACCGATCATTTATCAAAACGAAGCTACGCGTAAAAATGATGACAGTGGAATCACTTGTGAACGCACATCAGCTTAGACAAATGCACGCCAAAGATATGTTTACGGCTAATGGTTTTGTTAAGTTGGATTTTAGCTTTTTGTATTCGGTAAGCTAACTTTCGATATTTAGCTATATTTAACACTATTGATATAAATTTAATTATTTTAGTTCATCGCAGCATCATTTGTATATACGACAATTTTATTTCAATTTAATAATATAATAAATAAAAAATCTGTAGTTTGATGAAAATTAAAATCCATTAAACAAAAAATTCTGCAAATTCTTCTTGTGCGAACTGTGAAGGTACCGGTGCGATGTGAACAAAATTTGATGCACATTTAATATGAGTGCGTTATTCATGTCGTTCGGATCTAAATGTCGATATTCTATAGTCTATTCTATATACTATAGTAAAAATACATGAAACTACTTTCTGGTATATAATGTATCTTAAGATTTTGAATCTAATATCCAAAATATATAATAATTTTGAAATGTAAACTATTAATATATAATAATATCTTTCAATGTGTGTGAATAATTTAGAAATCGAGATTTCAACGGATATACAGATTTTGTCCTTCCCTGAATACAAACGTGCATTCGATTCTGTTCAAATTTAAAAATATCTAAATATCTATTACTTGAGGCGTAACCGCCACTCGATCTAAAGAGACAGCGGCCTTTCAGCAGGTGAAAACAAATGTTACGGTTAATTTGATGCAGGGAATCGGCGCGGCGATCAGAATATTGTTCTTTACAGTTTTTTGTTACTTCTTCTTGTTTCCCCAGCCTACGCTGATCAATAATGGCGGGCTGTCGATGGTGACACTTGATTGGACGATGCGAAACACTCAATTGTTCAAAAAAACACAGATAGGCGGTCTTTACGGCTCACGCTTTCTTTTCTGACGGTTTTTAGTGTAATATTTTATTTTTATTATTTATTTTTTGGGCGGCTATTCCACCAAGCAAGGTGTAGGATTAACAGCATATTGGTTTAAACAGTCTATTGACTAGCTTAACCATATTTTGCTTGTGGAACTATATGAAAATGATTTCTTTTCAAAGAATTATTTTTATTATGAAATTATGGAAATACCTGAATTTTCCAGCATTCTAGACCAGAAGAGAATAAAAAGCCACACGAATTCTTGTTTATATTTGTACGGAAAACAAACAGGCCCCATTTAAACAACGCTTCATTAAATTAAATGATGGCGACTGTATATGTAAACTATTTAAATAATCATTATTTGGGTGACATTGGTGTAGGGTTGACATATTTTGCGGAATTACTTACACATAATAAGATTCATTATTTCTTGAAACTATTTAAATTTTGCCATGGGACAAATTTGTTTTAAATTGATAGTAATCAAAATGAAGAAGTCATCTTTAATATGTATTAAAATCAAGTTAGTAATCAGTATATTCATATGCGTATTATATTTGCATTTATAATTTAATTATATAATAACCAAATTTTGAAAGTGATTAAGTTTAACATGTTTTCCAATGTTCTTTTTAAATAAATTCGTAAAATTGTTAAATAGTGTTTATATATTAATTATTAACATAATAATATTATAGATAGAGATATTACAATTTCTTTATGACTATAAAAAAAAACTAAAGTGTCCTTCATGTATGTATTGTAGTTTTAGCAAAAGTATTTACACTTTTGATCAATCGGGAATGACATATAGCTCATTAGATTTATTGGAGTCATCGAGTGATTAAAATGCGAGCACTGAACATTTACTTAAAATTGAAATTTCCATGATTTTTTGTCTGGAAATTGAATTCTAACTCAGTAGATTGTAATCTACCAAATATGAACCAAATAAACTATTTCAACGTGATTTTTAGATGAAAATGAAAATCTTCACACCTTTCAATAGCGTGTCCGTCCGTCGGCAGAGATCAAACGTAACAATAGGGGAGGTGCAGTGAAGATTTGCCGCACCTGTCTCGATATGCACGTGACACTATCATAGTTCATTGAACATCCTTGCCGACGGACGGTACCACCATCGATCGATACATACATACATGTGGTTGAGTGAGTGTTGAAGTGAAGAAGGCGAACACTATGATCAACGAATTGAATTGAAACCCCTCAAATCAAGCAACGAAGCGGTACGGATCCATTTCGGATCAGCTGCCCAATATCGTCTCAATATACAGAAGGATAATTAGACCGACCGCAAAGTATCAAATTGGACATTAAAGTAACGGATAATTGTTTAGAGGAGCAGATGAAAGCTAGATTATATTATAGCTTCAACGAGATATAGGTGATGATTTGTTCTACTATTGCTTGTTATAGCTTTTACTATTTGTGAGAACATTTTTTTATACTTTCATAAATACATTATCTAAGAAGGGCGATATACGAAGAACTAGTTTATATATAAAAAAAAACAAGCATAGATACATGTACATATTATTCATATTTGAAAAAACAAAAAGAAAAAATCGAAACCGCGATAGACAAAACCACAGAGCATGCATGTATTTTTATTCATCAAAATTAAATGGAAAACCCCCAGCATCAATATGACAAATGTTTTGTAAATTCATTGAAATGAAAAATAAATGAAACTAAAACAAAAAACAATTTTGGCTAAATCATGATAATTAATGTCACCAATTGACCATTATAAACCGATATTTAAAATGGGATCATTCCACTCTGAGCCTGGCAACGTTTCCTATTGACTCATTCCGGTAGTAGTCAATCTAGAAAAATGTCATAATTTACCACCACAAGCACCAGGGGGTTCATTGTACTACCGGCGCCTTATTTGATTTCTGGACACCTGCATTGTCTATGTGATGTGACTAATTTGGTCCAAAAGAGATTTGATCGTTCCGAAAATCGATAATTACCAAATCAGCTTGTGGTTTAGTTCCTGCACTCACCGCAAAGAACAGCAGATGGATTTTGCTTTGTTTTAGCTGCCGATAAATCGATTTTATCGGTTTATATTGTTCCGTAATTTAAACATCCAATTAGAACAATATTGTGCGGATAGATATAATGTTTAAGTACAGTTATGGGTCTAAATTGAATTTTATATTTTTTTCTTGTCGACCTACATGGAACCGGACTGGTTTTATTGTGTGTATAATTTTGAAAAAGGCGAATGAACAAGATTACTAATAAATCGGTCTGGTCAATCTTATTATGGTTATAGTATGATTTATATATTGACAAGACAAGAAATATTATTTATAATAATATTTAAAGGAAATTTTCGCTCCAAGAATCTTACAGACACCCGACCGAATGCATTATAATGTCCTCTGTACTTCGTATACAGCGAGCTATGTCCTATTTTTCTAAAGCATTATCGACGACATCCGAATAATAATGAATATTGAAAATTTAACTGAAAATATAGTTAATAGTTCCGGCCATCCATCCGTTCATCCACTCATGACGAACCAGAACAACATCTTTTCAGAAATGCGCGGGCACGCGAACTGTTCTGCGCGTACTTTTATACATGTCCAATTATAATTAGACTTAGTGAGTACTACTACACACACTAACACATAGGCATCATCATAGTGTGCCATCATTATCCACGCACTGTCAGCCATTTGTTTCGAAGCATGACGACACGAGCCCGGCACGTGCTCATACACACACTCACTCTCTTATAAGAAGGTGCATCCACCTCGGCGATGTTGACGACGACCGTAAACCTTTGAGGAAGATGCCACATCAGCACTTCAGCACACTACCCACACACGGACACCTAAACATTGGCAAGTACGTAACATGGTACTAGCACCTACTTCCGGTTTGTACTTTGCTCAAAGTGGGCGATGAACGAGATTTAATAAAATAAAAGGACATACAATCAATGTTTGAGTTCGCTATTTGAAAATGTATCAAGACGGAGATGGATCTTGCAAAATTTAGAATAAAAAAATTACTAATCCATTTATAAAGCCCATCAAAATTGAAATAGATGGTGGCATGCACTTATATTATATATGAATATAAAATTTAGTCGCAAAACTTGGCCCTACGATTGATTGAGCGAGCGACATGCATCCAAATATAAGTTTTTATATTTGTAGAATCAGGAAAATGCAAGACGATTGTTTTAATTCCGGACGACGTGCTAAGAAACAATGCCACCAAGACACGAAATTAAATCTCAGCTAACTTGCCTAACAACAACAATTATTGTAAAGACGACAATAACGCGCACACACACGAAAAAATTGAAATCTAAAAATAAAAACAACGACGTAAATTACGTACGTGTTTACGCGTGCGCGAAAATAATGCACGACTTCCTGAAACATCGCACATAGAACAATGAAGGCACGAGCCACTTAGATCAACAACTAATTACCTTCCATATACAAACATACAACCAAATTCTATTATTATTATTATTTCTATTGTCATTATTATATTACAGGCCAACCACAATTATTGTTACTTTAGAGTTTTAAGAATAAATTTGTGTACCGGAAAATTACGCAGGAACTTGAAACAAAATAAAAACCTCAATTGCATATTCGTAGAAGTGAAAATTGAACTAAAGAAGTATGGTTAGTAAGTTTGTGAGTTATTCGTTCCACATTTGGAAAGATGCGTAATGAGAATTGACGATAATGTTAAAATTTGAAATAATAATTCGATTCCATGAAGATAGAATTCTGAAAACTGAAGCATGTACCTATGAATCAGCAACAATCTGAATACGAAAACTACGTATAAACAGTCCAAACAAATGAGGCATAACAAAAAAGCAACATCACCACCAGTGGCAAAGGAAAAGTGTTAGTATCCATTGTCTGGCACGTAGCGCTGTGGTCTACGTTGGCTACTTAATTCAATATCCGGTGCTGACACCACACCAACGCAAGGCAATCAAATCAAACTTATTTATCGACGGGATAAGGGTGATATTGAATCAGTTCAGACACATTCACATCAAATCAAATGTGGTATCCATTATAGTACGAACATTGGATCTTTTTTAATGGTTGTATGCGGTTCGTTCAGAAAGCTCATTGCGATCAAACTGAATGATGATCGGGACCTTAAATTGTGTGAAATCTTTCTTTACTTTACATGTTCTGATTATTGTCATTACGTGTCTGTCTGATGCCGTTGGCTGAGGACCTGTTTCATCACAGGATCGTACTCGATATAATTTTATATATTTTGAAATATCATACAAGTATATTTACGGTTAATACAATTTCAAAAAAAATTCATAATAATCATAACCGCAGTGTAAAATAGATAAAATTTGAATAACTGAATTAAAAAAGGTTTACTTACACTATATGCATTTATTTCATATGTTATACGTGTAAGTTTTTAAGGGCATACCGTTCTATATGAATTGGTGAAAAGGGTACTGTATTCTGTATACGATCTGGGTACATAGTGCCCATGCGTTAACCTAGTGGAACAAAGTAACTATTATTTACTGTTTAATTACCGATTAGCGTATATTTGATGTAGTTAGCTCGTCGTATGTAGGTAAAAAAGCATTACATGTACACATGATACCTTTCAAAATATTTTGAATACTGGCCTGATACATTTTTATTAAAACTTACCATGTTACATTTTCACCTCCATCTGAAACCTATAATCGAAAAATATATCTATATATACATATACATGCATAACCATCTCCCACATTCAATAATATTATCTTTTGTATGAATGGAGTTCACAGTGATACAAAGTTGAATTTACTTGTAACCTACTTTTGGAGATAAACTGCTCAAGGAAGAACAAAAAATTACTTATACATTTGTATAGTTTGAAAGATTTGATCGACGCAGATGAGCGTGATTGAAGAGAACAATATTGAACCGGTGTTTCTTTTCGGAAAATTTGCGAAAATGCATGTATTTGTAATATTTAGAAAATAATTAAAAAATATCCAGTAATTCGATTTACGTGTTCTTCCAAAACTATGCATTGGATATGTGTTGCTTGCTCGCTGATTCCCTCGGCCGAAGGATTTGTGTTTTCGTCAATTTAGCAGCCTAACGTAATACTCCCTTCCCGATATTTGGTAGAGATAGTAACATGTGTTAGCAAGCCAGTCAAGTTAGCATATTATATTATAACACGTTTGTAATTATGTTGATAACCCCAAGATACATTTAAACTAAAAATATAGTATTTGAAAGAAGTAAAATGATGTCAATGTCATTTTGTATAATTTGCTTATTGTGTTCTTATTATTTTGCCATATAAGAATGGGAAATATCCAAGATATGCAGTCCCAATTAGCCGCTACGTTGATTTGACAGTGAAGTCGGCTTGTTTCATTTAAAACATCGTAAAGCAAAAGAAAACTAAACAAATATTATATTGTATTGAAACAGTATGCGGTGCTCGTGTGATTGGTGGAATTTGTTTGCTTTGTATTTCTGATATGAAGAATGTGTAATGTTAACTATGTATGGCAGGTTAGGTTAAATTATGGTCAAATATGTTTTATTTGCACTACTTACGAATTCTTTAAGAATTTCCATACCACCCGCATTTTAGAATTTATATATTCACTGCAGGAGTAGTTCCTTAATAGCGATGAAATCTTATAGCAGTGAGCTACTAATAAATAATGATAATTTAGCCATTTTTTATGTGTGTTCGAAAAATGTTGCAAGCATTGGCATCTATACTAAGGCTTGTTATATTTCAATCTTTAAACGAAAGAATAAATGTTGCACACCACAATATAATAAATAAACTAGTTGGATATTCATATATTTTGTGAGAACCGTAAATTAGATTTCCCGAACGAAATTTTGTGAAAAACTAAAATATGTTTAATATAGATACGTCATTTTGGTTTACGTATATGTATATATTTGAGGAGAGTACGTTTGTTAAACAATAGACTCAGCAGCATCGACAACGTTGATACATACAGATACAGAAAAGTATAGTTTCTGAATCTCTCTCAGTGGCAGTGCTGGTAGTACCGCTGGGTGCTATGTTGAACAAAACATTAAATAAACACAGCAAAACAGAACAATGAATATATTAGATGCCACACATAGCGATAAAAAAACAGACGAAAGCGTGAAACAATAGCGGCATAAACAATGTGTCGAAACAAATGCGAGAGAAGCAGAAGACCAGCAAATAACACACACACACACACACCGATAACAAAAAAAAAAAAAAAAAAAGAAGAAAAATGAAACATCGAGCGAGCGGAGGGGAAACGGCCTCTGTAAAACGGAGGCAGCAAATAATTTGTATTTTGTCGTGACCGACCGCAAGCCGGTAAATGTAGAGAAATTAAAAATAACCAGCTGTATTCATTATTGAAAAAGTACCAAGGACAAAAGTATTATTATGTATGGACAGCCAGGGTGTAAGTTATGCACTACTGCCACTATTGTTGTCGCGCTTTTACAGATGCTACGACTAATGTTATAAACATTGCATACAATCTACCGACAGGAATTTATACAAATATTATTATGTTTTCTTTCGACGGAATTCTACATTGACTTATATTCCTCTTATTGTAAGTCAATGTAGAATTCCGTCGAAAGAAAACATAATAATATTTTTATAAATATAAATAAGAGGAGTATAAAATTTCTGAATTCAAATTAAAAACAGTATGGTCACTAAGTCACCATACGAAATTTTGAATTTTGGAACGTTCAAATATACCTAAAATTTATTTTCAAAGTATTTTGAATTTCAACATAATATGGTGATATCTTAATTCATTCATTTAAAATAGTAACTTCATATTAAATGTATGATATATTTGGTTAAAGTTAGCCTGATACCGTCAGAAAAGACAAACCAAGTATATGAGTGATTTACCAGTCATAATCAAGGTTACATGAAACGAATTCTGATCAGCAGACAAAACACAATTCAAGAAAGAAATTGTACAAATGTGTATTTGATTTAAAATTGTTCTCTTCCATTCTACGTGACTGGCATCAAACTGAATAAAATATTAACGTTATGTGAATGAGTTAGATACGTTTCATTGATACATCAAAACCAGTGCACATTTCTCAGTAGAACCACAATTTTTTCCAGTGTGTGAAAAATAAAAGAATAAAAAGTAGCCATAGCTGCTGCGGTGACCTTCGCAGGAATGACTGGTGTTAGTTTTGTATTTCTTTCAATTCCACTGTACTATGAGAGAGAGAAGGTGGAATGCGGTGATCAAAATATGTCGCTTATTCCAGTTTTTGTACGAAACTCCATTAAAATCAATAATGATTTGGATAGAAAAACGTGTGATACAGTCGATCGTATAAGGTTAATAATTAGACAGAAATGCCAGCTGACATGCCACATATACTAAGTTGCTTCAGATAATGCATGATGGGTATACCGGTAAGTTAGCTTGTCACTTCACATTCGTACTGAAAGACATGTATATATATTAATTGCCTTGTTCAGCAGAGAAAAATACGTATCATTATATAAGATTGCGTACATATACTGGGAATCAGCTTCAGCTTCAGTTTTCAACTTCATTAGATAACAATTTTCCAACTTCATTAGAATGTCTTGTTCAGTCATTTTTATTTATTAATCAACATTATTTTCTGTCAATTAACTAGAAGACAACTAATATTTAAATCATCTTGTTTTCTACAACTTGACAATGTATGCTTTTATTTCATGTTTGGTGTATGTTTGTAAGATTTACATAGCGTTCCGAATACATAAACACATGGATGTGTGTGTGTGTGTGGGTGGACTGTATTCTGTATATGATATGGGCACATGGTGCTCACGGGTTCGCCTAGTTTCTAAGAAGTAAGTATAGTAAAGGATGGCTAAATTTAAATAATAAATTAATTAGAGTGTACAGCATTCCAAATGTATAAAATTATAATCAAACGAAAATGTGAATAAAGTGGAAAGTCTGCCGTATTATTATGAGAAAATAAAACGCGTACATTCTTGGTAATGCTTATTAAGAAAATCTTCAGATAAATAACACATTATGTCGTCCCATATAAGGAGCACGGCGTAGGTTTACTTATCGATTAATAATTTTTATTTATCCACATTATCTCGATTTTAGAATCTAACGTATTTTATTATGTTAAAGGTACAGTTTGACCGGCCACCTACGATCTCACGCATCGCCGAACCAATTATTATATTTCACGGTGAATCGAGAGAGCTGTGTCTGTGGCCGGGCACTGGGCCTAACGTTACTCGAATCGAGAATATGTGTTTATTATTTTTACAGATCTGGATCGCCCGCATAGTTCACTGTCTTCTTTATATCTATATCTAAAACCAGCGATTATGTTAAATAGAGTTATTAAATCGATCGTACATCATCTGCCGCTGACTGACAGATACTCATTTGTTTACAGGGACGGACTTTTCTTTATTTTTCGAAACAGTCATTGTTAAATATTACTAAAAGTACAAGCGGTCTCAAAGACGTGTCCCCAATTACAGTATTTTTCGAATTTCAGCACATTTCACAATAAGAATTATTCATACTTGCAAATTGACGAATTTCCTGTTACTTTGCTTACCATTTTCTGTAAGTGTGACTTTGATACGGCACTGCATTTTATAAACATTATGAAGACAACTTTTGCCATTATTCAACTCGTTGAACCAAACAAACAAATCTATAGCAATTATATCAGTCTGAAACAGAAATTGATATATTTGAATTAAAAAAAAAAAAATTGTTTACTTAACATTAAAAATATAGGTATTAGGAAAACTGTCTCGATAAAAGTTACAGTTAAAGACTGTATCTGAATACAGCTCTTGCTAAATCATTATGGCCAATTAATATCGTTTGATACCTGTTATTATATTTGAGATATATGAAATATAAACATAGCATTCATTAAAAACGAGTCTAAAAATAAATTACATTCTGCGGGTTATATAGCCATTTCATGATTAGATCATTATAAATTGGGCACTAGGCCTCACTCAACGGTAAAAAATAATAATAATAAATAAAACCGTTTGCTTTCTATCGAACGCGCACGCGATACACATATAATACGCGATTCCAATAACAATCTAATATAGCCATTTAAACAGTAGAACCAATAACATAACCTATGTTACGTTAACTTTGCTAATTGAATTGTTTTTGTTTGATTTTTTTTCTTTAGGAGAAATTATGATTAAAATTTCATTACTGTTACTGTTATTTATAACTATAATTTGAATTTTATGATGTGAAATGATTTCCGCTTTTACAGAATTACGCTACATTTAGTTTAATGCGAATGATGAAACAGTATTATGTACAGATATAAAGTTCAAAATGATGGTGATTGTATCAATCATATTTTGAATTCATTTTGTGCACTTTCACAACATCTATTTACTACAAGTTTTATAATATAATCTTTAAGACATACAGAAACATTCCGAAAAATGTTGTACTCTAACAATTGCTATCGCTTTTAGTATTGTATTTATTGGAACCGGGCTCGCTGGTACGACGAAATGGAAGCATTGGCGCTTGCTGAGAAGTGCTTCATTCATAATATCTTATAGCATTATTCGTGTGATGAATAAAAGTATACCGTGGTTATAGTGAAGGTACGTCTATCTATATAAATCAGTAAAGCACTGACGCATTTCCGAGAGGTCAACAGACTACTTCCGGTGCTCGCTAGCACACGCTACAACTTCCGGTCAACCTCACGTCATCATGAGGAGATACAAACATAGAACAACGGCAGCCATCGCTTAACTGCTCCATCTAAATCTCTCTGTTACTTCGTCCCCCTCACCCACACCTACGCGCAACGTGCCTTTTGTTTTGTCATTCAACTTTTCGACGACAGTTTTTTATTTTTATTCGTTCTCCTCTTTTCGTTCGTTGTTTTTCTTGTTCCGCCGCGGTGCGGCACTGTTCTCGTTTTGTTCTTTATGATAATGGTTTTAGATACGGATGTGGTGTAATATGTTGGTAAATTGTATTGCGTTTGACTTGAATATTCGTACGTTTAGGTCAACATACATTTGAATTCGTCATTAAGAAAATTACTATTTTGATTTTACACCTACAAAATATCTTTATTAATTGAAGACAAAAGGGTTGAAAAATTATTAAAAATAATAATAATGCAAGTTTAAATAAGCAATCCATAGGTGCCTGTACCTAAGCTTGTTAAATTAGATTTAAGTATCCCTTGTTAGCATATATATATATATAGATATACATAGTAAAGATAAGAAAGTCGGGAGTAGCTTCTTTTTTTTGTAATCTGAACTTAATGTTAGTTGATAGATTTTTTAGATAACTGCTTATTCTCACCTTACTATTATCACATAAAATTATCAATTGATCTGATCTTTTGCAACTTAATCGATACAATAAATTTTTGCGTGGATAGAATTAAATTAACAAAAACAAAGTGAAACTAGTTGAAGCAGTAGGTATTTTTTGTGATCATTGTCGATCAAGAGACTTAATTATAGAGTAATCAATATTTTTTACGAAAGTGTTGCATTTTACATGAACCCTTGTAAGAAGAAGATGAAGGAGGAAGGGTACCAACATCATGTTTTATATATGTATATAAAAAGTTAATTAGTTGTCATCGGGTTAAAGTGACGATGATGCAAAAGAGTGATCGCTCTCTAATCAATTACTTACAATCAATGACAGCTTGTAATTATCCAATCAAAGGATAGTATAGGTACACATGATTATATATTAACTGAACTCGAGCACAATGACTTACCAACATTCAAGCAAGCAACCGCCATTATTCAGCATTTATCATATTGTATACGCGCAACTGTACCTACCTGCCTATATAATAGCGCGCATCTGTACACTCCAAAGATTACCGATCTCGTCATACACTACACTGCCATCTATCTGATCATCATCAATACCTTTTAAATTACATTAAATTTGTTTTGTTACATTACCTACACATACATACATACATACATACATACAACAAATAAGGTCATTCTTTTATATTGTAACCCATTACATTTACAATTTTTTTGCTCGCTATGCAATATATATATGTATATATATATGTATATATCGATAGTGTATCTGTAACATTCTCGAAATTAAAAAGAAATTCGCTTCACCTCATTTTCATTCCAATAATGTACCTATATAACTCATACACTTAGATGTACGTTAAAAATGCCGAACCGATTAAACTATATTTTGTATTAATATAATAACTCGTCTACTTTCAAATTTATAATTTAATCCTCAACAGTTTTTACTTTAGAGTGCTCTCAGACACATACACATCATTTCGAAAATATCCAGAAATAATTCAAGGAAGCTCAAATCGTATGTTTCCTTTAAGACATTGAAATTGAAAATTTACATGATTACAATACTTCCTTTTAGATTTCGTCGAAGAAAAAAGAAAAGAAAAAAAAAAAGGTAAAAAGAAGGCAGCTCACATGAGTGCCATGAGACAATGAATGATTCAGAGTTCTCGTGATATGTTCGTTCATCTTTTCAATGTGTGTGAGTTGCGTGTGCTGTATAAATGCCAAGTTAATGCGGGTTTCATTCAAAAATCAAATTGCGGCACCAACAAACTCTCTTCTGCCCTGCTCTGCCCTGTGTTATGTTATTAACCGGATTCGGTCTGGCGATCAGCCAACGGAAACGACCAAACCAACACCACCCCGCTTACTTCACCTGATTCCGCTGCTACACCCTGTAGCCTGTACATATATATACTTCAGGAAAGGAACCGCATGTCAAATGAATTGCATGTTACAGTCATCAGACATCAACGTGTACCTTACTGGATCTGTCCGTCTCTGCGCCTGTGTGTGTGTGATTATCTGTATAAATGAGAAACCAAATTATAGTTCTTAAAATATTATTTTACTCGCAAAAGGTTGGTTTGAATTGATAAGTGTTTGTTTAAAGAGACCAATTACATTATTGCAATTAACGCTCCTTCGCTAGAAAATATATAATCTGAAACAATAATTAACAAGAAATAAAAGAACTTGGATACATCATGTCTGAAATGTTGTAGATTTAAAACTCTTTGTATCTACTTTTAAACTATTCATAAATATCGATAATTGTGTTCTCTTCCGAATGAAATAAAGTATGAAATATAGAAGTGACATGATGATAGTCCCCGAGCAAGAATAAAAATAGTGTTCACACGCTGCCATATGCGTCCAGATCACCGCCACACAAATACTCATTCGTACCTGAATTATAATCAGATCAAGACCCATGCAGTGCATATTTCTCAAACAGTTAACACCGTCCGATACACGTTGCATATGCGTTCTCACTACTCGTACCGTACTGCGTTCACATTGTGGTAAGCGACTAGTTGCTAGAATATCTTTATATGTGCCTGTCAATTCACATGTTATCGGTATATTACAGCTAGTTAGCAGTTGTTAAATAGTTGTTAACTCGTAGATGGCTGATAAAATGTTGCGATCGGCCACATTTCGGTCGACTTGTTCTTCTTTTTCTTTTTTGTTGATATTCTACTTTCATATATTTCGTGATATATGATTGTTGATATGATACAAATATTCAACTTGATATAGATGAATCATTTGTGTTTGATTAGTTATTGTTACCACAACACTAAATATAACAAACTTTCTCATTGTGTTCTAATTCTTCAATAAGAAAATACTTTTTAACTAACGTTCAAAATCTACACAAAAAAAAAAAAAAAAAAAATTCTTCATCCCTGAATCGAATGCAAGCTTTTACTTAGTCAATATAAAAATCGGAATTGAACTTAATAAACGTTTAACTAACAGTCAATAAGTCATATGAGGTGACAAGTAACGTGTCAATTGATATTTGCACAACAAGTCAATCAATAACCATTAGATTAAAGTTATCGTACGCGTCCATCGCTATAGCAATGCAGCAAGAGTGAGTGCAACCAGAACTTAAATGGGTTCGTTTAGCATAAAACACCAATATACTTGAACTGTCAACTGCAAAATTGCATCTTAATGATGAAAATATAATTAATTATAATGCTAACGGCCACTTTATTTTCTATACCTGTACGCAATATCTGGATCAACATGTCGTACCAACATTGTCATTAACTTGTCACTAATTATCAATTGACGTATCAACACGAATTTGCTATAATATTCGATATTCGAAATATATATATATATATAAGAATAATCTGTAAAATAGTAAAAAGTGTGCATGATGTGAAGAAAGTAAGGTTCTGTTGGATATGAGCAGATCAGGTTTCTGTTGTTCTGATATGATTGTCGGGCCTAATCGAGCCTCCACGCCCAGGTGACTCGACTCTTGGTGCGCCACTCAACTAATTAATCGAACGACTAACTTTAAATATTTGTAGCCAACCATGAACAAACGGTTTAGTATCAGATTTACAACTACTACTACTACTAGGTAGGTTGGTAGGTAGGCATTTGTTGCGTATATTTCGATATCTACTGCTTGTCTTCATTGATAATTGGTTCATAATTAGTTTATGATAAACACATCGTTAATACTAATTATTTTATGAAAAATATGAATTTTAATAACAATTAGCATTCCAGATGCATATATACCGAAATTAAAAGAATATATATTTATTGGAATATTCATAGGATTTATAATTGAAACAAGCTTAGGTACAACGCACCTATGCGTCCAGCTCGCCTTATAAGTAATATATGCGATGCGAGCAGTTTTTAATAATTTTGGCCTTTTGGTTAACTAATTGAAAAAATGTTATAGATATAAAAAGTCTTACATTTAATTTAAGATTATATTAAAAAAAAATTTTTTTTCAAATTTTGAAATTCAAAATTATAATATTTAATAATCTTTTTCGGGCTTTGGGTTAACAAAATGAAAAAATCTTGTAAACAAAAAATATCTTAGAATTTTTAGTAGAATTTTTAAGTGTTTCAATTATTTTTATAAGGGCAGTATTAAGGGGGGGTCCAAATTTTGGGGCCCTATAACTCGGGAAGCATACGGGCGATTGGATTTAAACTGCGAACGGATTCAAATGGGATGCCAAATAATATGTGTACCAAATTTGGAGTGAATCGCTCCGGTACCTTCAGAGGAGTAGAGGGCACAAATTTGGTCTTACGAGCGACGACTAACATCCAAGTATATAAGTTATATACATTTTCGGAATCAGGGCGACGAGACGAACACTTTTTCTTAATGAAATTTTTTGATCCGAGAATGCTACAGACACACGACCGAATGCTTTAGCCTCTTCGGTACTACGTACGGCGAGCTAAAAAATGATTTTGAATAATAATTTTTGTAGTAATTCAGACCAACCACAACCAAGTAAAAATTATGGGTTCATGAAGGGTTGAAAGAAAAATGTGTAGAGTAAAAAATCTCTGTTGATAGATAGAAATTACTTTTGAATCTCAAATTTAAATTATTGGAAAATATTTTAAATATTTTACATTATAAAACGGATTTTAAATTGTAATTGCCATTTTTTCAAAACTACTAAATTTATGCAGTGTGTTTTCTTAATTTACAAAATATAGCTGTTTTACATTTAAATATTTACATACATTTTGACCTAATTATTTTATTGCGGAACAGAAGAAAGAAAAAAATCGCAATAATTCAAAAGCCGAAAGTTCATTACTGAATTCATTTGCTCCTTTTCCTTTTACTGTTTTGCGATAAAATTCTGCATAATTAGCAACATAAACATCTGCAAATTATTTATTTGGCCTAAAATCACTCAGTTTTGTCATAGTATATTAATAATAAATTATCCGCAAAGTAAGTCAACGAGACATTGCCTATTTGGATCCAAAGAATTGTATTATTTAATTAACTTTTCAGAAATTTGCCTAGTAAAATAGCCGATATATTTCAAGAAAAATTATAAATCTACAAAAAAAATAAAATGAATTTGGATTTTTCTTTTCGAGACAGAGAGAGAGAGAGATAAGAAAGTAAAAATGCATGCATTGCACCTCCACTGCATCATGTAGGTATACGACCGCATTATGAAACAATTCCGAAATGAATCCTTCCGCGACTCCTGTGGACTCTTTGATGTTATTCCGCGCCAGAGTGTGTAGTACACCAGGTGTGGTGTGGTGTGGTGTGTAACATCATCTAACAAAGATGGTCAGTGTGCGAGTACATGGGGATTTGAACCCGCGACCTCCTGCCGGGGGACCACCGTGCAATCTATAGCTGCCACGCTCATTACTGTAACTGACTCAGCTACTAGCGGAAACACTTGCTTTTCTATACTTGCTATTTTATACTTATATTTCACTCTAAACCAGCAAAAATTATTCTCCTAATATATACCAAATGCGGTCAGCACACTGCTAGGAGGACCTGACGACGTTCATTCAACCTGAATCTTTTCCACTGCATCAATATAGGTTAACTAAGTGATACATAATAATATATTGTGCAACTAATTAAAATAAACGGTCGTTTGAACCATGGCTCGGAGAAAGAAAATTCTTTGGTCTGAAAATGGCACATTCGAGAGTTGTAATTTTATATAGTTGAAAATTGCTTTTTGCGCGCATGACCGTGAACAAATGATATACTTCTGTGAATTTGGTATTTGTAAACTTAACCTCCATATTAGGAAAAGACCGCAGAGTTTATTTAAAAATACATTAATGAAAATAAAAGCGAAGGTATAGGCACCAATGCATAATAAATAATTTGGTGAGAAATAGAAATATTTTTATAACCACTAATTATTAATTTCTTCTAAAGCAAGTATAGGCATTATGAAAACATTGCGATTAGGCAATATGCGATTAGGCAATTTTATAAATTATGTCTGACATTGTGTGTGTGTGTGTGTGTAAATGTGTGTGTGTGTGTGTGTGAATGTGTGTATGGCCACGGTATGTTTGAAGCATATTTTATTGAAGGGATTCCTTTCCTTTTTTAATAGAAAACGATAACTTTATCATTCGAAATTATTCGCACGACACTTTTTACGTAATGTCATTTTTTCTATTTCGCGTTTTCATTTATTTAAGAGATTTAAATTATTAATATGAACAGTAGACATATTTTAAGAATCTTCGTCACATATTATGGCATCATAATAAAATGCGTTTCTAAAACAAGATAGAAGAAATAAACCAGAATTAACTAATTGTGAATTTCGACAGTAGCACAAAATAATTTTAGAAATTCTATTAAAATGGAGTTGGGACATTTAGATATTATTTTCAGAAGAAGTTGGATAAGAAAAACGAAAACTGCGAATGTTTTAAAACAACAGCTATTCTCTTTATCTATAACAAGCAACCGAATCCGAAATACTCGAGAAAAAAAAAAAATGATCATCATCGTTTATCTAAAAAGTAAGAAAATCTAATACGCAACATTGATTTTTCATTGACTATAAACCATCACAAAACTAAAAACTGATTAATATTGACGTGCTAAAAGGTGTGAACGGTTATACCTACATCGTGGATCTATTTCACACTTAAAATCAATTGATTATCAAGCAGGTTTTTGCTGACTATTCGTTTTACTCCAACGATCGAATATGCAAAACGAATAAACGGAAATAATTGAAAGACGGAAGTGGCATCTCTTGAACCGTCACGAAAATTCGTAGATGCGCGCTCGTTTTTGCTGATTTTCTTTAGTCGGTAAATCCCGCATTAGGAAAAAATAATTCCTGCCGTGAGAATCTTACGGACAAGGATGACCAAAGCATTAGAAAAAAATACTTATAGGTAATAAAAAATTAAACATTTGGGCTTGATTGCTTTCGAGATGTCGTCTGTTTATTTGTTATTATTTAATTAGTTAGTATATTATTTTATATTCTTTGGGTTAACAATTTGAAGACAATTTTGAAGATTTAACTTTTTTTTCTTTTCTTATGGCCATATTAAGGGATGCTTTATTTTTTAGAACACTCTTATTCTAGACGTCTAAGGGCTATTGGATTAAACTACAATGGGAACATCTTGGGCATTGTAATTATGTATACAAAATTTAGTTAAAATCAGATTGAACAATATTAAAATATACGTGTAATCCCATTTGGTTTGTCAATGCTCATCACAAATCACGTTTGCCGAAGAATCGTTTGTGTTTGTTTTTCAGGCGGCGGCATCGGCATCGGTTACTCGGTATGCAACGATGCGTAAAGCACACCGATCCAACAAGGAGGATTCCGTGGTGAGCCACTAGATGCCGCCAGAGTCGCGCGAGGGCCATATTGTTAGGTAGGGGCAGGCGCATAGCACAGCGTCCAGTGGACACCGTGTCGAATTTACGCTTCCTGTCACACGTTTACTGGCAGAGAACTTTTTTTTTCCGATCACATCATCGCTGACAGACGAGTGTTTTATTTGAAAGCGATGGGATCTGTGAATCGGTTCCATTTATGAATCAAATTAGGTGGAAATTTAATTAGAACGGTTATTTCAGCGCTTAGGATGAGTTGTACAATCACATCATCTTAATCGAGCGTATACGGTACTTGAGAAACCGCGCTTTAAAAGCCAATGAGATTGGTATTTAGATAAAGTAGTATTTTGTTAATATGCGCATGTAATTAGTATTTATTAGATATGGCAGTGTCCTTCGGCTAACTTAATATATTTATATTATTTCATTGCAAAAAGAGTGTGCCAGATATACTGATTCATACATGATTTCATAATAATGTACTTATGTTTTAAATTTTGAAAATCTATACATTAATATTGTGGACTCCTTTTATAAATAGTCAGAGTTAGTCAAAACGTGAATTTTCGTTAAAATCACGAGTTCAAAATTTTTCCAATTTACTATTCCTCCATATATATAATATACATACATTCGTATAAGAAATTAAAAATAGTTGCGTATGTTTTTCTAATGGTTGATGAGCTGTGGAAAAATGTAAACTATCAAACAATTTAATAGCTTAATTTAGGTGGTGTAAAATCAAATTTCTACAACAGATGCAAAGTATGCAATGTATACGTAAGTAAGAAATGGAGAAACTCATATAGTTGTAAATAAATAAAGAACATAAGAAACCCTCTGGTGTTCTTGTTCGTCCGTTGATTATATATAGTTAGAGTGAGTAGCGTTTCATGTGCTGAGGCACTGTCACAGCGTCACAGGAACAAGATGACGGCCGACAATCGGCAAATACACAACATTCGATTCGTTTCAGTTTTTGTTTGTGGTTGACGTTTCTTTAGCAGAGCAGAGGCCGCCACTGCTGTGCTGTGCCATCTATGAAGAATATACAATTTTTTTATTGTTGTATCTGCAAACGATTTGAAAAGTAGAGTGAAAAATGACGATTGCAAACGTTATTTATTTATTTATGTTTATTCACGTCATCCAAAACAAATTGGACGCGGCTTTCTTGACGCTTTTGGAAAAAATTCAGACAATCTCTGTTTTGCCGATAAAGAAATTGTACTTTTAATTCTGTAATTAAACTTTGCGAATTTAGTTTTTTGGCAGCTAAAATATATCTCCTGGACAAAATATTCATCTTTTTACTTTCTTTTACGAAGTAATAAGTAAGTATAGGGATCACCAAAAAAATCGAACTCGAGATTTCAACGGATATACACGTTTTGAGCTTCCCTGAATCGAATGTGACTATTTTCGGAGTAACGTCTGTGTGTGTGTGTGTGTGTGTGCGTGTGTGTGTGTGTGAACGCTCTAGAGCCGAAACTGTCCAACGTAAAATTATGAGACTTCAAACTTAAGACTTGTATATAGTCTAGTTGTGCACCTCCTATTTTTGAAAAGAATATTCTAACCGGCAGTGCATGTTTACTCTATGCATTTTTTGTTCTATCTCCAATATCACTAGAACGGCTGCACTTACGGCAAAAATAGTTTTGTTCATAATGAAAGATATTAATATTTCGCACAACTTTTGTTTGAAAAGTTTCTTCAATAAATGTACCAGTTACGAGAAAACCGCTACCGAAAATTATGAGAATCTTGTTTACGTTGTCATGGATTCGAATGTAGCTTAATAAATCGGATCATCTGCGCCTGTCAATATTTCGACAAGAAAACAAAATGGTCTGAATTAGATAAATGATATTTCAGAATAATTCTGTAGAGAATTGTTTAGTTTTGATAGTTAGTACTTCGAAACCATTACAAATTGGTATTGGTATAATTTTCAACCCATTCATTTATATAAGGTAAGCTAAGTTTTTTATATTGTTTCTGTTGGATTATTATTTCTTAATATTATATTTTTATAATCAATGAATATTGATGAAAACTACGTAAAAGAAAGTCCCGCGTTGGCCACAACCCATTTTTTTTTAATTATAATTATTCTTCTTCTTGCAAACTTTCCCACGATTATTGCAATTTATTGCAATATATGTACCCGTATCATATGCAGAAAATTGTCCATTCTTCATATTATAATAATAATGTTAGCTTTCATCATATAAATACCCTAAGCGTCAAATACTTGTTTAATTTTGTTTCAAATGTTGACATTTGATGACAGCTGCGATTACATGAAACAATTATGTAAATGTAGTAACCGCATGAATACGACAAATAAATAAAGCGTTCCGGTTAGATAGATAGAAGACAGATAGATCTTGATATTTTTAGGTATAATAACAATTATGTTTTCATTATTTTTCCCTGCCAACTAATCTGCCAAATTCTGTTATAAAACACAATCATCTAAATAATAAATTGTTTGTATTTGAAAATTAAATAATAAAAAAGAAAAACAATCAAATTACTATCTATTGGGTAGATAGAGTTATTTAAATAAAAAATGTTCATTAAATTCTAGTGTTAGAGATATTTCACACTGATAATCAGAATTTCAAGAACGAGATTAATTATCTCGTACACAATCTATTTATAACCTTTTTTTTTCCATTTATTTTCCCTTTGGTAAAGCTTGCGTTGTTAACATCGCATTTAATTGAAATTAGTTATTTTTTTATTGTAAAGCTGGGAACCTAATTTAAATGTCGCATTGTAGCGTCGTCCGTTGAAAAAGAATTCACCCAGGCACTATTAAATGATGATCGTCGATTCTCAGATATTTAGACGAAGAGAGAGAGAGAGAGAGAGAGAGAGAGAGATAGATTGTTGTGATGCTGAATAATTGGATTAACCGTGGCAATGTTCCATTGTGAGTGAGCCTGAATGAATTACACGGGAATCGCTTGGTTTTACTTTTAGTCATTCGGAGTATCAAGTATCAGCAGCAGCCAGGAAGTCAATTGTATCACAAGAGAAATATATCTTCGCTTATTGCGTTTACTTATGCTGCTCCATAAGGAAGGAATTGGTATAGCATTGCTTAGCTCTTTTCAACGCTCATTCAAAAGATACTATTATTGCTGTAGCAACTAATCTACTTTACACAATTTAAGAACTAATTTACTCACCTACCAGTAGCGTGGCTAAATGTGATACAATACTAGAATTCACGTATTATAATCTGGTAAAAATAGCTCTGCTTTTGTTTTACTTTGCTTCATTATTTCTATTCGCAATCGTATATTATTAAATGGCGAATAGATAATATGCATGTGTCAAGTGCACACCGCATATAATAAAAGGCAAGAACAGTAAAAAATGTTTCGTTTATATAGTGTATATACTATGTACGTGAACAATTATAACAAACAACGGTTCGATTATTAACGATCATTCGCGTATGGTATATCGACTTGTGTCGGTATTAGATCATTTTGGTTCGTAATTGGTCGAGTACGGGGTGCGGTATGTCGTAAAGAACACGTTGGCGCACGCGCATTTTGCACAATTAGCCAATGGACGATGATATTTGATCGTTTGAAGATCTAGTCGGCGTTTGCTATATTTATATTTATGTGCATGTAGATAGATATTACGGAGGAAGCAAGTGCAAGTGCAAGTGCCGATTCAAGGGCGCTCCTTTGATGCAATGAAAGAAATCAAACGCTGCGTTTGACTTACGATTACGATTGTCCATTTCGCTGTTAGCAGGAGATGATTATAATACATCAGTGGCGTACACATTCACGTTCCTTTTAACAGAATTATTACTATATATATTTCTTAAATTAATATTGTTCATTTCAAATATAATGGTAATATTATTTTCGGTCTTGGTGTCATAATAAATGAATCAGGATTTTTCACTTGTAATTCCTTTGGCAAACGGTGAGCCGGCAGTATCTCCGAGTATACTCCTGTTCTCTTTTCTAGCAAGATTCTTGGAATTAGGAGTGCAAGTTTCAGGAAACTAGTTGGAATTTATTGAAATTAGTTAGAATTTGGTGGAAATTGTTAGAATTGAAATATGTTTGTACATTTTTTTACGTATCATATATGATATTCTTTATTTTATTGAATAGGTACAATGCAATGTGTGCGGAGTCGAGTATCCAACAAATTATCCCATGTAAATCAATAATTAATCACGCGAATGGAGTCATTTGTTATACCTCGCGCATTCTGCATCTGAACAAACATCACAATAATGCTTACCACAAATTACTTATCCTTATCATTTTTAGCGTATATTTATTTATATATAAATACACATGTAGTTATTCATATTATTTATAGTGTCTGATCGCATTTCTGTCATATTGAAATCAAAAAAATTGTTTGCACATAAATTCGTTCCATGTCTTCCTGGTTCCGAAATATATAGAACGTTAGGCCAGTCATATATGATCGCAACAGTAATAAATGACAATCGAGCAAACTTTTAGCACTTAGTACATGGATACGTGTGTACATGGCAACCCACAATGTAACGCGTCAAAACGGCACGAGGAAAAGTGTCCTGTCCACTGGCAAAGGCGCGCGCGCGCACAGAGATCTAGCTTGCGTTGGTGGACAGTCGACCGATGTTATCACGCGAACGAGCACCGTACCTACCATAAGGTGTCGCCATGCCCCTGAACAATGCATTTGTATTTGTCTACTTTATTATTTATTCCTGCGTAATAGAATTTTTGCCTATTATTATTATTAATATTTTCTCTGCCATACATACATACATACATACATACACACGCATGCACCATTTCTGATTAATTTTCGCACCTATGATATTATCAGCTGTGAATTTGATACTATACATAACCTTTCTTATATGTATGTATGTATGCCTAGGTTGTTGTAATTTATCTAAGATTCAGATTGCTGAGAATGTCAATTTATTTTCTTAAGAGTTTACAAACGTTATGTTCTTTTTTCTATTTATCCACTGTACGAGTGTATACGTACGGGTAAGAATACATTAATCTATTGTATAATTAATTGTAACAAAGATTAGAATTGGTGCAATGTTCGCAGCCATGCATGGCTGCTAAAGTTTTGAAAAATTGGCCGTAGAGAAACATCAAAGAGTAATTTGATGCTAACATAAATTCCCGTTAATTCATAACAATAAAATCTTTCAGTTCATGTCTCAGAGTACCAACAATTAATGTAGGTTATAATATCAAAGTGATCTGAGCGCAAGAATCAATAGTCGACAATAAGTCGTACAGCACAGGCAGGCAGTGCGATGCAGCAGCGCACATGGATCGTTGCTCGTTCATCTCTTTAAGACGTCAATTAAGCATTCAAAAAGTCGCCACACAACAAAACCGACCGATCGAACGACCGACGGAACGCAAAGCCAAGCCAAGCCAAGTCGAGTCGAGTGACAAACAAGAATAATAATTCGTAAAAGGCGCACGCGCAATCTCGCATGTCAATCTATTTAGTTATCTGCTGGTCTGGTTGTGTATTGGTGGATGTGGCGATCTTAGAGGGCCGCGACAATGGACAGTCGTGACGTGACGTGACCCGGAGACAACAAGCCACATGAATCAGAGGGCATCACAGATCACAGCTGAAGAAGATATTCTCTTCTTCTGGCACATCGATTGTCACTTTATTCTTACTATTTATCATTTTAACGTGCTGCACTGACTGACCTGCCCTGCCCCTTCCCCCCACCCCTCCATGCTACATTCTTATTATTATTATTATTATTATTACGGTGAATGCGAATGACTCTATTGATGTATTGAATCTTCTGAAGAAAGCACTTTAGAATATATACTTATTATACTATGGGGGACATGTTATTTTCTAATCGATAGTAATTCAACAGATTTGCAATCCTTCATATGCCGTTGTGTTTGAGAATTGAGCACAAAATGCAGACTGATGAAATTAAGTCAACTTGTACCAATATAGGGGAAAGTTGTCTAATGTTAACTTATCCACTAAATCGTAGTGATAATTACTGAATGTTAGCGATCACTTAGTGGCGAATAGATGAACAATAAGTTGGTAATATAGGCCAAAAGTTAAACATGGTTGTATGTCAGGGCCACTTATACATTTGACGTACATTTTTAACGACATAATTTTGCTGATATTAATTAAATAATAATTATTGTTTATTTATTCAAATTTTTTTTTTGTAACATTAGCATTATTGAATTATTTGTTAACATTTATTTGTTGTACATCTAGTACCTATACTGTCGATTAATATTTCAACAGGTTTGCTAAGTTTTTTAAACCGTACTACTATTGAATTACGCATAGAATGTAATATATGAGTGCATGAAGCTTGTGGTGGTTTGTTATATATATATATATATATATATATATATATATATATATATATATATATATAATAATAATAATAATAATAATCTAAGCAAAATAAATATTAGGTAATATAAAGTAACAAAATATAAAAATAATTATTTTATCTCACGATTATATTGACTTATCTGTGTATACATTATGTCACTGTCGAAATCTGTAGCAATTTGATAAAAAAGATCGTGCAACGTGACCCGTATTCTATAACATTAAAATGACTGCAATAAATAGCATTAGAGTTAGTCATGAGATTAACAACAGCAAGTGAAGAATTCGTTAAGCTTTTGATTTGACAGTAATGAACATAATCTACTTTTCTGAATTAAAAAAAAAAAAGAAATAAATACTCCGAGATTTATATATGTATTTGTAAATAGAATTGTAAACAGAGTGACGTGCTCTTGGGCCGGACTGACATATTTCGCAACTACGGACAAGAAGTTTCAACTGTTAATACGTCAGTTGCTCAACATCTGATCTCATTTATTATTAAAGGATTGTGTTGTTCGTCTGTAAGCATATTGCATATATGCATACACATAGGTGTTAACTTTTGTATTGTATTCACTTTTATTGTTATTTTAATTTTTGTAATGTACTATACAGTTTATATTATGCATTGATTATTACATTGGCATTTTACTTACTCAATAAATGGATATTGTCAACACACATTATGAATTTATTTTTATTTGTCTATGATTGATGCAACTAGGCAGTTCATGCAAAATATGCATAGGTACAGATCTCAATGCCTTTAGCTCGCCATATAATTAATAAAGTGAAATCATGTAATTATTCCGTATCGGGGGAAAAATTCAACGTAGCTGACGAACGGGCGGGCAAGTGATATAAATAGCATATTAGTTATATTTTGTAATGTAAGAATTTTGAATGCGACTTGTGTTATTTGTATTGTCTTAAAAGTAAACAAGTTTATTTCCTGTTGCAAAAAAGAATCGGCTAAACAAACAGAAACACAAGTTGTCCGGTGCAGTGTGAAATGTCAGACACGCTCTTCTATTGTTTTCGCCGTGCAGAAACAATGGGGCGTATATTGAGTGTCAACCGGCATACATGTACATACATAAGTACATAGCATAACATTTGATCCTAACTGAAATTCAATACAATTTCATCTTTTGGGGTTGCGTTTGTGGTTTCCTTTACAGATTATGTTTTTTCTTTTCTATTTTTTTACTTACTTGCTAAGATCTGTGTATTACAAATAGATTAAATATTTTGTTTTCCAATTGTAGAAAACGCATATTCTAGGAAAAGTCATTATGTGTGGATGCATGTGTTTACGAATAATAATATAGATATATAAGTAACTAGCATTTCGTTTGTACAATTGGCTATCATAATCTGTACGTCTGAAATTCGTATTATTTGACTAGAAGAAAAAATGAATACAAAAATGAATAGTATAAACACACGCACGCACGCACACTCACAAACAAATCTAATAACGAATCAAGGCGGCATGGGTCAAAGCAACGCCTACCACGATGTTCGAGCAAGATGACTTGCAAAGAGCGCGTACACACAGCATGTATACTCAATTTATATTACAAGTGAGTTAACGCATGATGAGGGGTTGTTTGCCATTGGACACGGTTTAGGACACTAAAACAACTGTGTAATTAGAACACTACTACTACTGGGTCTGTCTTTCGACGAACACCCACTACGTTTTTGCTATTATGGGATTCTTTTTTCTTTTTCACTGATTTTTTACTGTTGTTTTCAACCGCAATGATGAGAACCATTTTTAACCTGATTTATCGACACAAAGTCACACCGTTCCTAAAATATTTGATTGAAATATGATACCTAACAGGACTTATGTAAATACTAATACGATATAAAATGATATATTTAAATCTCATTATTGACGTTGTTCATTTCAATTCAGCTTAACTCAAAATACACATATAATTCAGAATGTATCTTAAATATGCTTTACATTAAAAATAAGTATATGTGCGGGCAATAATGCCCTCAGTAAGTTGTTAAGAATTAAAATATTTGGTTTAATTTCTTTTATTATTTAATGTCTTCGAAAAACCGTGTTTTAAAATGTGTTTTTTTTTTTTTTTTTTTTTATTAAAATTGTCAATGATAAAAAAATATGTTTTTATCACATAAAACCCAAAATAGATTATACAACGAGCTGCAGCCATTGAAGCTAGTGCATTCAGTAATAGACCAAAATTATTTAATCCCTAAAAATTAGTTATTGGCCAATTTTTCATTTCCAAGTCCAAGACCTTGTAATTCTTTGTTCTCATTTGTTTAAGTCTAGTTCGAATGAAGGAAAAGAGTAATGAGTGTGTACGCGTGTGCTTGCGCGCGAGCGCCCCAGGTCGTGGTGAACGTGGATACACAATCACGTGCACCGCGGACCGGACACGACAGACATGGTGTCTGTCTGTCGCTCGGTTCGGTGTAGTGTTAATGTCTGCGCACCGCCCGGCCCGCCCGCCTTTTAACAAACGTATATTATAGTAGAATTTTTGTTGGGTTGTTTTTAGCTATAGTTGTTGTTGCGCCGGTGTTCACAACATATATGTAGGTACACAACCAACAGAGCACTGATGATGCTCATATATATTAGAGCGGACTTATCTGTTGTGTTAGCACTTTCTTTGCCCTCCCCCGCCACAGTTCAAATCGTGCACTTCACACTTCTTAGTACAGTAATGTGCGTTTTGTTGTTGTTGTTGTTGTTGTTGTTGTTGACCAGTTTAGTAATCAACCTACATTTTATTCATGTTGATCATAAACTTTGGTAGGAATCACTTATATGCTAATAGCAGCAAAAGTAAACCGGATAAGATATTCTTTTCTTCTTCTTTTCAATGCATATACAGGTCTTAAGTTTAAAGATTCAGAATTTTTTCTTCCACGGGCGCGCATTTACAGACTCACACCTTGTATAAGAATCACTCTTTCTCTAACTCGTGTTGTTTTTTTTTTCGAGTAGCTAGAGAACTTCTGGGCGAGTTATTATTTTCAAAAATAGGAGTTTTATACTTATAATGAAAACTAAATAAAAGAATGGCGAGGTCTTTTTGTTGGTGTTGCCATTTATTAAATTATTTGTACCTCAAACTCATTTTCTACAATGATTCCTAAAAATTACAGTATTATGGCTTATTCAGTGTATCGAAATTAACGCTGTTCGTTATAGAACTTTTCATGAATAGTTCAGTCAACGCGGTATTCACTAAATCGCGACTCCACTGTATTTAGATGAAGCTATATACTGCATTAATGTAATAAGTGGAAACCATTTCATAAGAAAGAAGGGCCAGTTAGTGGAATTAAAATCAGATCACATTAGGAATGCAATTGGTGCAGGTGCGTATTGGGCGATTGTAGCATAGCGCACCGTGGGGCGATCGGGTGGAGCAGATTACGGCCCCGCGGCACGCCCCTCCGACACTTTATTAATGTAAGCAACGTGCAACAAGATACATTCAGTCAACGGGGGGAAGAAGCGATAATAATAATTAAACTACACATCATCCACACCAACTCACATCGCTTTATGTTTTATTGCAATATTATGCTTTTTACGCATACCAAAAATAGTCATTAGTGTCTTAATTTGATTGTTTCACTTCATCATTAATCAACACCATTTTAACTATAGCCTTAGATCAAATGTTACGTATTTGCAGGACGCAGCACGCGATACACTGGTGAATATATGGATGTACAAAAATGTATGATTCGCCCAACAATTTTTGCCTTTGATTTTATATTACATAATAATGCATGTTAGTATTGAGTTGAATTTCCATCATTTTTTTTTTCTTATACGTTATGCAAATTAAAAAGTATTATGGTGACAAAATCGACCCCAAAATCCGTTTTGAAAACCACTGAACCAATTCCGTTAAACATATAATTTTAGTTTAATTTAATTTTTTTGAATAATATATATAAAACGGCATTGCAACTTATTCAATATCTTGAAAACGGTATGATTTATAGAATTAGTAATTCCTTATAAAAATTGAAGATATTTAAACATTAGATAAATTTTACATTCAATGATTATATGCTAATAATAAATAAAAAAATATTCATTTTATCGAGCCAAATGCAATGATTGTTCATATTTTTGCCTACATTAATACAATATTTAATGTGGGCCACAGACGTTGCAGAACGCATGCGCTATATTTTGTACAATGGAGTACAGATATCGTTCAATTGCTTAGTTTATTGCGGCAATCCAATTATGAATTTACCGATAATCTCGTTTAATGTGTTAAATGTGTACCGATACATTTAATACGGAATCGCATCGCATGGCATCGCATAGCGTTGTGCGTCGAGAGAGATTTACCATTTTTATGTTCTCACAATCACACAGAGCAAGCGTACATACGTACGTACGTACGGTACACGATTTGACATAACTCATTGGGGTCCGGTGTGTTTATCAGTACTTTGCGTCGTCCGCGGCCAACGTTTATAAAACTCTCCCACAGACTGTTGGACAGACAGAGATACACACACAAAAACAGAGTTGGACAAATCAACAAGAACGAATAACACCACATAGATACGTATATATATACAAGTATCAGAGCAAACCTATACGTACACTGGCCGACTTTAGTTGTAGAACTATATTAACTTTCTTAAATAACATTATCGCCTAACACGTTGGGTCACTCCTGAGGATTATCACTACAGTTGGCAGGCAGGGCACCGCTGGCCACATACCGGCTTTCTTGCACGCAGCGGTTTCAAGCCAGCACCGACACAAAGGTTAGAGATACGGGACAAATATCACATATTGGGATACACATAGCATACATTCGGGATAATGGCTATCACCATTTACCTATATACATATGATTGCAAGAATATAAATATAAACAAACAGACTTGACTCACCGCTAATATTCTCCATACCAGATGTTCAGGGCACAAATCATAATAACACTACCAGTCTCATTGAACAGCTAAATTATACTGAAAGTGCAATATCATAACCGATAGGCACTACGTAATCCCTTCGATCGGCTATAGTCAGGTTTCCTACTTTGTATTTCGTACAGTAATTAATATAATAAGAAGTTGCATAACGCTATGTTAAATTTGCCGCTGACAAAAACGGTCAAGTAACATTCTCTGGTTTTCTTACTTTGGTTAATGGTTCGTCCGCAGTTTCTCCGGGTACTCCAGTTTCCCGGTTTAGGAGGTAGGTAGGTTTCTCCATGTGAGTATAATTTCTGGTCATCCTTTTTCTGAAAATAAAATAAGGGAGACAGAATTAGCTTAGGTACATTATACACATGGTAATTTCGGCTATCAACACTGATACCATACAACATACTGAAGAGGAAAGAATTCCTAAAACAGCGCATGTAATAAAATAAACAAAGATCTAAATTCGTGAACATTATCATTTGGTAAATGCGTTTAGAGTGACCCTTCGAAACCGATAGGTGTCGACTGTACCACTTGCTCTTATATATACAGAAGAGAATGAGTTCGCTATTAATACGTGGCCGGTTTTAATAGTGCGCTAATGTGCCGCCCCGTCTATAAATACGAGCGCTAACTAGCGGCACCTCCTCGCCTTCGCCCTACGTACCAGCACACGCGGACATACCGACAGATTAAACAACCAGTAATTATACACCAATACACATATATTTTAAGTCGACTAAAAAATTCGACTCGTACACTCTTATACTTACATATCGACAAATATATATGTATACATTTCTAATTGTAAATGGTTTTATTATGCTTGGAATTCTACACTTTTCGAACGATACATGTACAAACAAAACATTATTAGCAATTAAAACAGCATTTAAATATATTTGAATATTCACAATAACTTCTTTTTAATATACGGGTTAGTATAAAATAATTTCAAAAGTTTAAATTTTTTAATCCAAAATTTTGGGATTGTTCGTTGAGTTCTATATTTAAAGTTAATGGACCGAATAAACAGAACTTGAAATGTATTCGAATTGATATATATCGAAAGGTTTTCTTTTAATAAGAGCGACTGTTGCCATAATAATAAATGCTCGATTGAACTAATATGTCGATTTCATTATGCCGGGTTATTTCATTTAATCAATCGATTATAAATCAAATATATTTCATCAAGATTGAACTTTGGCGCAGCCATAAGTCATCAGATGAATTGTAAACGATTAAAGAAAAGTTTGGCCGAATTTTGAACTCACGAATTTCTACTCATCGTGCAGAGAATGTTTTTGTTAACATCAGATGTAGAATTCATTTTGTTGTTGTATAATAGATACATATCTGTCCATTCAAAACCTTAAATATTAGTGATTCTTAACAAATTTTTGTTTTTATAGCAAATTACAAAAATTCAATAGTATTTTTATAAATAATTAAAACTAACTTAAAGTATTCGATCCTTTTTGCAGATTTCGTAGTTTATAGATTAAGCAACAAACTTTAACTGTGTTACGAATACTTTGCAAATATTTCAAGTAATTCCAAGGATGCGAGTAATTTTCTTTTAGCAAACACGGGCAGATGTAAAAATCCAATAGAAAAGAAATTGAAATATGCAACATATATAAGAAAGTCAAAAGAATATACGGTAATGGCATGATCGCACATTCTTGTATAAAATATGTAAATAAGTATCGGGCAGAAGAAGAATAAGAAATAACGTATGCGACGCTTCAATACACGTGCGCTCATAAAATATACAACAAGCACAAGAAATTGTAATCTAGTTGTTTAGCGAGAAGAAGAACAACAATAACAATGAGAACGTTGTACATAAGAATATAATATTTTTATTTGGAGGAGTCGTCGAATGATCAGAGCGACGACGTGAGCTGGTATCGATTAGCGAGCGTGTGTCTATAATAATGTTTCTTAGAAGAGAATCATGCACACACACACACACACAAACAGATATTATTTGTATAATAATAATGAGAGTGCTAGTGCTATAGTGTATTTGTTGAAATCTATTTTCGGTATCTTGTAGTGTGGTTGGCCTGTTCTGTTCACGCCGCCTTCGAGCGTCGCGACCTTTGGACCCGCATAAATATATATTAAGTGATGTAACCGATTCAAATGCGACTAAGGAATTTGTATTAATAATAATACTATACTATTAATCGTGTTCCATCTGTGCGAAACAACCGCATCATATACTCTAATAAATCCTAACGAACATATTCTTAATACCTAATACTTGTCATGTTATCCCCAAAACAATCACAAATTGCTTCAACATCAAAGTTTTAAATTAAACTAACATTCAATGACTTCAAAACCACACACAATATTTATTTATTTATTGAATAAAGAATTACATTCGCAAATTGGCTTTTCCTGTGTTTTGTCGTTATCCTCAAATGTTACTCTTCTACTTCATGTCGATTACTAATTAATTTATGTTCTGCACATTTGAGAGACACTCGATTAAATTGTTAAATTTTACTTAAATACTACAATAGGTTTACTTTTCAGGAACAAGAAAACAATTTGAATCGAATTGAACAAATTTCTAGTGTCAATGTACTACTTCTTATACAAATTTCTATTTACTTTACAAACATTATATAATAAGCTCTTTTCTCTTAGTATTACGTAAATGTGAATATTAACCATATCCATATTTTTCGCTTATCGTATATAAAAAATTCAAAATGGCGCCGCAATGTTCACGCTCCATAAGCTTAAAAATGACGCGGGCCGTGCTCGTCCATCTCTAACATTAACAATATCTAATTAACAATTATACAATCTGTCTATGGTGTACGTTAATTAGAGTTAAGCCAGTAGTAGTATATATAGGTATACTTTTAAAAGGAACGAGGAACGACGTGATGTGTTTGACACGAGACCCGTGCACAGTGCACACAGGCGACCATAATTCTTCGCTGTTAATGCTCTGTTGAATTCAAGTAATTCTCGCGATTGTTGCGCTGCTTTTTACATTTCTTTAAATCTTTCGTTCTGTCGAGAATTATGGTTGCTGAGTTGCGTATGTCGGCGCGTGCGCTGTACGGCTTGTGTCGCGTGTTCAGTGCTTCGTTGCGACCGACAGGTGAACTAACGCTAGCGTAACTAACTACTTCTATGTATTTGTTGTATACTGAAAATGTTTTTCTTCACATAAATACTGATTTTAATTTAGAAAATTATGAAATTAATTATAAATATACTTAATTCTTTAATAGTGCTTCGCATGTTATTCGAATGGCCATACATATATATATATATATATATATATATATATATATATATATATATATATATATATATATATATATATATATATATATATATATATATATATATATATATATATATATATATATATATATATATATATATATATATATATATATATATATATATATATATATATATATATATATATATATATATATATATATATATATATATATATATATATATATATATATATATATTTAGATCTTTATTATTATATGTACGAAGAACTGATTTTCCGTGGTTTAATATATTTGTTATGTCCAGCGAGACTTTCCTATAAAAACTGATACATATTTACGTAATATGTGAAATATAAAACTATCTCATATAAATATATACATTAAGATTTCGTTTACAATTTTTACTGGTATATATATACTTTATAGTACTGTAAAGCACACCAAGTTATATTTATAAAACCCAAGTATACCAATCAATCTTGTTTAATTGGCAAAAAAAAAGGAAAATTTTGTTAGTATACATGCGATAAACCTTTCTAAGCATCTTAGTACTTGGAAATGTCACACTTGTAATAACATCATCTTGCAACAAACGCAACAATATATTACAGAAATGTATATGTTTACAAATAAATTTCTCATTTCAAACTGAGGAAAATCCTCTTAAAAGTTTCAACAAATCAGCATTAGACCATCTACAAGCACATTGTAGTTAATTTTTCGTGCAATAGATGGTGTTTATCTGTCTGTCTGTCTGTATTGCATTACAACAAAACTAGCGCACTTTCTTTAGGCTAATAATTCACAATAAACCGATTAGAAGTACCAAGTCGCAAGCATACAGTGTCACAGCATGTCTCCATATCTCACCAGTGAACAAGAGTTGGTGATTAGGTGTGTGCGTGTGTGCATGCGACAGCGCTATACGCACCACGCAAACACGAGTGAAACAGACGCCATCTAGCGACCAATAAGGCACCACGCGTATATTATGTTATCACGTGGATTTATGCTGCACTCTTAGTTAGTAGAGCATTGAAAAAGATATTTTGTGTAGAATGGTCTAATACGTAGCTATCGTTGCATTCATACTTTATTATATATATATGTATATACATATATATACATATAGATCATGTTTAATGTGTTTTGATTTGAATTGTGATTATGTTTAGTTGATACACATATTATTTATGTGTTTATAAATGATTTTTGTAGCTGCCATATTAAGGAACCTGTCCGCTTCCTACTTGGAATATGGCTTTGTCACTTTTAACTCTGATTATCTAACACGCCCACATTAATTGGACATTCAAAAAACAAACATAGGTGCAGGCATCTATGCCTTCAAAATATGAAACCTCACTCCGCGCATTCATATACATATATTTTAAATTTAAAAATAATTATTTTAGTTATTATTACGTTTGACGCAAACGGTTTGGGTACACAATTTGAAACAAGGAATATAATAACATTAATTGTACAAACAGAGGGAAGCTTTATCTCCAAATAAGCAACGTTTCGTTAACTCCGAATAGTAAATGAAATTTAAAAAAGAAAATGCAATAACAGTAATTTAATTGTAATGACCATTTTTGCAATCAATCAAATTTGGCTTAGTGAAATAGTAGTAAGCACGAGGGACACGTATGACAGGCGGAAGATATGCCAGTAAATAAAGCATTAAAAATAATTTCGCGCCATACGAAAACACAAATCATACATTGGCTGTCGATTTTAGACATGACAAATATAGGATGCAGGAACGCATAAGGACGGGCGGTTGCTGTGACACGACACGACACGACAAGGACTGCTCGTTTTTGCCGCGGACGTTTTCGGACTGTGAACACAGAACACAGAACACGGTAAATCGGTGAATTACAATTTAGCAAGACTGCATCACGGACAGACGTTCTTGGAATATTACGCATACTCATTATTCTCGGCAACTGTCTATACATATATATATTTGTACGTTGGACTTTTTCAGAAATCAAAAAAAAGACTTGTGTGAGGAACAAACATTTATTTATATGTAAAATGCACAAATTAATTTGATATGAATTAATTTAAATTTCCTTGACAAACAAATTTAATCATGCAAACATTTTATTAATTATTTTAATTGTAAACATTAATTTGCTTTTAAATAAATTTAATAAAGGGAACATTAAATACAACGAATAATATGTAATTTAAATTTGATATATTTAAAAATATGTGTATTATAAACAAATTGTTTTAAATAAATAAGATACTGTGAGTTATGATATTTTATTGTATATACGTTCTTAGTCCAGCTGAAGAATACCAATTTAGTCTGGTTCTAAGAATGTATTTGTAAATGGATCATTCAAATATTTTATGAGTAATCTCGGATTTTGTAAAAAAATGTGACATTAGCACGTACCCTGATTATTTCTAAAATATATTTGAATATCTGGAAAGTATACTACGAATATTTTCAGAGTTTACTGTATTGCTATCTGAGTTAAACTTAATCGCCGAAGATTTTTATAAAGTTTGTTTGATTGCAATTCTTGCATGAGAAAGTGAGAATGAATAAAAAAGGTATTTGTTGCAAATTATAAGATTACAAGATGCAATATAACACACAATCCCTTTTGATGAATTCGCCATTCACCAAGATAATATAAGTGTGCAATATATATATATATATAAGGATCTACAGTTGGACAGGTAAACGATCTCTATTTGATAGAAAATGATTTATGGTAGTGTCTGTCAGCTAATTTTCGATTTCACCGCAGAAATGTATCTGGAAAAATATATATATAGTACTCTAGTAATAAAATATGTGCAACAAGATCTATAGTCTGTTGCGATCATTTGTACAAAGTAACACCAACACGTTTACTACTGACGTACGTACGTACGTATGTACACGCATACTCTATACATTTGCTGCAGTATCAATGTGATACCTACTCAGTGAGTGTGTGCGTGGGCGGCTGCTCCACTTTTGCGCTCGCTATTTTTCAGCGCTGTGCCGTTCACGACTTTTTCAATACTAAATTATATGCTACAGATTAAACTGTTTCTTATTTTCTTAGAAAGTATTGTGATCATAACAATTGTAAGATTCGGTTTGGAGATTCCTATTTGACTATTGTATCAACGACTACATGTATGTTTCTCTTTGAACATTTCTACAACCAATATCGTTAAATGAAAAAATATGATGCTTTGAATTTCAGATTTAGTATATGTCTGAAGAAAAAACCTCCTATTTTGTAAAGGATATTAAAATTGTTTAAACTGGCTATGTTAATTGGATTTTTATGTTTACAAGACTTACTTATTACTGTGTATAAGAAATTAAAAATTAGAGTTGCACGTCTGGGTTATGTATTTTAACGTCAACAGATACACACACACATTCCGTAGGTAGTAAAATAGACAATAAGTGAATGTCTATTTAAATTTCAATACCTAATTATGCGCAACATTGATGTAAGGGCGTTCACTAATACCAGAAAAATCAGTATTCTTTCTTAATATTCAAATAATAATAATAAAGTAAAAACATGTTGAAATTATTCGCTGACAATTAAATATATATGCATAGGTATACCAATAGTGGGTAATAATGATTGAAAGCTTGCGAATGCAATGGTATTTTAACACGCATGTAAATTAATAAGCGATTAGACGCCATTATGGCATGCATTCATCGGGCAGTGGTGAAGTCGTAGCCGTGTAGCGCACATGATTTATGCATATGGTGTGAATGTATATAATATGTGTAAAACATGGCCCGAACAACTCTTCACCTCACCGACAGAAAACATTCACTCATTCCATCTACTATATTTTGCTCTTTCACTTATTACTCATACATTTGCACATATTACCACATATCTTATATACCTATTTATAATTTATGGTTTCACCATGAAAAATCTTCTTGGCTTTGAATATAATAATAGGCGTACGTGATGCCTACAATATTTTGAAGAGATTTTCATTTATTAATTATATCACAGAACTGTAACTATATCACACAATATTTATACATATTCTGTGATTATAATATGAATATTCAGTGTGAGACACTGTAAAACTCAATTTTACCGAAAGAAATTGGTTAATTAATTATTATTATTTACTAGGTAACTCCAGTTTTAGGACAGATTGTTTACTTGTAGATTTCTAGTTATGATTCTATTTACTTTGTTCTTTTAATGCTTTTTAATAAAATTAATTTTAGTTGGTATGCATAAAAGTTATGTGAATAGGATTAAGGCTAGATATAGAGTGTGAAACATTAAATTTTCAAGTGAAACGCTCTGAATGTTTGTCAAAGTATAATGTGGTTGAAGATAAGTTACAGCTGTGATTATTTTGTTGGTGGTTGGAGTGAGTGAGTGTATGCATAATTTCGTTAATCTGTTGATGATCAAAATATAGGAGAAAGATCCAGATCCTGGTTGCAAAGTGTACCGTGTTAATTTAGTATATTTCTATTTAATTACTAGAATTATTTACACCTTCACGGATACTTAATTACCTGTAGAGTATAGAATAGAGCAGACACTTCTTTTTCAATTCGCGTTCGCTATGAACTTTCTGTTGCCTACTACTACTACTACTACTACTACTACATAAATTCGATATTTTCTCTATTTGTGCACTTATACAGTATTATTATTACGATGAATACGAAGAAATTAAATAGAATTAGTTAAATTAATATTTTAATTATTATTAATAAAACTCAATTTTTTATTTCTTATTTGCTATGTATAAAAATAAGTATCGTGAATCGTATTAGAAATGTTATTTATTTTGAGTACAAAGCTGTGCGTTATTCTCCCTTATTTCTAGTATATTTATACAGTGATAAAAACGGACTAGTTTAATATATAGTTAGGCATAATATGTGAGCATTCTTTGGCAAAGCAAGTAACGTTAGTTAATCATACGTAGTCTAATAATAATGATAATGTATTTTCCCTAAAACTATAGGAGCATTAACACATATTTGTCAGTAGGTAGGTATATAATTTCATATCTAACAACAACAACACTTATAGCTGTCTGCATACTTTAGTACGTACACAATGAATGCTTCATATTATATGTACGTACACCTTTCTCTAAATGCCAAATCGCACTCTCATTATCCTCTATAGATATCGTTTCCGCATGCTGCCGACCGACCGACCGACCGACCGACCGACGGGGCCCAATATCACATTTCACCTACATGTATGTGTGTATGCCTGTATGTATGTGCGATAACACTGAAGCTAGACTCGCTACTCACTACTGTGTTGCTTGTACATTATAGTAGTAGTAGTAGTAGTAGATATGTTGTTAGTTTCGGCCCTGATTGTTGTCCGTTGTTAATGGAACTTATCTATAAAAATGTGCGAACATTTCTCTAAACACAATAGGTGTATACATATTGTGTAGTAGTAGGTACTATTTGAGTATCAAACAAACCTACAACATATATTGTATCAATCGAACTTGTTTATTATTATTATTATTATTATTATTATTACTAGTATAGTTGATTTAACACATATAGAAACAATTCTCACTCATTTTTCGTTCTACATTATGAAATACTTTGAAGGTGTGTTAATGAAGTCCAGTCACTACTATTAAGTGTAAGACTTTTTAATTATTTGTAAAACACTCAGATGTATGTGTAAATATATTTGTATATATGTAACGTGTGTGAATATCTGTATGAATGCGTGTATTTGTGTTTATGTATATACTCTAATACTCCTCTTAAAAACGGACGTACGTAAATCACGGATTGTACTCAACATTTAGTTTGTTATTAGGCTTGCCCGAAGAAGGTCATATCCAAAATTTTAGACCCCTAGGTCATCAGACTCGTATAAGAATATCTCATAAAAAGGGCATGCGGAGCACTTCCACATTCCGCCTGTGACTTTTATTGTTACATCTTGAAAACTAATGAACCAATTTAATTCTAATCGATTCGAAAACCTGACTAGATAACGAAGCTACAAAGAAAATGTGTCAATAATTTAACAATTATAAGTATATTTACAAATATACGTAAGCGGAAGAAATAGGAAATACAGATTAAACAAAAATAATTTGTATCCCAAGGTAATAGAAAGATATATTGGCTATATGATTGATATAAAAGTAATGAGATACATATACATTTACAGACAGATGATATGTATATGTATAAGTGTAACAATACATGGGGGGATAGAGTCAAGGTATAAGGAACTATACATATACATATAGGTGTACCTAATTTATTAAAGATAGATCACAGTCGGCGTCCAACACATGTATATAAATACAAGCATGCATATACTTGGAACATACGATATATACGTATATACATTTGTAATATAAACACGTATTGGTTTCAGTAGTGTATTTATGACTCTATTACTGCTCACACTTTATGCTAATCGTACATGCTAACTGCTAACCAATCGTTTCTTCACCTATTTCACAATTCATATTAGAAATATATATATATATATATATATATATATATATATATATATATATATATATATATAAAATGGGCATCGGGTTAATTATAAAAACATTAATAATCATTTGTTGATTTTTTCGAATAAGCAAAACATAACTGATGTCTTATGTTCTTTAACTGTATATATGGTACTTACAGACTTGGATTTCTTTATGGACACAACAAGGTCCACAAATAATCAGAAAATATTTGGCACCGCAATGTTTCAGAAACATTTTTCTTGATTCCATGAAAAGAACACCAGTTCCGTTACCCGTTTTTATCGCTCAACTTAAAAGCTATATTTATAATTAACAAAATCATTACACTACTTAAATCAAAACCGAAAACAACAAGTAGGTACCAACCGTAATGAAAAAAAAAAAAAATCCTTTACAAAACGGACCGCGCACGCTTATACATATACAAAAAGAATCACGCGTGCCAACTTAAATTATTTATCAGGCAGAATCCCCGTATATGGATGCGGCGACAACCGGACAGACATGTGTGGTCAAACAGGCGCTGACTAGTAAAAAATTTAAACGAATATCAGTTGAAAAAAAAAAGAAATAGAAACACACGACAAAAATCAAAATATATACGTTTCAAACTATCAAAGCTCAATGCTATACCGACAAACATGACTAGTTTTCATGTGTTTACTACCAAGTTTCTATATTACGAGATATTTGTACAGAGATGTAATGAATTATTGAAAGTACAACACTTATTGTTGAGCCATAGCTATTTTTTTTTCAGGCTCTTAACGTCAAATACATTTAATTGTTTGTGCTGTTTTTGTGATACTTGAATTTAATTGATTGGTTCAAGGAAAATATATTTCAATTACAAATTCTCTACAAAGTATCAACAGCTTGAAAAAGTTTCACTCAAATCATTTAACGGCCCAATTCTCCCAATCGTTTTCCGAATTTAATTTCATCTCTTTCAGATAAGTAAAAACCTAATGTATATACCTGGCATTGTTTCATAATATTCGAGAGATTACTATGTAATTAATACTCAAAGTATCCGTTAGTATATATATATTTATATTTATATTTATATATATATATATATATATATATATATATATATATATATATATATATATATATATAAACATACCAAGCGGTATAACATTTGAAAAAGTTTCACCAAGTGGCCACCAACGAATGTGTTAAGTGTTGTTACCAAACGTTTAAATATTACAGAATATCTTAAAAAATGGTGGTTACTCAAATGTTTTCCTTGTAAATTAATAAATGTTATTAAAAAAGTGAATATTTTTGAGGTGATCAATACGTGTTCAAATATATCCTGGTTGTTACTTATGCATTTATAGCGATTATTAACGGCACGAAATAAGTACCGTTTACCAAAACCAATACAAATCAATATTATAAACCACATCGTAAGAGCCACTCCCCTATTCTGAATTCGTATAACTAATTATTACAAGACAGACAAAAAGCATTCCGAATCTTTTGCAGAAATAATCGCGTTGATTTGTGGTTATTTAGATTTAAAATCAGTGCCGTGTGTTTTCTTATTCGTTTTTTCACTGTTGCGTTCTATACGTATATAATATAAGGTATACTATAATTGTGCTCAACCTTGGCCACCTTCATCCGATAATTTAAAATTAGTTCGGCCCCACAGTGCGGAATTTACGATACATATTTTTTTGCAACGTGATTTGGTGTGTGTGTGAGTGTGACCTTCAAGGTTATTGCGAAAATTATATCTGTAATCTAAGGCACTTTTGACGTTTTAATGATAATAAATAGTAATTATAATACATTTATATAGCCCACTAAAAAAAATATATATATTATAAATATTTATTATTAATTGCAAAACAAATGAAATATTACTGTTGTTGATATACGACTTCTTCCTAATATTTTAGCTATTTTTAGAAACGATACTATACATAGAGCTGGAATAACCTTCACTTGACTTTATTATAATTTCAGTTAATTAATTTTCGATACAATTCATCAATTAATCAAATTATGAACATCAATTAAAAATAGATGATCCGTATTTAAATTTGAATTAGAAGGCTGGCAGCCAAGATTCGTTTGGTTTTAGCGTGTGTTATAGTGGTGATAGAATATTCCCCATAAGAGTAATCTTGGTCTATATGTTACTGCATTTAAGATCTGTATAGTGTACGTTATATATATCTATAGTATATATATATATGTTCGTAATGACATTTGTATTGCATCTGTCCGGGCAGTCAGTTGTGGTGGTAGGCGCCTGCTTCGATACTTTTTCAAGCAGTGCTGCTAAAGGATAATATAATTCGAATCACAATAAATCTAGGTTCATTTGAAAGGTGACACGATCACATAACTCGCAATGTAGGTGTATTGGAATTCTCAGATAAATTTAAAACTGAGCGTATATAAGCGATTGCAACGAAACAAGCGACTGCATGTACATACATACATATATTTGCGGTATATTATGTACTATGGTTCCGTGGTAGGTAAATATGTTTGTGTACGATTCGGTCGTGTACAGTATGATATACTGACTATAATGTTACCGTCATTTTGCAATTAGAATATGTGTAGCTTCAAGCACACTCGGACTGCTCCACTTATAAACACTTTGTACACGTCACCATTAAACTAACATCCACTGGACTCTCTTACTTACACAACACTTTATTTCATTACTAATTTTGATATAGATGAACAAATGCATTTATTTTGTTTTACTTTCTTAAACAAATGTATATTTGAAAGTAAAGTGTTTATAAAAATATTCTGGAGAATTTAAAAACGTTTTGACCATTCCTAAATATGAATCTGACTATTTTCGGAATAATGTCTGTGTGTCTGTGCACTCACTCAAGAGTCAAATTCGTTGAAAACCAAATTATAAATATAGCTCACTCTTTTTGAAAACAATATTTTAGATAGAAACCATGGCTTCCTTTTAATTTCTTTGGTGTATCTCAAAAACAACGTAGTTAGGGAAAATGTAATTCTTATAAAAGTAATAAAAATGTACCATTTACTGAAAAATTGTTATTTTAGAATTTAATCAATAATCTTAACCAAATTAATTATTAGTTGGTGATTATTTCTTTAAGGAAGTCACGTTAGAAGTATTCCTGTCTTGTCTTTGGATGAACAGTAGTATAGTTAATTGTGAAAATGTATGAATCCATGTACCACAATATCTATGAGTACGTATAGCAGCCACCCATGATCATAATAACCAATTCAAGCTCAGATATGAACAAGTATAATGAATATATAATTGACACTAGCGCTATAGTAACAGTCCGTGAAATGTGACGTTATCCATGTGTGTCTCGTATTTAGTGTCCAAATACCTCTCTCGGCTTTACTTACAGCTATTCAGCTGTATATTAATAGCATCAAGTGTACAAATGTACACTAACACTATATAACCAACAATATTGTGTTGTACTTGTACTTGTACTACCAGTAAAACGATGCTTTGTCTTATTTTCAGAGCGTAACAAACAATAAATGCTATAGATGTATAGAGAGTCATCATCACTCACAAACGTTGTAAATTAAAGATCAAATTTAAAAAGTTTACGAAAAATTGTTTCAACAAATTATGTATATACAAGTTCATTTGAAATGGGTTAAGTGGCAGACTATTAGCGCATTTATCAAACCGTGACCCAACACTAGTGTCATAAATTATTTTTGTGATGTGATGCACAATTTAATCACTGGAACATTTATATTAAAACACATTTTATACAGGAAATTAACTTAATCTACCTAATTTCACTCATATCTTTTTACCAGCTTATTAAATGTATAGCAAGTTCCTAAACGCTATCAATTTCAATCCGTGGATTTTTATCGTTACAAAAACGTCATTCGTAATTGAATTACAGATATATGTGTATGCTTGGTTAGGTGGTTATGAAGCACATAGTCCAATATTCCCTAAATAACTGAACATATAGAACGTATTCTAGCAACTAAAGCAAAATAACAAAAAATGTTCATGTTTGAAAATGGCGTGATCTACAAACGCATTCCCTATAAACGCGGTTTCTCACATTCTATCAGTATAGTGCACAGTACGCCCTAAAGGTGGCCGGTAATTGCTATATTAATTTACTAATGATGCATAAATTATGATATACGTTTTTTGATTTCTTGTTTTTGAGAACTGGCTTAAATAACAAGGCAGCAAGTGTGTGTTGAACCCTGGTGAGCGCGTGGTTACGCATCGTAATATGATTCCATACATGGGTGGCACATGTGGGAATAAAAAATCAGAATAATATCAGAGTTATTTATCGTTTCATTACACGAATTATGGATCATTTTATTGAATATATAAATTACGCATTACGTTATGTTTCTTATTGGTTTTATTAACAGTTTAATTTTATTCATTATGAATTGCAAACACTGATTTTTAAAACAATTTGTTAACTAGTCTGTAAAAGATATTCATCTAGCATAAAACTAATCACAGCGAAAAAAAAAAAAATCTTTAAAGCAATCGTGTACATGTTACGTAAATATTTGACTAAATTTAAAACCAATAATAAATATCTATATAACACACACACAGAGGTATTACAGGATTATTTTCCTTAAATCGATCATATAAACCGCAATATAAGATCGCTTAAAAATCGAAAACTATTTTTCCCATCCCTTTTAAACGAGTTTTCGGATTTAAGCGAAATAATATTGTGATTTATATGATTAAGGAAAATAATCCAGGAGGTCCAATTTTGTTGGTAATAGTGTGCTGTTGTCTTGTATTGTGTTAAATATATCTCTGCATGATGTCCCTTGAGGCATCCAAACGTCGGCTCTCATTTCCACATGAAACTGAATAATTAAACATCTCCAAGTGTTTAATTAGTTCTGTCAGATTAATTTAATCCACAACTTTTTATTATCCGATAGGTATTTAGCTTGACATCAACTTAATTAGACAGAACATGTGTTGTGACTGATCGTTGAAATCTCTCACTTACAAACATATAATAAGCGCACAGATTTAAATAATACCATCATCTCAAGCTCACCTTTCTTTTTTTCTTATTTCACATATCAGAATAAATAAATAAAACTAGTTCATGATTATTGAGTCATAATACCCTTATTCATTTTAACATCAATTATTGTTACATGTACATCATTTTACAAAAGAAATGTATAAGTTAACCTTACAAAATTATTTATCTTCATAAAAAATAATAAATTGTGTTCGACGGAACTGTATTTAAGTACATTTAAAATGATTAGGGAAATTGTACTTGTCTGAGATGATAATAACAACAATTGCGTGAAACAATGTACATAGAATGTATGAAAGCATATCTAGTAATTTTCCTTGTTTAATAATTAGTTAAATTAATTAATTATTATCTTATAGAAAGTGCCATGTCACTCGAACATCAAACAATCTGTCACAACAATTCCATTTCCTATCATACATACGTACATATGTACCTGTACAGTTTTTGTGTCACATTCCTGGATTTCTACCAGTGAAAACATTTACTTTCGGACGTGTTGTACTTGGCCAAATTTTCTTAATTTAACTAATTAGAAAGTAGAAAAATGTCACACAAACAAAAATTAAGCATATGTTTTATTTATTTAAGTACCTGTCTGACAATCATATTGTAATCACTGATCGCTGTACGAATTCTGAAGAAACATCTGTTTTTCAAGAATATCTAATACAGAAATAATATTTTGGAATTGGAATTGTTAGGAATATTAAATACTAGTACTTGTAAACAAATTAAAATCCCTTTAGATATTACATTTTCAATCTAACAAGATTGAAAAATATTGTTTTTAATAATAATAATAATATGGCTAGTCGAGCATCTGGATACTGATATTTCATTATGTGTAGTATAGATTCGGCGTAAATGATTTTGTACATTTTTCGAAAAGAGGATATGATTGTTGTTTCTGTGTATTAGGTAGCTATAGAGAACGGTGATGTTATAACGTCAAGCAAGGCAAGGGGTTAACTAGACCGTGTCTTAAAGAGAATCAACGAACTGTAAGGCACACAAAATGGCTGCCATAGCCGCTCTATTATTAGTAATTATGAGTACTGTTTTCTTTCCACATGCGTAAGCACACACACGCACGCACGGAAACACCACTCGTACATACATACATACATACATCCTTACACCCTCACTAAAATTTTCTTTTTGCCATTCTTAGGTTACTGTACTTTCATATCAGGAAAATATAGAAAGAGTAACATAATATATTATTAGGGCCGAAGGTGTTGTAAAAGCTCCCTGGTTTCTGTTTGCGTATTTTCAGGGTAGTTTGGTTCAACTTAGAATTGCAACATTTGCATTTTTTCTCTCCTTGTCAATATTAATGTTCGAGAAATATCGTTAAGTCTCGAATAATGCATCGGTTTTTTTCAATATGATTGTTTTAGGATAGGTAAAACGAAATCACAAAACAAAAAAAATAAAATAAGCAGAAAACTTGCATGGCAATGAAAAGATAAGGGAAAGAATACAAAATAAAAGAAAGGGATGAACAGGGAGAGGATATAAATTAGACGTTTGTATATATAGGGAGAATGCAAGAGAGATGAACCGAGAAAGTAAGAAAACGTGTGTTTGCTACAACCAATTCTATACGTTACAAATCCAAGAAACTTGACTTTTTTGTTGATCAAAATGTAACAATTAATTACCAACTTTGTCAAAAATTAGCATAAACATTAATATTCCATGTATTAACGCGGATGAATGTCTAAACGCAAAAAAGATAATTAAATTCAAATTAGATGAGAGCACATTTATAAACTGACCAAACATGCCAAGTTTCATTCATCCCGATCAGTTGATATACACCTATATGTAGGTATAGTAGCAAAACCAACAACAAAATATTCAACGATTACAATAAAAAAAAAAAAAGAAAAAAACGTACAGAACCCGTTGTTCATTCATTTTTCTGACTGAGTAGTATATATATATATACAGAGGCAATATTTCAACGGCCACAATTTGGTCATTAAGGTCCGCGTTGAAAATTCATCGTTTTTCATTTCTTTTTTTTTCTTTTTCATCATCATCGTATGAAACCGAATGCGGTCGGTCGTCCATTGTCGAAGTTAATTGGATATTGATATGATGTGCTTGCGTTGAGCATTGCGATTGATGCGACCAACTAAATACTGCTGCTGTTTCATCACTGTAACGCAGGTGACTCTTTAATATGGTCGCATGGAAACACACGACTGTACTGTAAAAACTGGACACACTTCCGGCCGTCAATGCTGCCTGACATTGTCAAATATTACGACCAAAGAAATCAGAGGTGATCGGCACCAAAGACGGTATTACACTAGAACATATAGATCACATTTTATGGTACAGTTATTATCAGAAACTTGTTGGTTCTTGTCTGATGTTTCTCGTCTTTGCAAATGTATATTTCCGATAAAATAAAAAAAGAATTTGGTTAAAACCTTCTTCAGATACGTACAGTTTTTGAAAAGATTCGATGAACAGCTAACGCAATAAACTTATGTGCTTAAGTGCACTAGAATGCAAGTTTAATTAAATCGTAAGTTTAAAATGGTGCAAGTTGCAATAGAAAATAGCTGTTTACTGTAAAATACGTTATCTAGTCTGGTTTTATTAATATTACGTGTTGACTACCGTCAATAAAATATAAGAATTTATATTCAAATCCCTGCTAGATTAAATACGTTCATTTTCAGAATGAGCCATTAAAATTTGATTCTTTATGATATAGCAACAGTTAAAAGAAGCAACCAACTAGTGACGTCGGCTTTCAAAGGTCTGTTAATTGTAAATTATTTGCGAAATACTTTTCGCTTGTGCAGTTTCCTGTAGACGTATGCCTATGCCACACACACACACACATCAAATAATCTCACTTTGAAGATTGTGAGTGTGATGTGTGATGTGTGCGTGTGTTGAGTTGCGTGTTTGCATGTTTGAGTATTGGCTGTTTTTAGCACACAGCACTCTACATTTACAAATTAATGAATCTTTATTGATTTCAACAGCGTTTTTTGCACATGCATATTAGCTGCCATTAGCCGCCGCTATTTATTATTTATACTATACATATAAATGTATAGCTATAGCTACTATCAAATGTACGCACTGCAAATCACTTAATCAAGACTTATTTTTATTACCTACGTCGATTAGCTATTCCTGGAATACAGCTGAAGACGACATATTAACATGCAATGTCACGCTTGAAAAACTAATTTTTGAGATTATTGTATGACAGTGGTTACTATTAATATATTAACTACTAATACAATTAATTGTGTCACCTATGCTCTTAAGGACATATACTTTCTACTTCAAATATAATATTTACACTGTCAATATATATATATATATATATATTCTCATCATTGCTAACTTATTATGTTTATGCCAGGTTGCATTTAGACAAACTTAATTCTAATGGACGCTGTAAATACAGTATGTACACGGCCCAAGTAAGGTGAAACCCAGATGAATATGAAAACTAAATTGTGTATTAGATGAAGGTAAGAAATGCACAGGAAACAGGGCACGCACATACACACATCATGGATGGATGTGTTGAGTAGTGGCACGAGTATTATTAGAACAAGAGAATTGACCGTTGTCATAGATACGAGATACCTGTTACTTACATACTTCATCTACATGTGCAGTCGGTCAGTAGATTTAATATAAGCTATTTTGATACATACATTGTTGTATCTGTGTGTGTGTACATGTACTATTACTAAGCGAGTGTTTGTGAATGTGTGAAGATACATAACACAATCAAGACCGATGATGGGTGTGAACGCATCCTGTCAAAACACAGGCCCGCATTCGGATACATTCATTTCAAAAGTACAACATCACATGAAAACATTCTAAACTTATCCAGACATTTTGTAAAATGCTATTTAAAAAATTACAATTGAAAATAGTCTGGTTTCAATTACGTATCCCGTAATTTAACTTTGCAAATCCTGTAATTTTACATCTATATTTTACATTGTCGATGCTTCTTTTGTTTGCCAAATTTAAATTCAAATTTGTGTTTAGGATTTGAATATTAATTTGAGTATTTAAATCTTAATCCATTATTTCAAAATAAAATACGTTTAATAATTATAAAGCGATTTAACACAAGTTAAGCTTGTGTATTTAGAATCAATAACTATGACCCAAATATAATACTGTTTGGTAAGAAATAATGTTTGTGTTGATTGTACGCAGAGCATCTAACAAACAGGCACGTGTGTAATGAATGTATGTTCGTTTGCCATGTAAGGCGGGCGGAAAGTCATAGTTGTAGTACGTAGAGTAGCAACAGACAGATTACCACGCGAGTTCATAAAAACCATCAGGAAATTAAACAGCTCGATGATTTGTTGTTTATAGATCTAGAGTGCTTCCTGTCACGGCAGACCAGATACATTTTGCACATACACACACACACATGCTTTGGGAAAAAAATACGCAATGCCGCAAAAATGTTGTTGATTGAAAACAAAAATAAAATCAAAGATACATATTACTATAAGGGGAATCGTACCTACGGTAACTCGTCCTTAATATAAATTAGACGCGAAATTAAAACGTAAAGTACAAATTGCTGCAGGTAAATCATATACATTGAAACAATTTGCTAAACATAATGACTCCGAGTAATGACAATAATGAATAGAAATTAAACAACTGTAATTGTAGACAAAAAATCAATTACTCTATATAGTACAAGTTCAGCGAAGCGTACATTCAATTTTATCTTTATTATTAAAACTATAAGGTTTCTTCTGTCTGTTTGCTCGTCCCTTTGATATTACAAGACAGCTAAAGCATTATTATGAATATTTTGGTATATTTTTAATTATTATACGAACAATGGAACCAGAGATATTTATAAAGAAATGTAGCGATGCCCTCGAAATACATCAAAAAGCATTATTCTCGGGAAGCTTCAGTTCGATTTTCAACTCATTTTTGAATATAAAAAGATATAAACACAAAATAAATCAAAATTCCCGATTGCTTCGCTTCAAATTACAAATGTCCCTCTACTATTACGAATTTTGGGCAACCTAATTGTAAAAGTATATTGTCGTAGTGATAGAAATGTCAGAAAACAGAGCAAAACAAATTTGTAAGAAAGCTTAAGGCATATTTTGTTTTGGTCAACTTTTTTACAGTTTTAAGAAATTTGCCTCTTGGTAATAAAATAATTTGTGGCATGCGTAGAGTAAAGTGTGTTTGTTCCCTGTTACACATATTAAACGAACGCTTGCATGATGCCTTTATGTCGGCGGTAGCATGCCATGGAATACGAATATGTGTACTCTGTTGATATAGAATGTCTTTATAATAATAATAATAATAATGCTTGTTTGACTTCCATGAAATAATGTTGTAACAGTCATTGAGGCCCTTAAGCCTAACAAAACTAAAAATTATAATTTCTTTCGATTGCTTCACATTCCTACCAGCACTATTACCAACTCATTTAAATTATTACACATTTAATTATCACTTACTTGTTAATATTTGAAGCAACAAACTTAATATTACATGCATATATTTATCTCGCATGATGGAAATTAGAAATTTAAAAATTATGTCTATACAAATTTATAAATATAGGCTGGTAGCTATTATATTATTATATGAAAATAAAACAACAATTCAGTAGTGTCCTAGTCTGGCCTTTCTTCTCTGCACAATCAAAAAATATTCATATTTTCCAATACTTTTTTATTGTTTTATTAGAATAAAATAAAGTGACATTTAGCCAACATTCATATAGTACCTACTAATACTTACAATATCTATATAAATAATATTGCTTCATTTTGTTTAAAAGTGATTCTATGATATTTTAACATTTTTATAATAAACCGTTTTCCTCAAATTCATGCCATTTTTGAGAGAAAGCGTAAACCATTACTTGTGGTTATGATTTTTTAATTTTGATGTCTACTTTTGGGTCTTTTGGATACTTGTAGTGATAAAAGAAGGAAAGACAGTCGTACATTACTTTATCGTACCTACTTGAAAATATATGATTATGATTACAACGGATGCCTCTACATAGGCTTGTGTTCAAATCTAATGTACGTTGAATTATACTCATTTAAATAAAAACTAAATCTTAACAAACTTATACTTCTTATTTTCATTTACGAAGTAATAAGTTAGTATTAAGTATTAATTAGCAAACAAATGTATAACACTTCTACTTTAGTTGTTCTTGTTACGCAACAAAAATAAAAGCAGCATGTTTTGGTATAATTATGCATAAATATCCATCATACCGCACACATATCACGCGTGGTATACACAGAAATTCGATTTGTTTGGTCCACTGTTGTTGGGGAAACACGGCACGGCCCAGCACAGCCCGGCCCAACACAGTAGCCACTAATCTTTCATAATTACTCGGTCCGAGAGAGAAAAATAAAAAAGTGGATAGCCCCCAGGTCCAAACACAGGTCAGTTTTTTACAGGTCCGTCACGGGCCCAACAGGTGTGTGCACGTGTGTGTCTGTGTGTGTGTGTTTGAAGGTGTGAACTAGTATGTTATTTACTTATACGCGTATCATCGGTACATTTTGACAAGAGATACAGCGTTCTCTCTATTCCAGCGTTAATATATGGTTAAGGGATATTAAACTATAGTTTCAATGGCCGAAGAATGATTATGATATAGTTCATGCGGCCTAAAAAAAGCAGTAATAATATTTCTTATTCTATTTTTCTTCAAATGAACATCCGCTGAAATCAAAGCATTGTATTACAGATGTGTTGTATCTACTTTATTTTTGAACAAAGATAGAATGATGTATAATAAAATATCACAAATTTTAGAAGCATACTATAACTACATAGCAGTTATGTTATACCATTTTATTGTCCTTTTTTAATTCGTAGGCTTAATATTAAAATAATACTCAATTTGGAAATGTGTTTAACCTTCAAAATGCGGCAGTAATATTGGCTGTAATTTACAAACATTTGAAGAATCAAAATCTCTAAATTATATTCGTACAGGCACCAATGCCTTCTGAATTTTGCATGATTACAATATATCCTTCTGTAAATTCGTATAAAAAAAATAACCATGAAAGATATTTAAAAAATAATTTATGATGCTGTCGTGTAAAACAAGTTTTGCTGAAAAGAAGGACTATACCATATTCGAACATGCTTGTTATTTGAAAAATGTATACCAATATCAAATATAAATATTACGACGCAATTAAAATATTATGTGTATGATAAGGTGAGTTTATATTTTGCGACAATTAACAAAATTAACGAGCAAAAAATAATGCCAACTCAACCAAAACGAAACAGGGTATAAGTACGTTTAATTGTATAAATTTCACAAATTTAACATTACCATTTTCGGACCTGCAGTATTTTTTAAAGAATATTATGCAAATCAAGCTAGCTGTGCAGAATACGTACTTCCGCGAAATATTTTGCCTCTAGTCTAACGGTTATCCACTTTTCTTACACACAAACTCATCAAATTAGTATTATCATTTTTATAAGTTAGTGCTATATTCGTTTGAACTTGCTTGAAATTGATATTGCTTATATTTGTTTATAGATTTACAAGTATAAAATGTAATCTCTAGTATTTGAATAAAAATTTAATGATGCTGCTATACATAGTTCTATGCGCACCTGCAATAAACTCATAAGTGAATAATATGCAACATTATCTACAGATTTCAATAAAAGACGAAAACAAATAAAACTGTAACCGATTAATTTATAATAATAATTAGAACCATTTAATAAATTAATCATTTCCACACATTTACAACCTCATTTATATTGTTGGCCACATGTCCTCTAAGTAATTCATTTCCTCTTTCAAATTGGACAACATGCAGAATAAGAAAACATCGCCAAGAAACAAAGTAATATGTTAAATTGTTGAATAAATGATATAAATCACATGCACTAACCACCAGCCTACCCAGATGTTTCTATAGAACTAGGAAACAACATATACAACAAATAGAAAACGAACAAAAACGATATTAAAAAGATTTATTTCATAAAAAAAGAAGATCACACTTGGTGCCATGACAACTAAGCTATAAATACAGTGGCGGCTCGTCATTATTGTCAATACGTGTTTGAGTTATCGAGGTATTCGTATATCATATATTTGAAATTCTATTAGCTTATTTAATTGCACAAATACAACATTTTGAAAGGTATATATTTCAATAGCCATTAGTTATATTACTACCTATTACTAATTCTGTATTACTAGTGAATCAGAAATTTACAGTATCCGATATTGGAACGTATACTGAAATATTTTTTTGTGGTATATTTATATTATATTCCATAATTAGTGAGGATAAATATTCCAATAACATTCCTATAATATTATATATTTGTTTCAAATTTGGCATTTTTTGATACTATCATTATTTATATATTATTCTCATACTTTTTACTTTCATTGACAAATTCTAAAAGGAAGTACATATTGTAATCATAAAAATATTCGAATTCGATATTATAACGAAAATAAACGTTTTAACAATCTCTGAATCGAATCCGACTATTTTCGAAATGATGACTGTTTGTGTGTGTGTCTGTGCATATCTCAAAAGCAACACGAGTTATGGTAAAAATAATTCAATAAAAAAAAAAGGATTTGAATAAATTACCATTTACTTTACTTTACTGTTGCAAATGATTAGTTTATATTTATGATTCTCTAGTTAAAATATATATTGGCATTGTTTCATAGTAAATGTAAATCATTATTTTAAATATTGATATTGAAAGTACAAGAAAGTCGAGTGAAGGCCACTATAGCAGTTTAAATAAATTGTTTCATGGTATTTGCAACATCGATGACAAAATAACAGTAAATAAAAATACTGCAAAGACAAAGCCAGACTTACAAGATCTATTAACAGTTTTATTAATCATATCGTAAATAATAATTTTTAAAAATTCATTAGACAATGTTTTAATGTGTTCGGTAGGGTGTGCCTAGATAGTTTCGTATCACGAACCGTCGCTGTACAAATGTACGTATGTATATATGTATAGTATCAGAACGGATGTTAATGAATAAAAAAAAGGAATGAGTGTGTGTGTGTGTGCATGGTTATTGGAAGATATTATTAATATAGAGGCAACTGAATTAATGTTTTGTCGGTAAGAGAGATCACGTGTGCACCTATTTAAGCAGGTTGCTTAGTCAGTGAGATAATAGTGCATGGTCAAGTGCAGTGGCGTCCATATTTATACATAAATATACCTAGTAGGTACTTGTTAAATTACTGGCAGCGTTGAACATTGAACAAAAATTACTATCTCTCATCTCTATGATTACTCATGTAAAGTTTCATGATTATAAAATATATATTATAAATTATTTAAATATAATAAAATGAATCATGCATATTGTTGATTTGATTGCTTGCACTGATTAGCTCATACTACCAGTTCAGGATTAAATGCATTTATAGCAAATAATATTACAGAACACTGAAACTATACTTTTGTTGTTACAGACGTAAGACCAATCACTATATAGCTGCTGCTAAAAAATGGAAACATCAAGATAGTGCCGAAAAATTCGCTTATTAGTCTTATCTAATGCGGTAAAAAAGAATAGTTCTAAAAGTAGTTGGTTGGTTGGGTTGGCGATAAAACGGCACCAGTGCAAGGTTCTCTCTCTCTCTCTTGTGTTCTGATCTGAAGATAATATAACAGTGCAAAGTGATGGTGGTCGGCGTGTGCCCAATGCATAAACATGAGTCTTAAGCGTGACCGCAGCCATGTAAGCTCATCAATAAACCGTATTCTTCTGTTCTGCTGTAATCTACACACATGATGATGATGATGATTACCATTATAATAATCAATAGCGTCGTCCTGTTATCGACCGGACGAACGCTCAATCACGGGCACAAGCCCACCTAACACACAGTCGCTGTTGTGCGTTCGCTCGCTTGCACGGTCACTCTTCCGCTATTGTGGTAATCTTGATAAAGGCCGAGCATCGAAAACTTAGATTTTTATCGCGTGCCTTAAATTGACCGTTAATTAACTTTATGTATGTCTTCCACCTTATTATATTCAACTATACCTAACGAGAAACTATATAGTAAATTATTGTTATACATACACATTTATAGATATGTGCATCTTTCATTAAAATATATATATATATATATATATATATATATATATATATATATATATATATATATATATATATATATATATATATTCATTAATATATATATAAAATATATTGCATATTATGTTTTTTTGTTTCCTAAAATGATACAGACACACAACCGAACAATATTACCCTCTTGTAAATATTATATACTAAGTCAATCTTATTGTTTAGAAGTGTCTCATATAATATATTAATCATTGACAAGCGATCAAATAGTGCGACACGTCGGATATTGGTTAATTATTTGAATAGATTGTTCCGGACCATATTTACATAATGTTGCCGTTACTCAAATAAAAACATCAAACGCAAACACTAATTATAAACATACGTATCGTTTAATTATATAGGAGTAAATAAAATGCTAATTAAAATTTTATATACTTTGAATACAAAAAGAAAAATCACAAAAAATGGCTAATGTGACTATTCATATACACTAAAAAATATCCCTATTTATGACGGATATCCCAATATTTAATAGAGTTATATTAATTATTTAGACGTATGCTATACCACGGTGTGTTAAATTGTTAAAAAGAAGGAAAGAATAAACTGAAATTGACTAAAATTACGTATAGATATTGTTAAAATTTTAGCAAAAAAAAAAAAATTTAGGAATCGTAGATACAATTTTAAACAAAATAAAATAATATATATAGTTATTGAATTTATAAGAATGTCGAGTCACTCCAGCTAACCTAGTAAAATATTCATAATGTATGTATAATCAGTAAAAAATACTCGTAGGTATATGTCTTGCAGCAAAATACTTTCTTATAATTACCGTATAATAGGAGGATTTTTAAATTTTATAATAAACGCACTGATTCAACTGAACAAACTAAAATAATTTGTGGTTCAAGATTTTATTTTTAGTGCTCATTCAAAAATTGAAATCATGAAAACTATAATTATTTAATTGTTAGAGATTCTAGATTAATGTAGAATATTACTTTCGAAGAATTACAGAATTTATCCTAATAAATGTAAGTGATATAAATGTTTATCAATGTTTTACAGTGTAGAAATTTAAGCAGCATCGTATGTCTTAAATCAAAATTTGCAATGTGGACACATAATTCAGTAGATATGCCATATGTCTTGATCGGTTATTGAGAACTCCATTCTTCAATATTTTGCCATTTTTTTGCACAATAATATATATCTGAACAAAAACCTCAATACAATCAATAATAACTCATTATATTTCCGATCGATTCCATTATGGACGACCTTGCGAAAACCAAACGAATCAAGCTACCGATTTCACAAGCCAAATAAGTCAACCTCAAACACAAACAAAAAATACTAAAAACAATAAAATTAAAAAAAAAATCAAGTCTCATGGATATCTACCAGATAAAATAAATCGCACTAGTGCCTCAGGCTGCGTAATATAGTTCAACATAGTGCCGCATGAGAGCTTCGAATTCAGTAATGGTGAGTTGAAGCGCAGGCAGCAGGCAGCAGGCAGCAGCAGGAACAAACACAGTAGTGCAGCTCAGTCAGAAAAGCGATGTTAGCCGACATTTGACGAGAGTGCCGAATTGTGTGTGACGGCGGCGGAACGGAAGTTGGCAAAGAGAAGGAGGTGTTAGTCCGGCGGCCAATGAGCGGCCGGAGTGAGGGCAGGCGAGGCGTGACATACCGGCTTGCGTCACATAACGTGTACCTATAGATACCACACGGACTCTACACACGTGAAATATGCTTATGTGGTTGGACAAAACAAAAGACACTCGCACACAACAATTGCCATTGCAGACATCTCTCTGACTGTGATGGACTTGTGGAAATGCTGTGTGACGTCATGGAATCATTACTATCTTCTGACAATGAGATTCTCTGTACCATTCGTGCTTTCATGATTCATGTGCATTGTCCACCAATTTATACTTATGACATCTTAATCTTATATGACTATTCTTCACATAACCCAGCACATTGAATCAAGAAAATTAAAACATATTGAACCATCAGTTTACAAAATAACATAATTTTGTTTCTTCTATTTTCTTAGCAACATTTTAATTAAAAACTGCTTAAACGGATTAACCGATTAAAAACGAGCTGGACTCATCGGTGCGTTGTATGTAACGAATATTGTTGATTCCGTCTGCGTTACAGACATACGACGAAATACAGTATCTCATTTGTACCACACGACGGTTTATTTAAATTATATTAATACGGCAGGAAATTCCAGAAAATAATATTTCATCGCATGGTTTCTTGAGCGAAGAAACTCGTCTGAAAGTTTACATCGTAAAAATGTTCATTGAAAACTGCAACGTTCGATAATGTTTGAGCTGTGGTTGCATATCCTCGGTCGGTCGATAGTCTGTTAGAAGTGATGAACTCCATATAGGTATAACCTATTCCTACCTACAACACATGTTTTATGAACAAAACGTATCGAGTTTAAATTATGAATATAGACCATTATCGTAATATACGTACTGGACAGCCGATAGATCTGCAACAACCAACTAAGTACGACCTCAACACGATGCAATACACACACACACACACACACACACGTGCAAACATTTAATCACACGCACCTGCACATACATATACCTATATATATATATTCATATATATACCTAATAGGTACTACCATCATCAGTAATCCTATAGTGAACCGTGCGACAAACCTATCAATTCAACCAGCAAATCATTATTTTCAAACGGTTTTTCGTTCATTTTCGTATTTCAGTGTAACTCTGACTAGTTCAAATAATTAAAAAAAAACAATTCCATTAGAAACTCTTATATATATATATATATATATATATATATATATATATATATATATATATATATATATATATATACCACCCAGTAAAATTACTGTCGAAGAATGCCGATCAAGTGCAGTCTACCTGTGGCTTTAAAACTAACGTCCCGGATCGTGCATTGCACTGTGGAACGTACACTGTTCATTTCAAGTATTGCATTCAATTCTTAATTTTTAATTTGTATTCTCGCATAGTCTTAACTCCTTTTTAAAATATCCTGTATGTTGGTACAGTAAATTATAGGCCAAAGTTAACAAATAACAATCTATCAATAAATCAATATAATTTCCTATAGGTTCGCAACTACATATACATATTGCTTGCGATTGCTATATAATGAATGAGCAAGCATCTGTGCTGGCGCCAATGCTTTCAGTTCTCTGTTCACTGAGTTAATAAAAAAAAATAACTTTTCTTTTTATTATTATCAAAAAAGCTATTTTAAAATCCCTGTTTTGAATCTCTTAGGTGGTACGATTTTGTCAACTTGTATGTGTTGGTATATAAAGAAGCATTGATGATTAGTGTCAGCGTATGTGCTAACGCTAACCGAATAGTATATATATATGTATGGCACTGCATAACATATACTTAAAATGAAAATATATGCAGAACGGACATGGCTAATGACCAATGCTGCGCTACGCTGTATCCCGGTCTACCATAGTGCTGTATGTGTTAACTTGAATCAATTATCGGTGACGCGATTTATCACGTGTGTGCAAACGAAAGAGCACTACTGCACACACAGGACGCGAGTTTTCAATGTTTTTTCACTAGGAAATGAATATGAATATGAATCTAGTAGCTGTCCACAGTTACGATTTCATTTATTTTATTGTTCATTAACAAGTGAAGTAAATGATTGCAATATCCACACTTCACAATTACTGAAAATACATTTACTATCATTTAGAATCGCACTCTAAATCAATTTATGGATCATTTCACCAATGTTACACATACCATACATTCATTATTCATTTTACATGTTTAATTCTCTTGTTGTTTATTTCCATGAATACAGTTTGACATTTATCTTAGGTAAAACAAAACATCAAATTCATATCATTATATACTTCTCTTTCAATAATCGGGGATACCCATTGAGTACATTGCCTAGTTTTATAAGTATTTGATAGTTAGGTTAGGTTAGAAAAGAATTATAAAATACTTAACACTGAATAGAAATTGGTATTCGTAAGGAAAAATATTTCTCTAATATAGCGAATATATTGTGTTTGAAAAACGAATTCGTAATCAAAAAATTTCTATTTCTATTAAGAATTTAATTTCGTCTAGATAATTTTTTTTATCTAATTTGTTAAACTGTAGTACAATATTATGTTTATAAAATTATGAAAATATATTTTCTGATACAGTAATTGTGTAAACTATTATATCTTATATCTAATTCAGTGAAAACATTTTGGCAAATGCAGACAGCAAATCGAAAATATGAATTCAGACAAATTAATCGTGTATTTCCGTTAAAACCTCGAAACTTTTCATGATTACAATATTAGACAATGTCCCAGTAAGTGAAAAGTAACATCGTAATTCACAAACAACATCAACAGTGTAGAACACATTTTTTCGGCATCCGCAAATTTATAACGACACTAACCGTAAAACGTCCAATTAAATTGGAGGACGTTATTTGCCAGAATATATTACATAACGACAATATACACACACACAAGTGTAGTATATACGTATGAAGAGGCAAAGAAAAGAAAAAAGAAAAAGAGCGAATTAATGAAAAAGAACAAAATTAAAACGAGCGATAATGCACTTGCCACTGCAACAGGTGCGTAGCAGTCGTTACGCTTATTTACCCTTCCGTCCGCTCTCTACCCCTCGCCACTCATTCATAAAGATCGTCATATGAGGGGGGTGCAGTGGGGTGCAAGGGGGGTTTACACATGAGGATGATGCATCAAGTAGCCTCTAGACGACAGGGTGCGTTTCTAATTATAGATCGGGGTCAATGTATGAAGTCGTTAGTATATATATATACTAGATATCGAAGTATGTATTATTGGACATCCTGCCTCCAGTGTTCACTTGAATTCTATGAATATCGTATTAATTGGTATTTAGTTATATTCTGCAGTTGTATATGTATAGATAATATATTTGTTATCAGCGGAAGATCATTTTAAATGGAATTATTGAGTTAGATAGGATTGTTTCCGTTTAATTATAAATTATGAATTTATTGGACTCGAGAATTGTCCAGTTATCGAATTAAATACATTTCTATGGATGCATTATTGCTATATAAACACTTTTTAGTCGCTTTCGTTGAATGCTACAACTTGCTCATTACATTTTGCCTGTGTATATGCACTCTCAGAACAGATTGAATCGAGTTCAGTTTTAATTTAAATCTTCTATATACAAACATACATAACCTCACACCTTTCTCGTAAATGTGGTAGAAAACAACCCTTTTCAAACAGACATAATATTCGAACACACCACGCCCAATTGATACACTATCGATAGCCACTATCAATATTTAAATAGTACAGTCAAGTTCAGCCATTATCGTGCTATCAATACATAGTTTTAAGCTCCATATGCACAATGAGCCAATTAGTAATTAAGCTTAAAAATTACAATTAATATTCCAATTTATATTTTGACAATTAATGGTAATGTTCACGTTCACAGCAATTTATAATTAATGCGTCTTAAAATAAACCGAATTATTAATGTTAATTTCTATTCTTATTACTAATTGGCTCATATATTCAAATAATTCAATTAGAATTAGCAGTGTATTCAGAAGATTTATGCCCCGTTATTGTTCAAATTTTTCTTTTATATTTGAATTCTTTTAGCAATCGGCAGTTAATATTAATTTTTATTTCTTGTATTTATACGTATAATCGACAAATTTATAGTGTCTTCATACTATCGTTGCGAGACCCTTTCGATAGTTTATCACCTCTAACATGCATTAAATCTATGCCCACATTTTGCAAATATTATGTATCGATTTTAAGAGAACAACCCTGCATTCTTACTTCATTTATATCACCTATATAAATCAATTTTAGACTAATGGTGGAATTCTGAGCTAATCTATAAGGCAATTCTATAAATATTTAAATACTTATAGTTTCAAAATAACCCTACACTTAACAGTAAAAGGGTTACATTGACTATATATATATATATAGTTTCAAAATAATTATGATTTGCAGCAAAATTTGTTGATAATAATAAATATGATTTTAAGTTCAAGATTGAAATTGTTGTAGATATCTCGAGTAAGCAGGAGTCGAGAAATCGATTGTGATCCTGAAATTCTGACTCCCAAGATTCAAATCAGTTAGTAGCATAAGAGAAAATGTTCAATTTTCTTGAGCGACCCCTTCCTTCGTTCGCACATGTAAATCTTCTAGATCTCGTCACCGCATCCACCACTTTCTGTGAAAATGCAGCAAACGACATCGGCCGCCAGCCAGAGAAAAAGCCAAAGACGCGCGCATCAAGCAAACATATTCATAACACACACAGTTTGGATGTATGTACTACGGCACACAATAGGAGTACAGCTCGCGTCGGTCGCGAAGTTCTTCTTCCTCGGCAGCAGCAACAACGGCGACCAGAACAGAGCGATGATCCCCACCACCACCACCAGGTAGCACACGGGCAATAGTTCGTAACAGGTGCGCGCGTGAAGCAGAACCACTGGCAAGCACCGGCGGACCGACTAAGTCACTCGTCCGGCACAGTCTGGGACGTGCCAGTCTCCGTAGTGCATCCGTTTCTTCGCCTCAACACTAACACGAGTTCTCTTCAACATCCATCGCGAACTCACCCGGCAATAAAAAAAAAAAAACAAAACAAAATTGTGTCTTCTGCTCGGAGTGGTGTTCTTACGAATTGGGGTTCTTAAAGAATATTTATATATTTTACACCAGGGGAGGTTTTAAGATTCGCAAACCGACGTCAAATATATTGTGTGTCTTGACTACCCGTTTGAGTCGCCAAGATATTGTGTTACAGTTACGACTTGGGGTCTCCAAGTTTTATGGGATTTTTCACAATTACTAAATCTTAAACTTGTGGAGGTTTAATATTTCGAAAACTCGCCTGCAGATAAATAGTGATCCTGACTAGAGAGTCTCTGTTCTAACCACAAGTTGGAATCTCCGAATTCTATTAAATGCAAACTGATACAAACTTAACAAATAGGAATACAAATAAAATTGAATAATTTACTCCTGTATAATTACGATTAATTATCTAAAATATTGTATAACTACGCTACAAATGCAGACGTTGGTGTTTTTACCACGAATTAAAGTCTCCGTGAATATCGAAGATTCCAACCTTCCCATTCAACTCTATATACTATTGTTGGTGAAAACTTAAAGTGTAAAAGACAATTAATGTAATAAACAATAAAAATTAAGTGATTAACAATTTGAGTGTAACCTCGTTCTGAGAATGTGTCTAAATTTGCATCAATTTTAGTTTAATCGAATTTATCAACGATATGCCCAACATCAGAATTCCATGTTAAACAATTAATTGTACAAATGTATACTTCGCCGCGCAAGAAAAAATAAGTGTATAAAAATAAAAATTGAAGTAAACTTTGAAGTGATAGTGTTGCACGTAGTAAAAACGATTAAATGTGGATAGATGCAGTGTCCAAGTAGGTAGTGAATATATACTCTATACATACTCTATATACGTGGTGTTTAATCGCGCGCGCGTATTCGATAAAATTGAACAGCGTTGTTTCAAGTGAAGTGAATTAGTGTGAACAGAAAAAATCAAGCAAAAGAACGCAATTGTGCGTGCTTGACTGCGTGTGTGTGTGCTGTGCTTGTGTCGGCATTTACTTACTAAGGTAAGAAACTTAATAATTATCAATTATGGGCTGTAGATAGGTGCATCGGTTCGCGTACGCACTTGGAAATTCATCGTTATTGCTTCATTTATTTGATCGAGTTTCTTTCAAAGGATTGCTTCATTTATTTCATCGCGTTTCGTTGAAAAACGAACACACTGCTGAAAAACTTGGTTTTATATACCAATACGAAAAAATTGGATAAATGTAGTACAAATCCAAAGTTATTTACTTTTTACTCAACTTTTAACAATTTAAGTTTGTTTCGTTGGTATAAATGAATCATACAAAATGCACTTTTTTTTACAATTGTTGAAAAGGTATAAAATTTAATAAAAATAACTAAAGATTTTACATTCAAAAATTATTATTTTAACAATATAAGTTTGCTGAAGTGAAGAGAATGCTTGGCAAATTAATGTGACTGATATAAATAAAATATATATATACATGCAATTTTTTTCTTTGCTATAATTTTGGAGAAGGCATATAATTGAATTAGATTGTCTAAAATTAGAATATTTTTAAACCAGAGATTTGGCTTTTAAGCTTTATAGAAACTGCAGTATAATACTTGTGCTAATTTATAAGTTGAAAGCATAAAATCCAATTTTCAATGGTTAAATAAATCTCATTAAATATCTGACTAAGCAAACTGCAATATAAAATCAATTACAAAGAATAAAGCTCTATTTAAAAATTAAATACATTACTTTTATAATACCGAAATTTGAAATTAAAATTCAATAGAAATCAGTAACAAAAATTACAATAAAATAGTCAATAAAATTTAAATAAGTCGACACTAAACAAATTAAATGAAATATGTATATGGAAATACATAATTCTGCAAAAGGAACCTTTATAATTTTCATATGGTTGAAAATATTGAAATAGTTTCAAAACCAAGCCTTAATATGAATTCTACTTAAAAATGTGTAATCATTAAAACTCTGTAGAACATCAAAATTAGATATTCTTTACAGAAGTACAGACTAGCTCAGAATAGTACCATTCATAATTTTTTATTTCTCTTTCGCATAAAATTATCATTGATAATTTTATTTAAATAAAACAACATATAATTTATAAATTAATTAATTGAATTATTTATAATATTTGTAATAGAAATACTTGGAATTCAGATATAAATAAAAATGAAAAGTGTTCCAGATAAATAAAGAATACATGGAATATCGTATATAAAAATATCAATATATACATTTAAAGAAGAACGTTGCAATTAGAGTAGTAGTATATGATGGTTACTAATTAGTCGATTATTAATTAGATGGTTGTGTTTGACTTGGTGTACTGTGGATGCCATGTCGTAAAGATTAAATTGGTAATAAATATTTCAGCTTCCATATTTTTTCCAACTAATATCTACTGTAGATCATTTTTATGTTCGAGTTATATCCGTCGGATTCCAATCAAGCGCACTCGCAAACAAAATATAAACATTCGTATATGTATATCACTTGAAACTGGCATCAATTCAATTCAATTCAGTTGCCTTGATCAACCTCATTCGTTCTCTGCTATTTTTGCATTTAATTAGAAATATTTAAATTGTTAGTTAATATATAATATCCGATTTAATAATTTAGGATAATAAATTCTATAGTTATGCAACGGTTTGTAACATTCAAAAAATTAAATATTAATTTTATTTCGACATTTTAAAATATTATAATTTAGGTTTAATCAGCACAAATGATCATTTTCATGTTTTTGGAGAATTATTAACAAATATCTAAATATTTTGTTATATAATGCATTAGCTGTATTTTCTTCAGACTAAATTTCGATTCAAGTAAAAAATGTATAATTCCAATGGAATTAATATTATGCTGATCTAAATAAATTTAGAAATTTAGAAGTGATAAAATAACTAATATTCGTTGTTTTTGTTAGTTGAAGTATTTGACTGGCTTGGATCAAAAGTTCTTTCACTCTGTGTATAAAGTTGAGTGAAGTAACTGATTGGAGCGCGTGTATGAAATATGATTTGACAATAATTTGTGTATTGTTTCTAAAACGGTAGGATTGATACCCCAGGTCTTATGGTTGTATGTATGTATGTATGTATGTACCAACTACCAAGTACACTTTACGCGGTAATAGTCAATATGCAAAACACGATATTTGCTCGGTCTCGGATCCCAGCAGTTTGTCTTGCCCGCATTGCATATCTATGGTTGTGCATTCCTCTTCTAACCATACTATAATATTTTGTTGCTGGTGAATTATGATTTGTACAATGACAGAATAATGATTTCGTGTCATGTGATACGCTTATCATTACCGTATTATCTTCTCGGACGACGTCTAAAAGGATGAATTGTAAATTGTAACCATGAAAAATGTTAAGATCAGTATTGAGATGATGTGTGTTCAACAGCAAAACTATTGGATATTAAATTATAAAACTGGAAATTCAAAGTTTGTTTGTACCCCGGAAGAATACCTCTTTAAAATATAAATATTAAAATTACTTTTGTTCAAAAAGTTTACTCAAAAAGTATACCAATACCATATATACTAGAATATCGCTTGTTCAATTAAAAATTACAAATGTTGTATCTAATACATTTTAAACTAAATAGTATTATAGTTGTTGCAATTGGAAACTGCAGATTCTTTATTAGTTTCACTGAATTTAAGAATAGTTTAAAACGTATCATTGTAAGATTGTAAAAGTAAAACATTTGAGTTGTATAATTGGTGCAAAAGAATCAAATGAGGTTGATGTCGCATTATAGATAACCACTTTACCTTTCACAAGAACACATACATACGTAGCTCTCTGAATCTTCATCGTTACTTACATCAATATTTTTGTTATTTGAGAAATCAAAACTTCCAGGAAACAACATTCTCTGAGACAAAAATAATAACAGCAATATGAAACGATTTCAAAATTGCATTAATTTTGAAAATATGTCTATTTAACTCAACATTAGAATGTATTTACAAAGATATAACTATTTCAATAATATCTTTTAAGATTTCACAGTATAAAATAGTTAGAATAGTACACATTATAATAGTCTTAGTGCTATAGTTCATAAATAATTGACTGTGGTACCATTCCACGTGTTGAAAATGGCGGGGAAACTTCAAGAAATTGTAATTAAACAAACAAAATTAATAATTTCACTGCTGTCAGAAAAATAACAAATGCGAGCAAAAAAAGGAGTTAAGTGTATAGTTAAAATATGAATTCCGCATAATATAGCTGGAGGCAGGGTCGTATGGCCAGTTCACAGTTGCTATATGTAAACATATATATATGTGTGTTTGTATGTGCCCTGGTTATGCACCTTTACGTGAATCACGTCCGAACACACACACACACACACAGACAGACAGACAATAAGACGCGGATTGCGGGTCTAATCTGTGAACGCGCGTCGCGCTACATTTGCAGGCATTTCTTGAGATGAAGATACACGTTATTACTACAACATATTATATGGTATAGTAGTGTTGGTGTGTGTGTGTGCTCCCGTGTATTGTTTTACAATAACCGCACGTGTACGCTGTATGAATAGCAAATTAAAGCTACGAACATATCTAGTGCATACTTGGCTCCCGGCTTATATCCATAGCTTAACTGTCTTGCACTTGGAAACATTAGAAATACCTTCAAATAACTTACATGTTTGTTCAATACATATATACATTTATTGACTATTTTAAGCATGTCAACATTTAAATCATCCATTCAATCGGTTGCTATTTTAAAATGGAACATTTCAAATTGTTCTATTTAATACAATTCACAATAATGTCTATTTTGTGTTTATTAATATACAATTAAGGCTCGTACATGAAAAACAATAACTATAATAATTACAAGCATAGGTTTAGGCACACTTGTGCGTTTCGCTCGTTTACTGGATTATATAAACATTTTTAGCTCGCCGTACGAAGAACCGAAGAAGAGTAGATTTATGGAATTAAGAAGCATCATTATGTCTAAAAGTGAAACAGTGTTTCCAAATTCCTTTTTTATTCATTAAATATTAATTATTCGCCAGAATAATAATAATAATTAAAATTAGAACTTATTATAAGTTTAAATATATGATTAATTGCTAATAAACGTGTTGATTGTCAAAATGTTTAATGCAAAGTAAGCACATTTCTTAATCATGTATTTATACATGTAAACTAAATACATAATCTTAATAAATAGTAATTTTCACAATGTTCGTTAATTTTTTAATTCGCTAGTGAAACATGGAATTTATCAGTAAGCAAATAGTCATTACTTAATTACAACTAAAATGAACGAACAAGATAAACGACCGCATGTATTGTGTAAACGGTTGAATGTGTCAAAACATAAAGTATTTTGCATATTATTGATACTTTTACCAGTTAGCGCCGTGTTTGTCTTGCTTTACATGCCATTTATTTCCTGTTAAATAGCCCAACTGTCACCGGCCATGTAAATATTTAATATATTAGCAACAACAATTCGCTAAATTAAGAACAACTTTATTTTGCTATTTCATTTTATAAATATATACCAGTTTTAATACGGATTATATATACATTGTTCGATTATACTGGGGATTATACATATTTTATTCATATTTAACATACTTAAGTGAACCTTAATTAATTAACGCATGAATACTCAACAATTTTTTAATCCAATTGCTATTTATTGATTTTCTAATAACATTCATTACTTCTTCATTATAAACAAATCGGGGTAATAGTATTGAAAATTAATTGCGAGAGAGAGAGAGTATATATTTGACGAGGTTGTAAGAAACTCGTGACTGATGATTGAATAGAATTTGCACAAAGAAATAACAAATGATTGAACCATCGTATATTTTGATTGTCCTGATACTTGATTACAACTGAAATAAAAATGCGACTGAAATTTGAAGCCGAATTAACAAAATGCGATAATCGTGTCACGCTTGCTACCTCGATTGTACTTGTTCACTCTTTAGGACATACGTACGTATATGGTTATATCTTTTATTTGGAATTTCCAAGTTCTTTCTTCTGTCCATTTTAAGAGGAATCCAAATTGAGTTGCATTGTATTTATGTTTGTTTATTCTAATATTGAAAAGATAATTGTATGAAGTGGTTTGTGCGCTTTATTTATAAAGCATTTCTGTGAAATATTTGAAACTTTCTAATAGTAATTGTTGTTATGCATATTTCTATTATTTCTTTTTTTGCGATAGACTTGGATTTTGAAAATAATTCTTTAAATTCTTTGTTTTACTGTAATTTCTATTTGAATGCGGCAATACTGTAATAAAATTGAACTTACGTAAATGCTGGTTTTCTACTTTGTTTTGCCGGATGTAAGTAGTTTGAAAATTATTCGCTTATATAGAATATATACTTGAAATAGGTATACCTACTACTACTACTACTACCACATTATATTATGTTGATGATAAAAATATAACCAAAGTGTTATTTACATACACTCATTTTTAACTATATGATAATTAGGGTTTATCATGATGTACTTACCACGTGTATGCACTATATGTCGTGTTAAAAATTATATTTATAAAAATAATAATAATAAAAAACTAGATATTCTTGAACAATAATGGAACATTTTATTTATAATTTTGAGATATATTATTATACATATTATATTATTTTATTACAAATCATAGACGGAGCAAAGGCAGAAGAAGAGACAGACAGATTTATTTATACTATTGTACTTTCCTATTAAATATTTCTCTATTTCTTTTATTGGTATGCTGTTTCCAAGTTAATGAAAGAAGTAGTGAGACTAAAAAACCTTTACTACCTATTTAGATTGCCTTCTTATAGTAGGTACTTCACTATAAATGGGTGAATACCAATGAAATTACTTACGATTTTCTTTGTTGGAAAACAATAGAAATGGAACCGCCCAATTCCCAGACTGGGGAACAAAAAAGCGTACGTACATTACGTGGTAATAATAAAGTACTCGTTAGCATACAACCTTGCTGTTAAGTAAATTCTACATTTGAATCGTTATCTGTCGATAATGCACGTGTTTTTGGCCAAAACTTTGACTCAACCGGAAACGGGCTAATGGTGAATTATGTTTTGTCATTCGTTTTGCGCACTACACTTATTCGGTGACCTTTCTTTCTAATCATTACTGAAAGTATTGCCAAAATTTAACAGTGACTGATCTTATTTGTGTGAAATACAAAAATTAAACTGTCAAACATTACTCTAATCAGTATTTATATATAGTTTAAATGGGCATTTATAAAAACAAAATGGGAATTATATTTTGTGTGTAAACCATTTTTCTTGCAAAACCATTAGTGGCCAGGATTGACATAGATTTTTATAATTATGTAATTTTAAACGTGTTATTAGTTTTAATAGGTACTATACTGTTTATAGATATTTACTGGTATTAAAATGTCGTTTTTGACTTTGACATAAGTTAATACGGGATTTAATATAACATACATTAGCTTAGGTGTCACTTTTGACTAAGAATATCAAGAAATTTTTATTCATATGATAGCTACAGTAAATTTAAACGCAATGAGATAAGGATTAATATGTAATATATATAGATAGACCTTGATCTAACTTCAGTCTATACTATTTAAATAAAAGTCACTTAATTATACTAACTTTAAAAAAATCTGGACTGCCCTGCACTAAACTTTCATACACCTACTCGTAATATTTCATCATTAATATTTTAGATTTATAAGAAAGTAACATACGTCCTATTGTTGTTTAATATTTTTTCTCAAATCCTTGTATATTATATATGCGTGTTTATATGGCAGTTATATATTATTTTGTAAAAATAAATAACCTATTTTCACTGTAAAAATAATATGCTCCAGTAATAGCGAATAACCAAAACGCTGCAGAAAAAAATAAATTGGTCCACATTATTTTATATTACTGTTATGAGCCGTCGATAATTTTTTTATTTGTGCTTCAAATATAAATTAAATTCGACAATAATGTAGGTACATTTCAAAGTCAAGCCAAGAAATCCAAAAACAATTATATTTTCTAGTTACATCGTTTATCTGCTAATGATATTATTTAAAATTAGTAAATATTTTTTCATCTTAATTACAAGTAAATAAGTATTTGCGTGATGGTATGTGTATGTAGAAATTAGTATCTCCTGACATCGAGAAATAAAAGTAAGAAAGTCAATTAAATTTATGAAATAATTAACATGTTATCATTGAAACCTAAACGAGAGTGCATCATAAAGTAAGACACGCTTAATTTAAATAACGTCGGTCGCTTGGTGTTGGTGACAACGGTGCGGTAAGTTAAGGTTTGTCGTCGTATCGGCTGTCGGAGTCGCCGCACGGCACTGCTGCTAATTCACACATTTATCGACAGAGCAACATTAAATTATGATAAACAGAAGTTGAAAATTGTCACTTCATAAGTTAAAGCCGCATTCGGAGACGATACACTCTTGATACGTGCTCAGCATTTATTTATTTATTTATACCACTAACGCCTAACAGTGCAGTACCACTCTAATTTACACATGGGACATTACAAATAAACAGTAAAACATCAATATCAGTACATATTTATTTTAATTTTCTATTATAAAAATTAGTATCTCATTTCTAGAAATTCGTCGATAGAATTTAATTTGAAATTTCGAACCAATAATTATTTGGACCAGGATCCCACTTGTGTTCTACGCCCATGTGACAACTCTATCACATACAATTCACTTATCCTTGTTTCTCTTTCACACACTTGTTTCTATGTATGTAAGCACATATATACACATGGCACGCATACCACACCACGCACTCACGTCCATAAGATACACTAGTGCATTAATAGAGCCATAAAACTGATTAGCGACACCGCGTGCGAAATGCGCATACAAATTTTCACCTCGTGCGAAAACACAATCATTCTTTGACTTCGTACACCATTGATTATCTATCAAATAGGCTCAGACATCAAACTGAAATTTAATCTTTATTTAATATTCCAAAAAAAGAAATAAATTTTTGAGAAGGATATTTTAACCGGAAGTGCTTGTTAACACGTATATTTTTTTCTATATACAATAGTGACACGAGTTAGATATATGAAGTAGATTTTATAAGCGCTTAAGATATTAAAATTTCAAACAACTATTGTTAGAAAAATGTACCATTTTCTGGAAAATCGCAATTTAATATGTATGAAGATTTTAACACGAGCCTTGTAATAAATTTAATAATTATCTGCTGTACAATTGTAATTTGTGCCTTCGCGATCGAGAATAATTGCTCGCTATCTAGCGGAGAAAAATATAAATACAGTCCGCCCCGAATACAAGCCATGTTTGTGTTCTTGTCAATCAACGTAATTCATTTTAAATGAGTCCTTTTACACCACGATTCAAAAGATTTCATAATGTTTTGTATTGGAATGAGTAAATAAATTAGCACGTCCGTAATAACATAATAAACACTCACGTCAAATATAACTAACACACGTCAGTTGTCAGCGCCCCTTCTGACACCAAAGATATTCTCGATTACGAATACATTTATTTTAATAGAGTTATTTATATAAAATTATTTTCATAGGGATATTTCGCTAAATCGCAAGTATATTTTAAATATAGTTATTGACTGTAGCAGTAGCATTCGTAAAGGGTTATTGTTAAGAATTAGTGGTGCATGGTGCAACCTACAGAATTGTTATGAAATTTCGATGAAACGGTATTAACTTTTTTATAAAAATAGTTTCAAAATAGCTAAAAAAAAGTGATTCATAATATACTTATTTATAGTATGAATGATGAACTTTTTTATGGTCGTTAAAGAATTTTATAAAAAGAAAAGCTAAACATTCCTTAAATTGTTGTTTTGAACATAAAAACAGTAAACTAATTTTGATGTTTGTTTTTCCCATCATTTTCTGGTCTTTAAAGCAATTTAACCACCTGTACTACCAGAAATTCGCAAATTTAATAGTTTTTTCTCGGGAATGAGTAACACCCTTCTGGACAGCAATAAAGTTTTGCCGCCGAAAAAAGTTTAATAAGTTCCATTGAAACCGTAGACAACAAAAAGTCACGAATGCTGTGAAATGTGAGTTTTGTTCTCACAGACAGCAGATACACTGTCAGACACAAACAGATATGACAACACGGTTGATCAACAAATACATCATCATGTCTTGTATTCAATGAGACACTTTAATATATAATAAATATAACTGGTCCACTGAAATTGTTGGCTTCAAGTACTCCACGACACAAAAAAACCTTGTCTACTTCCGGCGAGTGACAGTGTTGTTTCCCTGACGGGGAAATCCGCTACTACAAGTTAGACAATTTCGGTTTTCTTGATTATATTGGATTTAACAAGTTCTCAGCTTCAAGAATATGCATAATTATTTTTAAAAAATCACCGATATTAATTTACTTAATTTAATATATGTATTATTACATATTTGTAGTATTCCATTTTGCAAGAAATATATTTTTAAATCAATTAAAATATATGCCCTTTGCAATTGGCATACTAATTCATCTTGTCCTAAGACTGGCCTAAATCAATAAATATAGAAATCAATCAGTTACGACAGAATATTTAGTAAAGCCCTAATACGAAAGTATTAATATAAATAAATTAAACACATTTATCATAATTATTAAACGTTTTTTCTTTTGTATATTAAAAATAAGAGTAGAAAAAACAAAATGATTTATGAACCAATCGGGATATGATTTGAACCCGTTGATGATCCATCGCTGTTAGCCAACCGCCTGGTTGTTAGATATCACGTGCGTGATTAATAAATAATAATATTTTTTCAATAATATTTATGTGCATGATTCGGGTGCCTCAATTGTTTTTAATGATTTGAAAATAACGAGTCGGTATAATTGACGACATAAATACCTTCCATCAGCAGAGGACATCGCCAGGCAGTGCAGTGCAGTGCTACCAACCGGCCGAACGCGTGCTCTTTGATGCCTCTTTTTGTTTGCTTTTGTTTTGTACGATGCGAAAATATGATGTCGTTTTTTATTGATTACAGTTTCTTTTTTATCACTCAAGGTTGGTAATAACCTGTAATTTAAATTGTCATCATGATCAATAGAAATTTATTTATTTTAAATTAAAATTATCAGCTATTTGATCTTGTCAACGGAATTATTCTCGTGGATATTTTAAAAAGAATGGTACACAAGACATTTCTAACGGGATATCGTTTTTTGAGTAAATATCTTAAATATTGAATCTGTCCCCATGGATTTTTGCAGTAACTCATATTGTATAAATAGTGAAAATATTAAAATTTCATTACTGGAAATAATTATTTTTCTGTGTACATGTAGTTCCATATGATACAATATGTATATATAATTTTAGGTTTGTGATATATGATAAATGAAGTATAGGTATATACAGTGTTATTTAAAGTTTCATAATAGTTTTCATGACTATCGCTGTATGTATGTATGTATGTATATATACATATATTTGCATACAGTGTGTTATGATTACGTAGATGGATGGATGGATGGTGCGTGTATTCAGTATTGTTGTGTGTATGACCTTGGGCAGCGCTCCCACGCGTTTGGCTCGGAAATTAGTGACAGAACACTCATTCAACTCGAGCTCACTGACTGACCGACTGAGACTTGACTGCTGTACTATATACAACACGACCGACGACGGACAGACTCACTTTTAACAATACACATTACCTGCTATCGTCATTTCCTCCTCTATTCCATCAACTCGCTTTCTACATTATTATATTTGTACTTCTATATCATTTGACATTATGCATATTCTCGGTTCTACAACAATTCTTTGATTTGTCCCTGTTTGCTAAGTCATCATTTCTATAACCATTGCTATGTTATTCTATTAGGTTTTAAACTAGAGAATAATGAATAGATTTATGGCTAAAATTTTATAGAAAATTTGTTTGACATTAAAACGATATAGTAATTCATTCTAAAAAATGCAATCTTAGTTAGAATTAGTCAAATATTAATTCCTGAATCATTAAAGAATAAATATTAATAAAAAATGGGATTCACTCGAATTTATTCCAGATCCTTGAAATAACACTTCTAGCTGAGACATCGAAAATGTTACATTTGTTTAATTTTTAGATGTGTTTCCAATAATAGTGTAGGTAAATCGAAAACGAAATAAATAATAGAAAAGAAAACAAGCAGTCAAATTGAAAAGTTCTCAAGTCAATAAAATTTATTCAGGTTGCGATAGCATGGTGACAGTCTGACATATGTAAACGTTCAAACTGGAAACGCAGGGGGGTGGTGGGTGAGGGGGGCGAGGCGAGCACAGGGTATGAGAATCATCACGTGAATAGCTAAAATGTCTGTAATGTGATGCACTTCAACTGCGAGTCAATGCATTCTGCAATTTACGGACGGACACACACAATTGCAAATAAACACACAGGCAACAGTGCATTGCACCTATAGCTATTATATCTCTATTGAATTATTTGACGACAATAAATGGTACAACTGTTGTCATTTGACCACATTTTTATTTTTAATCGCTTTAAAACTCATTATTTTACTATAGTAAAAATATTGATTATTTTCGGTATGGTGCAATTCTGAAGACTTATCATGAGAATTTCATCAATTTCTGTCAATAATTAGTTATTTCTGATTGGATCGTTTGTTATTGCATGATAATTAGAATTAGAACCGTTACAAATGTTCAAAGTTGGTTTTTTAGTTTCTAATGACATTTTTGATTGCAAAATAATAGGATTTCCCAATTGAGTACAAGTTGTTGCCTGGATGACCTCTCTTACGCTACTCTTTGTTCCTAACCGCTGCCTTGTCTACACAAACTATCAACTAATTAAACCTTCGAATTATTATGTTAATTTACATTTTTTGTTTACACGTTTCAGTGAAACTCTAAATCTACAATTACATTTATATATATATATATATATATATACGAAGGGCGAAAGTTGCGAATATTTGAATAGGGTGATTTACCACGTTATTTATAGGAAATGTGGGAAATGTTATGGTTGTAATTTCGCAATAAATCTTTAGACTTCAAGTACTGCAAGATACAAGCATCAATATCTATTAGAACAAATCATAACCCTGTTTTATTTTTTGTATTCTTCATCTAGTAAATTGCGTATGCAAAGTAGGTGAGAATTTAATGATTTCAATTATTACAGTAATAAAACGAAGTGGAAAATAAAATAATGTCCATTCTCGGTCCCAGCAACTGTCTAATAATTGGCAATCTAATATATATATGTTTTTTGCGTGTTTGACATAAATTGTATCATTATTCATGTCATATATGTATTCACACCTCGTGATGATGCCAATGTCGTCGATGTTGTGTGTACGGACGGACGGACGGGACGATTCCTTGTCTCGATAACAAGACACACATGACAGAAAGAGATATACTGCACACAAGAGACAAGTTCATGCGCGGACGTGTATACCGTTAGCGCCATCTCAATCTCGGACACGGATATGAATAATTAAACTACACACATACATAACAACAACAACACACGGTGCAGTGAGCGCCGCGATTGACAGACAACCATTTTATTAGGCTCAGATGTGTTCACTTCCGTTCTTTCCATTTTTTCCAAGTAGCTTTTGGTGGCTTAATAGCGGAAAGTGTTTTGATAAATGGCAATTATGATTTATTTGAGTGGTCGCAATTATTAATGCTTTAATACTGTGAAATTGTATCAATAATTATATTCCTATTAGCCTCCAAATCTTATAATGATGTCTAAATTTACTAAATTTTATAATTCTCTTGGACATTGTACAAAAGGAAGTACATAGGTATTCTAATTATGAGAAATGTTGAACTCTTCATTCATATTTACAAGTTTTGGATATTCTTGTGTTTGTCTAGTTGTGTGTCTGTGAAGACATCGGGGCTGATTGTAGGATCCTCATTTTATAATTAAGAAGTTAAGGTGTTATATTGGAGAAATCTAAGATTTTAATTTAGATAATGGTTCATAATATCGTGTTTACTCATCAGGCAATAAAGTTTAAGATATACAAATGCATTGATGTGCATTTACAAATTAAATTATTTATAACATAGAAACATTAAAGGACTGTTTATAATTGCCTTGTTTCACGTCAAGTTTCCGAGTAAAAATTGGTTATCAAGCAGGATGGTTGTCATTCGTGTGGGCTATTTAACTTGCCGTGGAGAAATGCTATTATAAATGCACTCTAATAATTTTTATTTTCATTGAAACCAACTTTTTTTGGCTCTTCAATGCACAACGTTTTCCAGCTTACCATATTTGATACAGCATTACATATGTATATGAATTATACAAAGTCATGGTAGCAAAAGCGAGTGAAAGAAAATATAAAAGCAAGTATGTATGTATATCGTATTCGATTCCTTCCGAGTGGTAAGCACAACAAACATGTTGGCTTCACACTCGAGCCATTGGTAATTAGTTTGATAAACAATCACGGAATAATATCAGATTTTAATTGAAGATTAGACTCGAATACAAGGTGTGCTGTGTGATCCACCTCCATCTCTGTTCAATGCTATTTGTATGAGTGTAATGTAGTTGTCTTTGTTGCGCACAGATACTGTTGTACATACATACATACGTACAGACGGTAATTGTGTTATTAACTTGTCTATTTTTCACGAGATTCCACTGGAGCACAGTGGACTTTTTACGCAGTTAACATGAACGTGTGAACGTCGTCATCGATGCTCCGGACTATGTTATATGTATGTATGTATGTGTGTTGCTATGTTCAGGGCGGTTTCTGACGTGATGCTATGTGCGATGTTCAGAGATATTTGTGTTCGTTATGTTGGTATGGCATATCATGTGTGTACGTACTATTGCTACTACACAGGATATTTCTGTTTTATCGACAAATATTCCAATTTATTATATTTATCTTTTTATTTAGATACCTGTCAATGCTCGTTATACCGGCATACTACTTCAGTTATGCATAGATTGATTTCGAGAAATAATAACATGTACTTTATTATATTTGTTACATAAGCTATGGATATTGAATATATGAAGTAACTATGTATATTCTAATGAAGCATTTCAAAATTTTGAAACGAGACAAAAATATTTTAATTAATACTGAAGATTTCTAGTAATATTTGTTTAAAATGATAGCATTAAGAAAAGAGAAACAAAATAAAGTAACATATTATATAGATAGTAGAAGATAAAACAGTCTAGAGGGAAGGTCACTCCAACTTATTTTAGATAATTCGTAAAAAATAAATTTACACAATTTATTACAATCAATAACTTTTTTGTTTAATTAATCTATATTTTGATGCTGCAATTAATATTATACTTGTTTAAATAGACCACTTATTTATTCACAATATTTGTATTTTTCTATTTGATCTTTACATCGTAAGTATTTTAAGGCAATTTCTCCTAGAAATGTCATAATAGCATCCAATAAATATCCAACAGTATATAATTACTGGAGCAAATATGATTGCAAAATAATACAGAATCAAAAAATAAAAACAAAAACCTGTCAATATATATGTATATCTGATACGTATATCTCGTGGACTTCCTACAAAAGACAAGTCACCATTGCTATGTGATTTTATTTTACGGAAACGCGGTTTTGTTGTTGAGGCGTTGTATAGGTATATATATATGTCGTTTGCAATAAGTTTCACAATTCCTCGGTAATTAAGAAAAAGCGTGTTGCATGTACACAAAAACAGAGTCATGCTTTCTAAAAATACGTGCATAAATAAAATAAAACTAAACCACGCTAATCGAAATTTTACAGTTTTAAGGAAAAAGGCAAAAACAACAGAAGCCGATCAGTTGCCGATCTATACCTTGGCAAAAACCGTTTGTTGCACTGCAGAAACAAATGGAAATTTTAAATAAGTATACTACTAAAAAAAAGCTTACCTACTTCTCATTTAAATCCAATATACAACGTATTTCTTTGGGCTTTTTTTTTCTGAGTCGTTTCTTATTATTGAAAATTTGAAGATTTCTTATGATTCGTCCGATAAATCAATATGAACATATGATTTGATATTTATCAATGAATGTTAAATTAGCTATTTTAAAAACATTGTATGTCTTAGGACGATCTATATAAATCCTATACCATAAAGTATGAAATGCATCACCAAATTTAATCTCTACAATCTACCACTCATCACCGTTAAAATAATATATACTATTTCGAAATGTATAAAATTTATATTTTAAAAAAATTTGATGAATACATCCGTCGTTAGTTTTCTGGCGTAACATTGTACATTTTGATTAGATTTATGACTAAACCAAGGCCTGCACATATCGTAATAATAATAATAATAATAATAATAATAGGTCGTATTACTGGGTGAAGAAATTAATTAGCAAAGAGGAAGTAGTATTTTAAGGCCGTGTGTGTGTATACTTAAAATGCTGTTAATGTTAATAGTCGCTTTTAGCGCATGCGCTATTATAAAATCGCGTCGCACTTGGTACACAATGGTTCGTCTAAATCAGCTCTCATTACACGAACGATTATCAAGAAATTGGCCATTAAACGAGTTGCAGCCAGGCCTGGACTAAACTAAATCTATTCTCATATACTGGCTAGATTATTCTATAATTCATTAGCTTATCTAGATGCTATGGAATGAGTAAACGTTCTATTCATTTCTAAATGTGTTCTATGGTACTGTTCAGCTCCTATTCATAAATATCATATAATATAACCAGGGACTTTTATTTTGTGACAGTGGCATAATCAGAAACATGTTCACTGCATATTTGTAGCAACTATTCAACAATAATTACTAGAAATTCTAATATTTTTTACTTTTATAAGATTAATTATTTCCGTAACTAGTGCTCTGTTTGAGATGAGCAAAACATTACACGAGTAAAGTGTTATCCTTTTTAAACATACCAAGGTTTCTTTCCTGGCATACAAAGATCTTAAATTCAAATCATCACAGTTTTATGTTCAACAGTATTGGCTCTAAAGAGCATTCACACACTGACAGACAGACACACAGAGGTAATTGAGAAAATATTAAAAAGAACAATCCTGTCATGTTATCTTCAATATATTACGTTTAAGAAAGTAATAACAATTTTGTAGGCACTTTGGGACGTATTTAAGTTAAATAGATAAATAGTCTAAAACAAAAAAAATTAAATAATATTGGCTTATCCATTAGACGGATACAAGGGTAATTTTGGTTAATTTTCAATGAGATCGAAGAAAATTCTCACGATATTTTTTAGCAAATGTATTTAGGTTCCGGAAATGATATCATCAAATCTAATGTTATCATTAATATAAATAATATTAAAAAAATAGTAATGTTCATTTAAATTTAAAGTGTATTGCATCAGAAATCATTCTAAATCAAAAACGAGAAAAAATGAAGAAAACTATAACGAATAACGCAATAGTAATTTGAAATTACTTTAAGTTAATGACATGAAAATACATCCGCTATTATAAGAAATGTGTAAGTTTTGTTGTACAGTTAAATGAGATGATTGTCTCATGCCTTATGGCGTATGGCTTAAAGTGATTTTCTAGAATTGTACCAATAAACTAAAACAGAAAAGAAGAACAAGTTGTAACAAATAAACGAATTGCTTTATTAATTCTGCAACTTCTTTGATATAGCATTTGGCTCATTTAGGTGTGAATTCATATACGAGCTACAGGAAATGGTAATGAAGTTAGTCGTATATAAAGACTGTAATCACAAATTATAAACATTTATCATCTAATATTTCACTTTACTTCCCTATTTCATGCTTATCTTTGTATTTAATAGAAATATAATGTTCATGCTCTGAATAAACTTGATGTTCACAATATTATTATTACCTTCGTTTAATAATAATAATAATAATCTATCCCTGCCTTTAACAGACTTATAGTCAATGGCAGGCAATGAACTAAACGAATGATTAAGAACTTTAACGTATAGCTTGAAAAATACAGTTTGATATATATGCGTTTTTGACGATGATTTATATTGAGAATGGATAAACATAATTATTATAAAAGACGTTATAACTTACTTACATAGAAACATGGTTTTAATGTGTACAGTTTACATTTCAATGACAATATTATATATTAAGTATACTCTGAGAACTGCAACATAATTACCACGTAAAATATTATATTAAATGATCAAAATATATAAAAAAAATTTCACGAGTAAAAATTGGGAATCAATATTACATCAATACCTGTTGTGGTCAGCACTTGTATTTTTTTTGTATTGGCATCTTTTTTACCGTGATTTAAATGTTATACAAATTTAAATTTTAATTAATATAACATATAGCAGCACTAATTCCAAGTAGGCTAATTTTGTAAGCACTACTTTGGTGCACAGTGCTTTGATTAGCAGGTGCTAATAGGATAGGTATCGCTCCAAATAAGATTTAAATTTGTAGCGATTACAATAAAAACACAACTCAGTATATATCCTAATTAAGGCCAACTAACATATTCGTTTGATGTGAAACGCTCGAACGATACATACATACATTCATATATGTATGTACATACATCAGAATTCGTAATTACTTCCGTGAAATAAAACAATTAAATTTCAAATCATTAATATTAACGAACAATTAATTGCGCGCACGGGCCACCATATATAATTCAACATGACGCTGATGAATCATCATTCCTCATATCTCATCCTTCACTTCTTAATTTCAACTTAATTTAATCATTTCATGTTTAAAATTATTAAAAAAGAGGCATATCCATTGGTAGAAAAATATGGTTATATGTAAATATACGATTTAATTAGTTAAAATAGTGGTGTGTACATGTCCGTTAAATTTTATAGAAAACCAAATTTCCCTCCATATCGAAATGGCTTCTACATCAATTAAGCTAAGAATGGAATGATTATTTCTTTTTGTGTGTGTGTGTGTCCGTAATCCGGAAATAAATAACAAAGGCGACCGACCCCCGGATAGATAATTGTGTTCGTTGTGGGCCACATGCCGGATTACAAGATAAGCGTTCCTTTCCCTTTCTTAAGGCGCGTGGCCACATTTTACCTATCGTCGTTGCAACCTAACGGACTCGACATATGGTGTTCGCTAGTGGCCGTTACTGCCACCCAATGCAACCCTTATCTTACGACGACATTGCTACCCTTTAATAAGGCGACATCCTATAACTGTTGTTTATCTTCTGTCTTACGAAGTGCTGGTTGTTTGTTTTTAATTGGCAGATTAGTATTGTTCGGAGGCAACAAATATGTCGTTTAATGGATTTGTAGCTTCTTTTGCAATTTAAAACTTATAATGGATTTAAGAAAATATCGGCAGGTATATATTTACTCTGTCATTCATATATAATTTTCAAAATTATAATTATTTCGCTGAGACACAATTCGAAAGTATACTCTTGCATCCATTAGTAACAACACATGTGTTAGTAATCGAAATACATGTCGAATAGTATTGTTTTCGAAATACGGAAATTCAAAATGCATTTAATTGATTCCTGAAACTCATATAAGCTCGCAGTAAAGCCAAATATTGGGCCGCATTTTCTCTGTTACCAAACGGAATTCAACCAAACTATACAAACTAAATTAATTCTCAGAATGACACCAGAAGAACCGGGTACTTATACATGTACATTTATTACAAAAGTGAAATTCATATAAAAAGACAACCATCCAAAATTATTATTTCTTAAAACTTGTTAGCACTATAGATTTCGTAGTAGATGCATCAATTGTGCTAGTGCCTACACCCTGATTTTGCGAATAGCATTAAAAGGCAACATATTTTATCATATGTAAAGCGCAATCTCATCACAATAAGTAACAAAACTGCCTGACTGACGAATGTTTTAGTTTCGTTGCTCTTTTATTTATACCTGTTTGAGAATTAAGTATCAGCTGCGCACTAAAATATGCAGAGTAAAAATGGAGAATGTTTAAGGCAATTCATCACGGTACTTAGCGCCCCACTCTGCGCAATAATCACTGAATTACCGGCCGTACGTCAACACTTCGATATGTCGGTAAGGAAGGAAATGTTGGCACGCAAACCGTTTATTATATAAATAAGTAAGGAATAAAAAGAAAAACAGATGAAAATGGATGATGAACATTCTGCCTGCCTGCCTGCCTGCCTGCCTGCCTGCCTGCCTGATGTATTCGTAGTGGTGGTGGTTGCAAAAACACACTCATTATGAATAAAGTTAATGAGCTAACGTGTGGAGAATATGAATAAATAGTTTAATGCGCGCATATCAATTGCAACAACCAGCACATTTTGACCGGCCGCTTGCTCATACTCATGCGTATTCGTATGTACATTCCGCCGTATCATATGATTTCACGTCGGAAACGGATGTAAAGAGCATCATCAGCTTCTTCTTGTGAATGATGCTTTAATTTTCAAATAAAATTCATTTAAATATCTATTTACATTTTAATAACCAAATACATATTATGAATATATTAGATTATTATCAAAAGAATACTTGATTCATATATAGCAAAGACAGTTAATTTATTCCTCAAGTAAGCAAACTTATTTGCAATGGCGTACGTCTGTGTATATGTGTTTTTATATATGTGTTAGTGTCTGTCTGCCTGTGAATGTTCAATGATGCTGAATTTTTTAAAATATGATCATTTGAATGTAAAATTTGTATATCCCTGGAAAGAAAACTATCTATTTTGAAAAGTTTCTTCAGATTGAGACCATATATAAAATAAATAAAGGTGGCAACTTGGTAAATTGAAAATAAAGATATCAGTATGCAGCAATTATAGGCAGAAGTGCAAGGAACACATATTATAATTATATAGTGAGTTTACCGCAAATCCAAACGGTTTTAAGCATCTCGTTTTTGGTACGATATTGTCCGTTTGTATTTTTGTTAATCTTTTTTCGCCTGTGGTTTCCGGCAATTTCGTCGTCTTCGAAAACCACCAAAAGTTAATTGACATTGGTAACCTTGAGTGCGTGGAAGATACGAGTCGATACAGAAGTGAGTTCCATTACTTACTATTACTACTACTACTAATACCGGATGCACTCTACCAATAGTGTGCCCAAACATGAAACAGGATTTCATTCGTATCGTATGATGATGATGAATGTCGCTTATTGCTTCTTTTTTCTAATATGAAATAATAAAATGTAAAAGATGTGTCAGTTGTGTAATTATAGCAACGACCGGGTAATTTTGTATGCTAATTTAATTGATGTTTACTTCATTATATATTATATTATATCGTTAGGAAGTCGAAGAAGAAATGACAAAAATAGATAAAGATAGTGTCTGATTCATTTTTAATACGACATTATGAACTTAATTTCAACGGAATTATAAGTTGACACTTTTAACATAATTGGCTGTACCTATTCTGCTAATAAGCTGTTTAACTTTAGTTTTAAAATAGACTACCAGATGGATTCTCAATTTCATCTGTTTTTCCAATGTTCTTTAGAAGCGCTGCCAATTAAAATCTTATGTTGAAATCATATCGCAATTTATTTTGTTTATTTGTACAAGAAAGTCAATTGTTTTTCCAAAATCTAGAGTATTATTTCTATTTATTGGTGTTAGTTTAGTTCAGATGAATAAAATAGCAGAAAACGTTTATTTTTGGACCACCCAAGTCCGTGTTAAGTAATGACAAGATCGTCTTGTCTTGTTTTAATTGTTACACTTTCTATTGAAATTGAATTATGTTTTCTTTTATTTGTACAATGTGTAACGCTGACCATATGCTTAAGATGAACTGACGGACGAGACCAAACAACACCAACACCAGATAATAATAACAACAAAGATAATACAATCTGTATTGTTATAATCGTACGTTCGTTAGTCGTATAAGAACAGCTTGCTAATACAGTGTATTTTACATATGCAGGGATTATGAGCTAGAAAATAGACTACTTAAAAAGCAAACGGACATATTTATTATTAGTTTCGATTTAACGCATATGTCGAGTGTATTAGTAATAATAGTTTTTGGAAAAGTAAATAATGATTTGGTTCTTTTGTTTGTTTGTTGCAGTGTATTGTTTGGGACAATCAGACATTGAGGGTGCTATGATCACGATGGAGTGCCAGCCTGGTCCAGGCCCAGGGGCGACTCATGGCGGTCACCTCGGGGGGCACTCCATCATCCTAGACCCTACAGGAGCAGCTACTGGAATGTTACAACACAGCCAACACAATCAAGACAACGAACACAAGAAGAAACGGGATTCTTACGGTATTTCATTTTATTTCATTATTATTATATTATATTATTTATTATTATATTTCATTTATATCCAATATTCAAAAGAATATGCCCATTTAACCAAGATTATTCTTGTTAAAATGTATTAGTTTGTAAATTATATGTTATTAAAATGCTAGTGACCAAAGTGTAAGGAACTGGAATAGATATATGTATGTATTAGCATATGTTCATTTTCTTTTATGTACGACAACCCTAGATTTTCTTGAAATACGATTTTCTATATATATAATAATGTTGTTCAATATTTTAGAACCGGAAACTTAAATAATATTACAGTACAAAATAACGTGTCGATATTTAATACAATATATTATTGTTTATAAGAAAATGTGCAAAGCTAGTAACTTTTAAAATATATAAATTTTTAATCACTATTGTTTTCTGTCGTAATTTCACAATATCATTAGCGATAAAAAAGAAAAATTCTTTAAACTTTGGTAGGTATTCAATTTTCTTCAAATATAATTAATATGTATAAATTTTTATGATTCTAGAAAACGCATCACCTTCAGAATGGCATCAAGGCCAGTCATCTCAATCACCCACCCCTTGGTACACCTCTGAAGGTAATTATTTTGTTATATTAATACTTAAAATAGGTATTAACCATCCGATCGCTGTTAGATGAGCTATCAATAATAAAATATTATAATATATATTTATAATGTATAATTGTGGCAATATTTGATTAGCGTTTATTTTTTTCAAACAAATTTCATCGTTTGTATTTATTAGAAATAGCAAAAGTGATAAGAAAATGTCACATTAATAATTATTAATCTCAAGTAACATTTTGATTACATCTAAATTAACATAAAAAATGTGTTATAAATAATGGAGCAAAGGTAGAAAAAGCATATCTGAGACAATGTTTAAGCATTTCGCACAAATCAGACCGAGATGTTCAATATTTCCATAGCAACTAAAAAGCAAACAATATAATAAGAAAAGAAAACATGAGCGCGTGCATGGCCAACTATATATTTACACAAGCATTACGGGAGACAGACAACACGGCGATCGGCGCTATATCGGTAAAGAGGCGGCCTACATCACACACACACAGCCTCCTTCTTCGGATCTACCCTCACTCGCTCGCTCGCAAACAACAAACAAACAAACAAACCATTCGACATGATATTTACAAGTAGCTGCTAACACTAACTCAGCCAATGGGTCAATAATATACTCAATAATATACCTCTGCTGATGCTACATACACACACACACACACACAAATATATTTAAAGACATATTGATGTAGTATTTTATTATTATTATTTCTTATATACGACACTAGTCAACACTAATTCATTTTTGAGGCTTCGAATATTGTTGTTGTCGTGCCAAATGAAGTTGAGCCGTTTGTTTTTTATTGACGCATAATAATAAATATCTCCCACGCGTAGGTATTGTTTCGCACACTGACAAACATTTTTGACAGCAATAACTATATTTCCCAACTCAATACTTCATGGTTTTATTATATGCCATCACGACATTTCACACCCGAATGTGATGAAAGAATATCCTAACTCAAAACTCAAGGATAGATTATTTATTTAATTTCTACCGTAAATATATAAATGTTTCCTCACTGGGTGCTCAATATTTAGGAAACAAAATTTTTACTGGTAATTAAAGTTTACTCCTGCTACTATTTATTATTCTGAAAATCAAACGTCAGTTTGGATTATCTAGAATCTTCCCTAAGATAATATAATTTAAACAATGACAATGAAATTGTGTATATTGGTATCAGACAGATTATTATTAGCCATTCATACAACTGGATATTGTAATTTTGTTTCTATATAGTGTGTTTGAATTGAATACTTTTCGTCATATTGAAGTTAAAGTTTAAAAAGATTCACTACTGTTTCTTTCGAGATCGCAATAAATCCATGGAGCAATTTGTTGCCGGATGGATCAAAGTGAAATGTTGTTATAAAACAGTAATTTTACAACGTAATGACGGGAGCACGTCCGCTAATTTCGGCCATATTGGGGTACAATATCCGTGCCGCCCTCTACTTGCCGCACACCGCCGCACAATTTCCAATCACTGCGATACATCGATCCGACATCATCATATCGCTAACATTAATTGGTTTGCCAAATTGATGTCCTAAACATCGTGGATGCTATATACTATACCTGATCCTATAAGATTACCCAATTCCAAACTGATTTCATTTATTAAAAAGCTCTTAAGAATTCATTTCAATGGAAATTTGCTCTTAAACGTTTTATAATAACATAATGCAAATGTATAGTTTTAAAGTTTAATGAGATGCTTAAGCTCTTTCGTCTACAACCTGACCTTTATTCTTTAAACGTAAAAAAGGCATAGCTGCAAGCGTCAATGCATACTTAAAATATCGCTTATTCAGAACCAATCTATAGTTCTTAACTCGTCATACTGTCAGTCCAATCTTAACCCTAAATAAAAATGTAACGATAGATTATAAATTTCATGGATATCAATTGCAAATTAAATTAAATCTGAAATTAGAAAAGATAAACAAGAAACTAATATAAATCCGGCAGCAGTTGTTGATTAATGTAATTAAAGACAACCACAATTCCTATTATTTCACATCACACAGATGCACACACACACACACACACACACACACGTACAATTGATCAAGAATAGAAAAATAACAATATGAGGAGAACAAGGAAAAAAGAAAAGTGCAACTGATTCATTATCAAAGACAAACAAAAATATGCAATTACGTTTGTCAAAGAATTCCCTAAGCAATTACCAACATCCTTCGAGTAAAATCCCCCACGGACACGGACAGTCAATTATATTTTACGACATAAATAGAGTCCCTCCCATCAACACACTTATTACCTCTTTTAACTATACTAATTTAATGCGAAACTAAAGTGAAGAACCGTCCATCCATTCTGTCCATCGATGGATCGTATACTGATGGGGATATTTCAACAATTTGATGCGCATATTTATAGAAATAGTTGAGATTCGCAGTGACGCAGATGATGTCTGTAAACCGTAAATTGAATTCCTGCTGTTACTTGGGCACTAATTGGTTATTTTGCTGCATAGCAGGGGACACATTTTAAATGATGGATGCACACTACGCATGCGTGAAACGCCTTTGCTTATTTCCTTTCACAGCTGTACTTAGTACAAACATTATAGACATGAAGACATTCGCACTGGAATCACCAATCGTCAATCATCTATTATTTTCTGATTTGAAATTTTACTGTTGATGCCGTAAAGGGTTAAATTGATAAATATATTCCAACCGTAATATATATTACAAGAGTTAGTACCTACTTGAGGCTTTTATGTTTCTGAATCTTATTTTAACTTATGAATCATATTTTCTTAAAATTTTGCATAGAAAACCTGATGGCATTGGTGCCTGCACCGATCTTTGTTTTTACTAATGTCACGATTCATTCATACATAATGCAATTTGTATTAAATATATATGTATATAGCGAGAGTCGCATATGGAATATATGTTTTATTTGTAAACAATAACAAATCAGATTCGGATATCTTTAATTGGTTCGTGTGTGTGTGTGTGTGTTTGATATACGGGTTTATCTAATTTGACTTGGATATGGTGTGGTAGTGTGCCGCAGCAGCAGGTATATCGAGAGCACTGAAGTGGTATTCAAAAAGAAGCAAATCGGGCAGAAGTCGGCAAGCACATCAAAAGGACTTGTGTGCGCTTGTATAAATGTTTCGGTCGGTATGTGTATGTGCATGTATGTACTACTACTCACAGTCGGTATTCTTATTCTTTTCCAAACAGAAACTAGAGTACCGCGCACTGCACAGACATTGCTATTTTATTTGCCAATGTCACTCCACTTGTACGAATACTTTTCAAACTATACATATATATATATATATATATATATATATATATATATATATATATATATATATATATATATATATATTATATATATATATATATATATATATATTATTATATATTGTCATACAATGACAGATACTCATCTATTTTTAGATATACTCTACTTTATCTTATTCCTCATATTCCTATATAGATTACACATTCATAATTCTATCAATGCATAACAACAAATATTTGTCTTACAATCATATACGTCATGTACAAAAAACAATTTAAATATAAAAACATATGTCCCAAGCAAAGGAATTAATTTGCTGAGTATAGTGAAATTGACAGACCGTCAGATTTTTTGGTGCAACCGGCGGACTTATGTTTTGCCTAACAACAATATTTTAGAATAAATTCTATTTATTAAGACACCAGAAGTTCAATCTACTCCAAAAATCAGATGAAACCTCTCGATATATAAAAATAATAATTATTAAAACAGTCAAGTAAAAAATAGACTATAAATTGATTCAATACATGTTTCCCAGCACAGTATATTTTTAAAATAAGATTTTTTTTAAAATATGTTTCACATGGCTAGCAAGAAAATAGTTTGAAGTAAAAAAGGTCGCTAAAAATGCTGTATTTCAAAAGCATTCTCATGGAAATAAATAAATTTGAAACAAGGGCATATAACTTTTATAAAACATAGGTTAAACGCACGTATTTCTCGTTGCGAACTAAAAAATGAATCACTACAAAACGGTCTTATTTTACGTGTGTTCAAAAAATAAAGGATCTATCTATCTGAGGTGTACACTTGGTCTTAACAGCAAGCTCTCGCTTCCACATACTATAGCGTTTAGCGCGCGTTATATTCCAGTTCATACATTATGTATCGCATGTCCGACTCAACTGTATCACCTGAACTGAAGATTCACCACCCATCAGTGACTACCAAACGGTGGCTTTCACCTCACATTTTACAGCTTTTCAAACAGTTTCTTGTTTAATATTGTTCACACTTTTGGGATAATACGTTATTATAGTCATTAAATATTATTATAACCAAACTGAGTTTGCACGACACTGCAAACAACATTTTTATGTCATTGATATGTCGGTGTATTTTCTTGATGATTATATTTTAAACTAATATTAAATTGTTTTACATAAATATGATGCTAAATTTTGTTTTTATTTTGTTTTAGAAAACGGATCACATGTTGGAAGCGGTGGTGATGGTAAGTCGTAATTTTTAAATAATATATCTGCGTGCCTACAATTCAATAGTTGATAATACACTGTAGACTAGTCTTTTATAATTATTATTTTAATGGAATTTGTGAGGTTAGCTCAGTCGGTATTCCAGTGAGAATGCTTATCGGAAACAAGTGACTGTGGAATTAGTGGACGAGTCGCTGCTGCTGCAATATTGTGAGTTTTCGCAAACTGTGATTGTGGTTGTTGTTGTTGGCTGTGGACGGGGACATGTCGTAATAGTGTGGCCGTTCGTTTAACACGAAACACCGAATTATGCTAAACGCGTACTAGATTTCGTATAATACTTATTTGCCAGTGTACCTAGGTTGACGCTGTGGCGCAACACATTTACCGGTAATCGCAGTGTGCCATGGATCGATCGCGGCTCGGAGACATAGCACACCCAGATAAAATAACCATCTAGCATAATAATCGAAATGATCGATCTATCTATCTATCGTGCTTTGGGGCCCTCATGCAAACGGATACATTCCCGACACAAATTATTCAGTCAGATCACTTTTTAGATTTTCCACACAAAATTATAAAAAATATCTATACTTCACTGTAATTTACTCAACGAATACGATTAATTCATTTTGCAGTGGTGTACCAGCAAACATTCTTTAGTTTTCATTAAATATATACAACCAGCTTTGGCTAATCTCAAACTGACTTATTAGCATATATCTTTATATAATTTCAATATTTTGATAAAATCAATGAATCTTAATCAACTTGAGAGCGTCCTCTGTATACATAAATACACGGAATCTTAATAAGAATAGAAGAAATCAGTGGTAGTAGTATGTGGGATAATAATCTATAGTTGGCCGTGTGCATGCTGCAATGTTCACAGCGTGACAATCAGAGTTTAGCTAATTGGCCATCCGTAGACCACGTGACCCCTACACTCTCATTTGTACAAACGTGCACAAATAATTGGCGCTATCAGTTTAACCACCCTATACACTCTATTATATATAGTTTACGGAAACAACGAACAAACAAACAAACAAACAACATACATACAAACGTAAACGTAAACGGTGTTGGTTGCGTGTGCTTGTTTACAACGACACTTACCTGCTTCATTCGTTATTAAACCAAACACCCCATTTCATACGATATTCATTTAAGGGCAGGTTGAATGTAATAGCTTAATAATCATCATGCCAAACAAGTATGTACCTATATACTCATTAAATTTGGTTCTACTATTTTTGTGAACAATTATAAATATTTTGAATTTTATTTACTATTTTGAATAGAACCATTTAATTTTTTTATACGTTATATATCAATTAGAACAACAAGTGTAAAGGCCCTATTTATACTCATTGCAAATATTTCGAAATTTTACTGTTCTGCGTTTAATAATTTTTAAATAATGGTCATATTGCATTTGAATAAATTTTACGCAATATATGATGATAATAATAATGTGAGATGCGAGTGTATTAATAGCGAATGCAAATGAGTGTTAGTGTGGCCGATGTCTGTTTCAAAAGTGGGTTAACTGATTGGAGTGGAGATTGTGATGATGTCAATCGCAGGTAGCCGCTGATTAAGCGAATTAAGCGTAATTAAAGTGATTAGACACATCAAGCTGATGTTTGTGCATATTTCCTATCGATTATTACCTGTCTTAATTATATATTTATATCTATATATATATATGCTGAATGAACCAGCCGCTAACATCTCCAACTAATAACACATAATACACCAAACATACAATTAATTTCGCACATTTTTATAATGAGCGAATGGCGCCTGGTGTTACCCCTTTAGCCCGCCGGCTCGAATACATATCAGAACGGTATCTACGACACATTTTTTACCCATTATACTGCGTAATATCTTCATGCCTATACATATGTATTTATGTATAAGAAGTAAAACCAGTAGCAATGCTATTTTCAATAGAATTAGTACATTTCCTGTATAATTTCTGACTTAATTGAATTTATATATATAGACAACTCTAAACTATCTCTCGCGATGTAATGTACTTCTATATGTTAATTTTTATTCCAATCTATTAATTAGGGATTTTATTTTAAAACTAATATTTATATTAAAATTGACTGGCACAAAAATGGTTCAATTGGTTGACAATAATTGAGAATGTATGAAGAAATGAAGTATGTTTAGTTGCAGAGAATTTCTCTATTTCGGTATGAAATAAGTAAGTCAGATTTAGCAACGTGATATTGTAATAATATGCAGAGAGCAGGCCACGCCACGCCACGCCACGCCCGGCCACGATAAAAGACAAGAGTGTGCATGCACGTCCGCCAGCCAGCCAAAGCACGGCTTGTTAGAGCGGTACCGGTGCCCGCGCGTCTCGTTGACCCGCGGTCATTACTGTCTGACCTCTGGCCCTCTGCTCTCCTAAACTCCACCGTCTATCGTCACTTTCTATACATAGTTTCGCATTTCGGACCATTCACAAAAAAAATTGTATACTTGTATATTAGCTTCATGACATTATCTCATTCTTATATATACACACAGGATTTATAAATTGTTCTTAAACAGGCCGACGGCTTTGTCACGTTTTCTCAGATTATATTCTATGATTTAAAGTTTTAATTTTGACAGCAGTTGCATTAAAAGTTATATTAACATGCTACAATTGTACACTGTATATCTATAAGTATGTCTTAACTTATGAAATTCATTTTTATAGCTAATATCTGACAGTTATCCGACATTCATAAACATAATAGATATTAGATATAATATAGTTAAGCGTCCATACAAACAGATGTTTTTATATAAACGAATAAAATCTAATATATAGTTGGTACGGAAATTCTAATGAATTTCAAATACGTTTTTCTCGCAAATGGTGCCATTTCTTGACAAGTTTTTTCACACAAAGTTGTTAATATCTAATATTTTGAATCTAATTATGTAGTCCATTAAATGTAATATTTAAATATATTAATAAGGTGAACATTAAAATAACAATATTTATAATTTATACAGTAGAAAGAGTATACAGGTAACGTAATAAAATAATAAGCTAAATAGTACAATTGCAGGGTATTACTATGTAGAATTGGAATTTTTCGACAATTTGTTTGAGATATATATAATTAATGAATACTACGAAAAAGGAAATCGAGTCCAGGTCACATTTTATCAAATTGTGATATGCATCAGACTCCAATACAACAAAACAAAATACATTATAAATCATACCTTAAACAATTGCAGGTTCATTTTCGTTCCAAATGGGCATCTACATTCACAATACACTAGACAGTCTTTTAATATCCACGAAAATCCATTTAAAATCTCGAGAAAACACTCTAAAACCCCGAATAAGTCACAAAGCATCACTATGAAACTGCCGATGTATTGAAATATTTTGGTTGATGCATGTTATAGATCTAGAAGCCTGCATTTATTTGGTTAAAATGTGATGCGATTGGCTATAGCTAAAATAGTAAGTAAATCAATAGGACCCTTATAGCTATAGTATATAAAGACGAAATTAGTACTGGGCACCGAAAACATGACCTTGCCAGGCGTTGAATAAATTAACGACACAAGAAAAAACTTGTAAACAGTTCATTTTAATTTTAATAGAAAATGTATTTCTACGGTAATAACCTGTTTAGTTTAGATTTGTATGTAGTCAAGTTATAAGTGTGACGGGGTTTGTAATCATTTCGTGTTCAAATTTAGTTTTCAAATGGTTAAAAAGTATTTAAACAAAATTATAATTGTTTTTATAGTTTTGTAAATATTTTAATAATAAAATTGTTTTCAAAATCTTTAAAATGTGTGTGTCGTGAATATTTCCAATGAACTTATCGCTATGATTTGCTGAGAACTTCTGTGTAAGGTATGAAATTATTATTTTCTTATACGCAGTAATAATTGAGTCTTATAATCATAAAGAAATTAAACGGATATACGCGTTTTGATCTGGCCTGAATCGAATATGACTATTTTCGAAATAACCTCTATGTCTCTGTCTGCCTGTGTGTCCGTCTTTGAACACTCTAAAGGCAAATCTGTCGAACGTAAAATTGTAAGATTTTAAACTTAAGACTTGTGTATATGGTCTAGATATACACCTTCTATTTTTGGGCCACTCCACATTTTATTTAAATGATTTTATTTATATTAAAGAATGTTCTTATGCTTTCTTTATGAGAAAGTAAAAATGTGTGTATAATATAGAATAGTGGCAGCATTGGCAAATTCTTCAAAACTACGTATAGGTATTTGTCATGGTAGATGATATCGTGTCTGGCGCGCAGTTAGCAGTGTGGTGATGCAACCTCCGCGCCGGCCGAAGAGAACTACGAATGCGCAATGACGATGATGATGATGATGCCCCGCGTTTAGCATAGATCCATCTATAATTGTCAGCAGTTTCGCTTTTCTGATTCGAATTCGATGGTGCGCTGTACAAATAATCGTGCACCGCTTCGTGTCCGATCCGTTTCATTTTTTGTCGGCTGGAGGATGTACCGAAACGCGATTGATTGATGGATGGATGGATCGATGGAGCGATCGATTGACTAGTGGGTTTTAATCATTTCTGATACTACATTGTTACATGTGCAGCTATTTCTCGTGTTGGGATATAGCTCTTCTGTACTGTGCTGTGCTGTCTTGATTGTAACAAATTTTAGAGTTTATTTTTCAGTCGAGAACACCCACTGGTTTCACGGTATAATTGGGATTCCCTTACAATTCCCTGTTATTTATATTTAATTTGAACATAATACATATATACTTGTTTTTATGTCACACTTTCTCAAAATATGATTAATGCTCTTTTACATATGCTACAAATATATAATACATATTTTGGTTGGATGTAATTGATTCCACAACATTCTCACAGTTCAACTTTACGAAACTCAAAGAACATAAATATTATTTATTTTCAAACCAATTATTAGACCGGAATGTAAACATTGGAAAAGTTAGATTCATCTTCAGAAGATAAATTGCAAAGATTACTATAAAAACATCTAAAGATATATGATTTTTAGCTCGCCGTACGAAGTACCAAAGAATTTAAAGCAAACGGTCGTGTGTCTGTAGTGATTTACACCAAATTTGCTACAGATATTATTTGGCATCTCATTTGAATCCGTTCGCTTGTATACTTCCCGAATTATAGGGCCCCAAAATTTAGACTGAGTCAAAAGAAAATAATCGGAGAGAGACAGTTAAACAATTTGTGAGGAATCAATAAATAAACTGAATATAAATTAATGTTTGTGCTAAATAAATAATTTATAGTTAAAATAAATATCGTCATACATAAATAAAATTAGTAGTGTCTAAGTAAAAATATGTGTTTTTAAGTCTCCATTAAATCGATATATATATATATATATATATATATATATATATATATATATATATATATATATATCTACGTTACAATATATGTTAGCAAATATATTTCATATCAAATTTATGAAATATAATCACATAGAATCTAGGTTATTATTATTAATATATCACGAAGTTTTTTCTAGGTAAGCGACAGCCTTAGGGTAGATTCCATGCGACTATATATTTTATTAATTTTATTCGGAATTTTTATTAACATTTATAAATTATCAGTTAGGTTAGTTCAGTAAAAATAAAAGAACAAAGTGTGAAAAATGCATGTAATTATATGAAATATCCCAAATCAGGAAAATAGGCATATAAGAATAAGAAGCGTTATAGCTAGCTGTTAGGTGCACATATGAGTGAGTGAGTAAGTGAAATAGTGGTATAGTAGTAGTAGTAGTAAATTAGATCGGCAGATATTATATTACCGTTAGTGTTCGGCGAATGAACAAAACGACAGCTAGTGCAGCGCAAAACATTACATACATCCACATCCAGAGCGAAGCATTTAATAGACACACGGACGGACGGACGGTGCAGATTCTGCGGCGTACACCGAACACCGCCCACTGCTTACACCGACGCAGCACCGACGACCACAACTACACCATCACCAGCTCCATCCAACTCTACTTACAGCTAACACTACATTATTTCTGTCCACTCAGTTCCTGATGCTACATACATATATATATATATATATATATAGCATATAGCATATATATGCCTTTGTATCACACACACACACTTGATATTTTGTCCACTTAAAATTAATACATTACTACTGAAACAAAACACGATTTCTTTGGACAGACACACATTGTCTTGATTATGTGTTCATTCTACAACGTTTCGACTGCCGGAAATCTGCAGAAATGTTCATTAGCAAATAGTAAACTACCTAAAGACGACTGCAGAATAAGCAATGCAGTGATATTTAATAGCAATGAAACTATTCAATAGGCATAGTTTCGAACCAACCCGTTCTAGTGCCTATAATAAACGCTGCACTGCGCTCGTTATGCTGGCCATCAGCACTGCGTATAATTGCTTACTTTATTTGTTCCTAACAATCATAAACACTTTCTTCTCACTGAACCCTGTTTAGCAAACCTCTGGTCTACAACTTCTTTCAGTCGACGCCTACTACACTGCCGATTATCGCGCGGTATTCTTTAACCATAGCAGAAAAGTAGAAAAGCTGTTTACTAATTTCCATATATACACTTTGGCTCAAAAATATTGCTACAGGCATTTAAATAACTTACATTCATATAATAATAATGATACATTGCATTTGATATTCCACTATTATACTCGTACTTGGCAAAGATTGCATCATAGCAGATAAATGTGGTTGCTTGGTAATGCTAACATCTGACTATCACCTCAGTCCATTAAAACGAAATGTATTAAAAATCGAAAAAAGTAGAACATAATTGACATAGAGTTCGTCAGTTCAAATAAATAATAAATCCAGCAAAATGATCGATTAGTATCAATTACCCCATGGTGTAATAATCGATACATCCAAGATCATTTTACTATTATAGTTAATCAATTCATTTATTCACGATACTTGATTCATACTTATAATCAGTTAGAAATCAAAACTAAATAAGTTTGAATAATTAATTATTCATATTTTGAAAAATCAACCTCTAAAATGAATCGATTAGTCGATTATATAGAGCAGGCCCTAGTTATTGCAACGGAATACATTTCTAAAACTGAAATCAGTATACAGATATATGAATACTGCTGAAACAAATAATTATAATTTAGTGAAACACACATCGCAAATTTTAAGGTTTTCATTTGTATTTTTGAAAATACAACATAACAGTTTTTTGAAAAGAATTAGTCACATACTTGAATGAATCTATTGTGTAATATATATTTTAAGACAGTTTGTAACAACGTTTTTGCAGTCTTGTGTATGTGTACAGAGTTAAAAATTTACTAGCACTCATGTTTATATGTTTATCGGTTTTGAATATTTCCTTTTACAATAATGAAACGGCTGATATTAGCATTTTAGTATGCCGTAACGGAGCGCAAAGCAACTTCTGTAAATTTCAAAAGATTTTACTGCCCATTTGAACTATTTAATAAAGATTACAACTGAATTAAATTACCCGTGTACTGTACATTTGTCATTTACTACTGATATTAAATTTACTAATAAGAAGTGGTTTCTTATACAGGAATATTAACTCATTAGTAAGTTGAAATATTAATATTACGCTATATAGAGTACTTGAATAAATTAGCACGTCCACTTTATAAGTATATTTTATATTAATAATAAATAAGTTATGGTCTTTCGCTTCAAACAATTTTGAATTGTCGAGTTACCAGATGCATCTATTCTAAAATAAAAAGTGCTTTGGAAAAGTATAATACTTTATTAAAATTTAATTACCACAAATGTAAAATAAATATCACTTTTCCCTTAACTTATGCTCAATTTGATATAGGAATGATTAATACATGTATTTCCGTTGAAATTTTGGTTTCGAAATTTGTTATAATTACAATACTTATGCAGTAGTATAAGAAAGTAAAAATGATAAGATCAGATTTCGTGTGGCCACCCTATTCATTCGTGAATCTAAATCACGTATCAAACAAAACATAATTTGATCAAATTAAACTTTTACTTTGAGTCTTAATTGTTAACAGATAATTAAATCATTAATCACAAGCAATAACGTTAACCTAATTCGGTATTAGGTTCCTGTATTAATAATGATTTGCTATTGTGCTATTTAGCCACGCGCCAAATAAATTCGTTTATTTTTCAAGTGCTGTCACATCAATAATTATTTGAAATAGCAAACACTCAATAGAGCTAATAACCTGTTCTTTTAAACAGTAGTTTTCGGTGAACTAATCAACGATAACGATCTACAGAGCGAACAAAACATTGGCCGACCTTTCTGAATACAAACACTGACACTTTCGTAATAAATCATGGGTACTTATAGAGTGATACTAACCAGGTTATGCACATAGCACATTTTACGTTTTTATACGGTTAAAGTATTCTTTACATTGCGCCATTGTTAAATGGAACACATCGAATTGGTTTTGTTAAGGAAACGGGTCCACCTACACGATCCCACATCTAGGTGAGAATTACATATACAACTACTACTACTACTGCAATAAAAAATCAATAGCCCAGCCATTCGATACGAAAAAAGACGACCTATAATAATAAATATTATTGAATACAATCGAAAATCAACAACTGCATTACATTATCATCATACTAATAAATGTGTATTGTTCATTTTCATCTGTACTGTCGTACGACGAGCTAAAAAGAAGAATATATTTAAGAATTAGTAATTTACATCATTCATAACGTAAAATGACATATAAAATGCATGTAACAGTACAGAATAATAATAAAATGACACTATAAATTAGGGAATTTTACCAAAATGCAGTAAAAATACATGTTTTATAATTGTAATTTTTCATTTTCATTTATATTTATTTCATAATATATGCAAAGATTTTTTGCAAATAAACAATAACTGTAAAACAATTGAAATGGTAACAACGACCTAACCAGTAGCCACCAACCTTGGCTTAAAAAAGTTGATTATTTTCTTCTATTGTTTAACTTATGTCATTCTGTCAAAAGAAACTTGATCGTTGAGATTCATAACAAAACTATACCATCAAATTGAAAATAACAGTGAGGTTGGTGAAGTTCAACAGGGTTTAGTTAATATTATGAATTTCCAATAGTGATAAATAAATACTTGTCCATATTTGCGCGACATTCCTTTGTATTGAAAAACAATGTGCTGAAAATGATTTATAAATATAGTTTAGCAGTGGGAACGGTACGAACCCGTATAGCACAAACAGTTGATGTTGAGTATAGTGGTAAGGTGATCGCGGTATCCTGATCAAGTTAGTGCTGCAACTGCTAGCCAAGCAACCAGCCACGATATCTCTTACACAGATTCTAATAGCGGAACCGTGACGTAGGACCTTCCTGAGACAGTAGTGTATTTATGATGTGATGATGGTGTTCGAAAATCGATCGTGACCGTCGATAAAATTATATCGGCATCGATGGAATATTGGCAACAGCGATATTGTGATATTGCTATTGTGAAATAAAAACGGTCAAGTGAATTGCTCTACAATATCTATCTATCTAAAGATAGATAGATAGACAAACTGATCGCCGCCGCTATTGGTAGTAGTTGGCCGTTGATTGCCAAAGTTCATGACATGCTCACGAAAATTATTATTGCTTTAGGTATACTCGCTCGCTCGCTCGCTCGCTCACTGCTGTTGAAATCAAACTGAAATTTTATCTGATTTAAATTAATTCCGGTTTTTCTGCTCTACGCTCTATCATTTACTTTTTGTTTGTTTCATTGATTTTATCTTATCAACACACACACACACACACATATATATTTTGTACTTTCAATAGGATATCATACTAAATTTTATATATTAGCAACGGGACTGTATACCAGTACACAGTTATTTTAAAAAACACAATCATCGAGTTACAGATAAATTCATTCTTAAATAAACTTTAAAAAAGTTATTGAAATATCTAGTAACTTTCGTTTAAATAGTTTTTCGAAACAATTTTACTTTTCAATTAACAATTTAAAACTCCAACAAGTTTTCATAAGAATCTTTTTTGAAAATTGTATCAATTAATAAAAAATCCCTTTTCAAAATAGCCATGTTATACTAACGTTTCCTTAGTTACAATACAATACATTCATATTATTTCACAGCCATCGTAGAATGAATTTAAATCAAAATACAATTATATGAAACTATTAGTCAAGAGTTTTCTCAGTTTATTTTTATTCCGGGAAGATTACAGACTGTACGTTGATTTAAAGATTTATTAAGCACTCAAAAAGCAACCTAAACCATTTGTGTTTATTTGATTTTTAAGATATGCTAGTTTCAATGTTGGTAGGTCGTTGATGTCATTCTTTATTGTTGCTAACTATATCACTCACAATTATGGCGTAAATCTTAGAACCAGAAACTATATGAGTTGGATTTCCACTTAACTTTATTTTTAAATCGCTGTAAAATTATACGAGTTACATATTATATTTAAGTATTATATAAACCCACACTATATATAATTACATAGTACAGTTACCATTGTGTTATTATAGCAATGCAACATTTAACAGTATGTATAGTGTGTAGCTACTACTACTACTACTACCAGTTTTCTATAGCTATTAACCTTTTCAGACTACAAGTTAAACTTGAGCAATAATTTAAATATTAAAATTATTCGCCTCTTATAATGTACGTATGTGTGTGATGTACATGTATAAAAATTGTCGATATCCTGTTATACACACTATACAACAGTATAGAAATAATAAATCGTTCAGTAGCACGACCGATATAATAAGTAAATGCTGATTTAAATTACCATGGTAACGTGATGCGGCAATGTTTTTTTATTTGTGTAAAACAGAAGAAATAAAAGATGTGTATACATCATGGGTACACATCGCTCTCTCACCGTGACTGTCATCTATCTTTCAAACAGCCGCGCTTGCTTGATGCTTCTTAGGCTCGAGCTACTAGTGCTAGTGGTAGACTAGATAGACGGTAGTGAGGATAGCGACCGACCGACCGACCCCCGGATCAACAGCAAAAAGCGTGAAATTTTTGTTTGAATGTTGAACGCTCGCATTGTCTTATTTCACGCGTAAATCTTAAATCTCCGTGCTGTTTTAAACCATGGTTTAATTCTTAAACCCGTTCTTCTATTAAATTTTAACCCAGGAGCAACAGACTCACCGCGTGAAATCGTTTATTGATCAAATTTACTTTCAACTATTAATGGCAATGGTTCAATTTTCAACATTTACCATTAACGGGGTTACGATCAAATTCTCATCATGATCCACTCAGTTTGGAACGAATTCATTTTGGAATTTTTTGAACCAGCTCAATGACTAAAACGAATTTTGAATTAAAATCGCCAATTCGATAATTGTGCTTAATTTCTACTGAGCCCTCCTTAATATTGTCCTTAGGAAATGTATGGCACTCTAAAAGTAGAGCCCTCTTATTAAGGGGTGATACTTGTGTGCAGCCGACAAACTCTTCGACACACAGTATCCAATGTATTTTGCATACACCAGAATTAAATAGATTGTATAAGTCATGCCACAATAAGAAATATGAATAGATAAATGTTAAAAATAGTCACAAATCATGCTTAATACTACACTTCACCACTGACGAGTTAAATACTCATTCGAAAGTGAAATATTGCAGTAACCAATATGGTTCAAACCACAATCACTCTGTATGCCAGCAGTTGCTTTGAGTGAAGTTTGAAAAAAGAAAAGAAAAGAATAGTAGCATGTGTCATTTTTACCACAACATATCAACGCCCGTGCTAAACACATTCAAAACAAAACCTAACCGCTAACAACGAACGACAACGTAACAACTAACCCAAGAACAACATAGAAACGCTCTAGTGGCTTTCACAAAAACAAAATGAAAGACACATTCACACACACACACACACACACACACACAGGCACAATATGCAGATAATAGATCGTTGAGCATTTAACTAGATTGTACGGTTCACATTTTTAAGCCATTTTGATTGATTGACCAGTGAAACTGTTCAGGTCGATCACGATCAAACAACAAACACTGCGTCGTTCTTTCTTTCCTTCTTTCACCGTTGTCTGTGTGTACTACGACTGCAGAACCGATGACCAACGAATTTTAATTAAGCTAAACGTAACATATCCTCAAAATGATTTGCAAATCGAATCGAAAATACTCTATATTAATAAGGCCTGATCTTATATCCATATTTATACTACAAGGATGACGGGAATGTAGATAATTGTTGTAGCAACGATTTCAGAAGTAGATGTTAATCTTACACTCAACAGACATGCAATTGTTAATCAATAAACTGTAGCATAAAATCAATTAACGTTAGTCAATAATTTTAGCTGAGAAACTAGAAAACAAAAGCAGAAAAAATCGACGAAAGAAACATAATAAAAATGAATGGTAGCAAAGATGAAAAGCAGTGGTCAAGCAAGCATTCGAACGATATATTGAATCGTTGATGAGAGGTCGTAAAGCAAGCTAACCCAACAATTACCCGTGTGCACAGCGCATGCGCACATCGGTATGACGTCCGCCATATTAGCGCACCAGCTGAGATAAGTATCTCTCGTGGTACGTACGAGAGTTTATTGTAATTAGAAACTAGGAGCTCTCTGATTTCCTGAAATCTTAATATGAAAAACGAACAGTGAACATTGTTTGTAATTGACGTGTACGCTCGCGAAATAACAGAGGTATACGTACAGACGTACGTACGTACGTACGTACGCGTGGCTTGACCTATGCATCACCACCACCACCACCACCACCGCACAGCTTTTAAATTGCTCCGGTCATGTGTGCATCATCAAAGCATATGCACTTCACGGTTACACAGATGAATATTTATTATGGAATTTCGTTTACATTTCTTCCGAGCAAATATGCTACATTTCTCCAAATTTACACCAGTTTTCTTGGATCTACGTAAATATAACACAGCTTCCATTCTGGTATATGACCAAGACGTTTATTTCCACGCTCCAAACTTGTGATAAAAGTTTGTTTCTAAATATTGCACTTTAAGGAAGATATTCACTTTTATCTCGATCATGATATTCTAATTTGAGAATTAACATACATTGTATTTTATATTACCCCGTCAAATTATAAATGCAGATTATTTATTTGATGGGCTTATTGAATAAAAAATCAGAGTTGTCCGATATTTGTAGTAAATTTAGTTAAATGAAAATAAATAATCGAGTTGATCAAAGCTTTGTGCCTTTTGCATCTATGTTACAGACACAGGACCAAATATTCAAATAGAATAATCTTTGCGTATTAGTTCATGTCAACATATTTCGGTAGGAGTAGAATTAAATTTCATTTATCACTCACTGTATACATGCATGGAATTGGACAATTGGATATTACGTCTGAATAAAATTCAAAACAAATGTATTATTTCTTGTTCAAATGATCGCTCCGTTTTACAAATCAAAGATCAATTGTGCAAAAGCAATGGTAGTGAATTTCAATGTATAGTTAGTTGTATGGGGGGTGTGGGGGGATATGCTGATGATGCAATTCGTAGAATCATAGATCCCAATATCAAGGAATCATACTGAACATTTATCTGTTCGAATAGATCGTGTTACATATTTTCTCATATAGTAAACTTACGATATGTAACCAATAATCATTTTGTCTGTGTTTGCATGCAGTCAGTGCAATAATGGTAGTGGGCGCACGCAAATGCCAGCAATCGCTGATGATGGTTGTCGTGCAGTAGTTGTGTGGACGAGTGTAGCGCTTGTACCAGGCCATTGTATAAATGGTACATTGCAAATTTGATGTTTCCCAAAGAATTTATGTGGCTTACTTCGATCACTGATGTAGGTATTCAAAGACGATAGATATAAATTGAGATGTTACAGTTTTCTTATCGATTTTTATCGAATTAAATAAAATTTATCGATGGCCGTATGGTAAAGTTACCGCCGCGCCGCGCCGCGCCGCGCACACTCGCTACGATACGATGCGATGCGATGTGAGCTATTCTGTTATTATTATTATCGCATGATGCTGTAAATCAAACATGTAGGAGGGAGGACGACGCACGCATTCATAAAAATGTTTACCTTGATTTATAGAGCGAAATTTGCGTTTAGCCTGTCGCTCAATTATTGCTGACCCATACAGAAAAATGCTTGACACCGGCTTCAAAAATTCATTTGCTCACAGCTAACGATTCTATTACGAACGCACTGTCTCCCGCTGATTTATTATTTTCTTTTTATCAAAACATAATAATACATTGTCATTATTATGTTGATCTAAAAATTGATAGATCATAACATTCGAACGATTCTATTAGCTTCACGGAAGATTTATACAAAATTTGAATTATTTCACCATGGAATATTAAACAGTTTCAGGCTATGTGTGAGTTATAAATCAAATTGACTAGCTAGCATTCGAATATCAGATTATTCGACAAAATAAATATAGATTTCGAATATTTTATTTCTTATTACTATTTGTTTTACCGTTATTAATTATTTGCTTGGTTAAAATGTTTAGTGTTTTTAATAAAAACCTGTTTTCATATCTGCCGAATTATCAAAATAGAGAAATAGTAATGATTATAATTGATTTTGATTACTATATTTTAACATGATGGCTTATCTTTATTTTATGTGATTAATGATCATGGGAAAGTTATTTGGTTTTTGCTTGAAATCAAAGAAAAAAACATAAGTACAGGCACCAATGTCTTCAGTTCAATCTATAGTGTTTTACTTTAAGAAAATATTTAAAAGCTATTGGATTAAATTAAATATGACGGAGCTTATATACCATATATTTAATTAATTTTGTTAAAATCGGATTCTTAGATTCAGAGGTGTTCCTAAAATATTAGTTATTATAATATATGAAACTAGAGTATTTAAATTAATACATTTTTTGATGGGTAAGATTCAATAATCTTAACTGATGAATAACGCAAAAGATAATTGGTAAAACGTAAGTTTAAATTATGTATAATGTAGAATTATAAAGTGATAGTTTGCAAATTCGTTTTTGAGTTTTGACACCGATGTCGAAGAAGATAAAGATTGCTTCGAAGAAATATGTATGTAGGTATTGATCTAGAAGATAGAATGGTGATCGTGGACGTGCCCGGTCAACTCATGATCTCGCTCATTCTCTTTGACGTTTAGTGTGTAAGTGAGATAACAATATCTAACACAACACATATGTGTAAGAAAATGAAACGTCGATCGTTGATCGTCGATTACGTTTGACGGCTGTCAAAACTCGCCTTTGATATGATAATTACAACATCAGCTACCGCGTTTTTATCCAAAACTGTTTCACCTACTACATCCTTGCCAATAAATAAGTACTTTCCTTTTATTACAAAAATCATCATAATACTGTTCAGTTTCACTTACAGTTACTTAAATTAATCGTTCAATTAGCCCAATTTATTACTTTAGTTGTTTTTATTCATATAGATAAATATTAGTGGCCATCGTATTAAGTGGCATAATTTCCAACCCTTTCTAGTTTCTTATATTGTGATCCCAAGAAAAATTTAGTTTGAAATTTTAATGTAAATATCTGTTTTGAGGGTTAAAACCAGTTCCTTTCCTATACTGATGGATGATATAGTCATTGAATTAACTGGTAGTTCAACCGCTATTTCTACTAATGAAACTTACTACATCCCTAATCAATAAAAAAGTGTGATGGCAAAATAAGGGTTTACTATTTATTTAAGCAAGTTTTGCTATTCTAAATATAGTCCACATTTTTAATATGTGTATGAAAATACTCTTAATAGAGTCAAAGATAAATAATTATGTTTAATATGCAGTATTTTTTACATAAACAAATTATAATTTGTAGTAGTATTTTCAGTTCGTCCGGCAAAGCAGAAAGCGAAAGAAAAAAACGCTCTAAACTTATAATTACATATGTCCATTAAGTCCATGTTGGTTTAAATACGCCCAAGTTGACATGCTTAAAAATTATAACTGGTCATAATTAATTTCTCCTTTCAAAACCAACTACATATCTATAAGTTTAAGAGGTCTGATTGGTCAGATCCCCACTTTCTGTACTATTAGAATAGGGTTAGATTTTTTCCAATGCGAAACAAGTTATCGATTAATATATACTTGTACATTTGCTATTAAAAATGTTTCAAACATCATTTTTTTATATTTGTAAGTCATTTATCAATTTATGTTCATATTTACATATTGCTTGTGTAATTTTCTACAACCCACGAACTGAATGCTCTTCATAGTGTGCATCATCGAGCTCAGACATACGTTCTGTCGCTATTGGTTGTCCGCCAACCATTTTTTGGTTAACTGTTTTTGATAACAAATTATTTTAATTGTCAGAACATTCTAATTTATTTTATCCTGAATTATAAAATTTCTGTTTAAATATGTTATACTGGATTCTATTCTCATTCTGTCCAAATTACTTTTAACTTAAATGAAAAGTAATGTAGATGGCGTCGTATGAACAGGAAGTGAAATGCGATAAATAATAATTTGAATGTATGGATAATAAACGTTTGTTGTTGCATCAAGCAAAAGGAAATAAAAATGGTTGATAGTAATAAAGGTTCAAGGCATAGTTGATAATAATTTATTTGCATAAAGTAAAAAAGCATAGAGTATCCATAGATAAGTTTGATCGTTATAGTCGACTAAGTTACATAAGCCAACAGCTTGGAGCGATTGGGCGCTAGCAGCGGGCATCACAGAGAACAGCGAGATAGTATGAGTCACAGTCACGTAACTGACTGCAATATGACCGATCGCAGTACACAGTAATTCGCTAATTACTAAATTACTGTTCTTACTGTTGGGCTTTTTGAATAATGTTTTTATTTTGTTTGCAACTTGTGTATATACATATATATATATATATGAATAGATAGAGAAAGGCGCCAATAAGTCGATCTAATATCTGCTACTGCACTTTTAAACTTTGTTTCTTCAAACACCATAATTTCCAGAGCACATTGATTTACGTGCAGGAGTGACCGAACCAACCGGACGAACGGAGAGATATGAATGCCAATGTGTGATTTTAAGCCAGGAAGTCTGCCATGCCTACTTTATTACACTTTTGCATTGTTTTATGCATACTTAAGTCGCTTTCTATATTTAACAATAGTGTTTAAGAGTTTTACTAATTTTTATTCAATATTTAACGACTTGAACTTTACCGATATACTTATTGTGCTGCAATAATTGTAAACCAGTTGATAAATACTTCAGAAGCATTCATACTGTTTGACACATTATTATTATTCATGACTTCATTAAATATAAGATTGTCATTTGATGTCAATTGGTACATAAGATACCTTATGTGATTACTGCACATAAACATCAAATAGTCAAAGAATTGACTACAAATTTTAATAATATGGACACTGATACAATAATGCATTAAATAGATAAATTATACTAATTTTTGTATTACTACCATACTATTACATGAACTACATAGCTGTGACTGTACATTTCAACTTTAAATTCTTTCCATCTAACGTTAATAGTTTTTGTAATAACTTCGTCTAAACAGCAAGTATTTCAAATTTGAAATACACATGTGTTTAATCCGCTAGCTTAATTTACGAACAAGTAATATCAATATGTCAAACCAAATCTTAGCCATTCACATTTGAGTGTCACTCAATACAATTTTGACAACTCGTATCAAGCAAGCAAACGATCATAATGAAAATAAATTTAAAAAATGAACAATCATCTGTACACAAATAATATGTGAAATGTAGTTACAGATCGTGGCCACTTTCTATAGTTGCTCGAAACCGATCTGTAGCAACGATCAATATATCGAAGTACAGCTCAAAGGTGTCGTAGCCGAAGAGATCGACATGATCGATAAATGATCGATAACTGGGATCGATCGATATTGTATAAACGAGCCTGGAGCATAACGTGCCAAGTGTCTCGCGTATCCATATTATCCATATAGCCTGGATACGGCTATCCATCTACTAGATCAGTTATATACCATAGCTATACGCGAGTATATGTATAACTATCAGCACATTGCTTATAACGACCTCGTAGGTACATACTTTTTTCCTCTATGCGTTGTTGCGCGCTGTTGTTCTCATATCACATCCTTACGGTTTTCGAACCGCCGCACCGCCGCACCGCCGATGTTGATAGATTTGTTTGATTTGTTGATCGCTCGCCGCATTGATTGATTGCAAGTGATTGATGCTCATTTTTTATTTCTTACTGATATCGATCACCGATACATACAGGTGTATGAATCATTCACACCTTTGCGCTCCTATACTTTTATACACACATTTAATTTCTATAATTTAATATGAACACACACACAAGTTAATCGCTTTTTTAATGAATTTCTTTTTTATTTACAATCGTGTTTTTCAATTTGAATCGGAGAAACTATTATATTTCACTTATATCGCAACTGTTCCGACCATTATAGTAATTAATTATGTTATTATTATTAGGTTGCACAGCATGTAGTTAAATAAATCATTTTTTACTAATTCGATACGTTTCTGATTAAGTCAGAACAGTAATAAGAGGACTAACACTTATTAAATAAAAACTTTTCTTATGGGTTTTTTACAAAATATTATCTTTAAGTTTCTTATTTTTAACTATTCAATTGAAGAAAGCTCAAAAAAAAATTGCATTTCTTGATTAACTCTTGTCTTATCTTGATTTCAAGATAATATTTTCTTACAAGAATTGAAATTGCAATTTTAATACCTGTAAATAATGCAAATCGTGTTCATGATGATACAAATATTTATTTTCTTAAGTTTGTTTCCAAGTACTTTACTAAAGATAGAGTTATAATAGTATTCCTTGTTAATGGTCATCACAATATGTGATGATGATGATAAGGGAGACCAGAGAATAGTTTGTGCGTGAATTTGTAAATTTTTATCAAAATCACCCATCAACGAAGACATTTTTATGCATCGGCGTAATGAAATTATAGATCAAAGATGCCGCCAGTCAAGACCACCTTGGATCAAAAGACGAACAAATAGAACACATCGTCACATCGGCAATGGGATATGGGATGGACGCTGCTGGTAAAAACATACCTCACTTTTAATACCCAACGATGGCATTTTTTCAACATTCAATTCTATCGGCTTTATGTTTAATCTTATTTATATTATTATTATTATTTTACTATTACTACTATTATGTGTTCCGAGAAATTATAACTGTACAATTTGTATACTGACGCGGTTTCGGGCCTAACTGAAAATCAATCCGAGCACTCCTATATAGTAGATACGCATAATTAAATAATACTGACACACATCTAAATGGTTCTTAGTTTATTCAAACTTATACTTGGTTAAATTTATAATATCGAATAATATGGCATTGATAATAATTTATATCTAAATTCGGAAGGGGAATAACTATTTCTGTGTATTCGCCTCATCCCGCCTTGATACACCAATAAGTCTAATTGTTACTAATTGAATAATAGACAAATTGCCTTTCAGTTCAATGCTAAAACCATTGCTATAATAATTTAATAAGCGGGTCATGTATTGGGGAATTGGCAAGATGGTAAAATATGTAATTATAATTACCATATTCGGGCTTCGAGCGTGATAAATGAGTCGTTCCTAATTCGTTTATCTTTTTGTGAATACGGATGAATGAGCATCACCGGTAGCATCGGTAACAGGCAGAGGGTGCTGGCTGGCATCAGGCTTTGGCTACCTGCTTGTGCCCTGGCCATCTGGTGGTCAAATCAAACATCAACAACAGATCAGTGCTGACAGACCAGGTATTAACGGTCGCTTAGGTAACAGATAGGGTGGCTAAATACGTACCATTATTTGTTTACAGTGAGCAACGCGGCACACACATAAAAAATACAACACTGTATCGTTTTTCAAGGAGGTGTGAATTTATTTGTTTGCTTTCTTTTGTAATTCTGAAGCTAATAAATATTAAAATACACCTATTACAGAGATTTTCAATTTAATATACTAAAGTGTCAAAATGGAAGTATATTCTTTTTTCAGATTTTTCCAACATTTAAAGTTATAGTTTACTTTAAATATTGACTTATTAAAATATATAATTTTAGAATAATTTTAGAAATATTCGACCTTGTCTAAAGAATGATAAATATACAACGATGCAAACAATCTTGACGAAAAAGAAAAACTACTATAACAATATTTCTAAATTATACAAATATAGGTATATACATGGATATTTATACGAGTTATTTTCCTGACACTTTTTGAATTCAGTGAATGTTACAAATACACAACCAAATTCTAAAGCACTTTTTCACAGAATGTGCAACGAGCAAGAAACTGAATATTTAGATAACAAATTTGAATCACATCGAATATTTGTTGTAGCTATTATACTTCCGAATTTATATTTTTTCTAAAAGGTTATTGCTATAGCAATTTAATCTTGATCTGACATAAAACTCTAAGGCTGATTGTAAAGATGCATGCGTAAAGCTCCTAATATCTTAAATCGACGAATGTAGTTGCAATAATACGGATTACATATCCATGTCCTTACAAAATAAATATTGCCAGTCTTGTGAGATGGTTAGGGCTGTAAACAATGGCCAATTTGGACAAGAATAGGGCGCAAATTTTCGGCATCCCTTTTCAAAAGCTGACAGATTTCAAAAATATGTTGTGCCATATTATCCAACAGAACCAGCAACATGACAGAAAGGCGGTTGCAGTATGCCTCTTTTGTTGTTCAAAACAAGGACTATGACTAATCAGTTACAGTCAAAAGGTTTCATTATAACTATAAACAAACGTCTACCACCGTATCGACATACCTAATGATGGCATAAGGACTATATACGAACTTTCATTAAAATTAATCTACACAACATTACAAAAAGTCACCATTGCAAAATTTAATTTAATTATGTAACTGATTCGTCACACTTTTAAATATAAATTATTCAATTTTACTTACTTTATTTACTAAAATCACTATGTACTTTCTATTGTTCATGTTTTTACAAATAAATGCATTCATTTGAATAATACATTTTTTGCTTATTTTGGCAAAATTATTATAAGCAATTAGAATTTATGAGTTTTATGAAATTGGTGTATTTTTCCCCGAGTTTGATTCAAAAAATTGATGAGAAGTCTTAATACTTGCTCCAATTATTGCATTGTAATTCGTTGAGGAATTTCATCGTGAAGATATAAATTCAGGAAAATTAAAGAAGAACCGTCTTTTGTTTTTGGTATATTAAATTGTTTCCATTTAGTATAGAGTCATTTACCTTTATGGTTAGTGTAGCACATATTGAACGTCACTCAAGTATAATCTTTATTGAGTGTTAATAACAGAAAAGATTTATTTGTTCATTTTAATGCGGCGCGCTTGACGAACTAGTTACACTGAATTCGCACAATCTCAACAACCAAATAAACCAATAAGCAATTTTTCTCCGCTAGACACCTGCGTGTTTCACGTTCATATAGGTTTCTTTGCCGAAGTCATCGACAAACATGTTAATTGCAAACAATAATCCCATTACCGTACGCGTACATAAAACAAACCAAATCAACCGACTTTTTCAATCACACTATGTAAAAATGTTTGCAAAGCACGTATACATAATATACAAGTTGAACCAATAAAAGAACACGGTCCGTCAATCTAGATTATCTGTAATGTTTTATCTCAATAATTAATGATGTGACGTATCTTTGCCAAGTGCATTTTTAACGGTGCACGGATATACTGACTGAGGTAATTAATACGTACATACAACCCGACTGAAATTCTGGCATGGTTTGTTTGCGATAAATACGCGTGGCGGCTTTGCGATACCACACATTATAGCCATTTACTCGTACGTATAGGGAGGTTTGCTTATCGGACTAGTAGCTGGAGGAACATGTTTACTTCATTAAGCCTGTAGATACCTGTAGATGGCGTTGGGCGAATCGTTTTTTAAGAATTATTACTTGGGTAATATTTCTTAGAGAATTCACTAACACATTCCTATTGAATATTCTATTAGGCATATACGTTTATTCGGAGCATTCATCTGTTCAGTCGTACGATAACAATATATTTTTAATTCCTTAGAGAATTCTTCCATGTTCCTATTAAATATTCAATTATCAATAGAAATACAATCCATTTTTATTAGAGCTCCTAGTCTAAGAAGCGCATTCCATTGTGTTCTAAGTCCGAAAATGTATATATACTTGTATTGCTAATTCTGTGTGATTTAATATATGAGTTGTATACATACTTGAACAATTTGATGGACTACTGTTTCAAAATCAACAAGTCATAATTTATTTCAAACTAACGTTATATAACACCGGTAGCGATAGAACGGGTAGCGTTAATTACAAACACCCTATAGATATGCATTTCGTTTTATTCTTATGGTTTCACTGTTTAAATAATTGATTACAGTGTGTTTATGTGTTGGAAGCAGTATAATATTTAGTTTTATTCCATTTATTTATAATGACTATTAGTATATATATGTATAGTGTGTAATTATACTAATTACAATAATAATAATAATAATTTTTTCTTTTTGTTACAGGTGAGTGATCTACATTTTTCGTAATATCAATCGACTAATCTGTTTGTTTCTTTCTAAATTTAACCCTATGGCAAGTAAGTGGTAAGTAATCAACGATTACCATATTTGAATGTGAATGAAATTGAAGAATGAAGCATGATTATGGTCATGTTATGAGAGATTTATTGGTTTCATATTTTATTTGTAGTTAATAGTTCATTCTATTATATAGTTCATGGACACATAGTGAAATATTTCTATTTAAATAATAATTATGCAACTGAAAAACATATAAAATCATCGCCATGACGCGTATTTTGTATAGTTGAATGATGAAGCTTTTGTTAATAATACATCTTCTTATTCTAATAGTGATTACTACGTTTAATTATTTCAGAATACAAATAATACTTTCGATTATAATTTTTACTTTCATATTCGTAAAAAAATCTGTTTATGGTACTCTAAAATTTTCCGAATATTTCTTTTGTATTAAAAACGAAATATTCAGCTTTCTTGTACTCCAAATTTTCTAGTTCGAAAATACAACATACAAATTGCTTTTTAAACAGCATATTCCGACATTTTACAATCACGATTTATTAGTCCTCTTTGGATGTCTACGATATGTATATGGCATTAATTGGAGAAATAGCGTGTTTTTTTATGATAATAATTCCGTAAAAATGAATATTCAAAGAGCGTTTTCTCGTATAAATATTTTAGCAATAGCCTTAAAGGTTAAAGCTTGTAACTGCTACACAAATATGATTTTTTTTTTCTTTGGTGCCAAGTTTATTTAATATATTTCATTGTGAATATATTAAGTTAGAAAAATTAAAAAGGCAACGCCTAAAATTATAGGAATAATAAGAAAGTATAAGGGGGTTCCGTTTTGAAATCTCTAATTAAATCTTGTCTAGTAAAATTTGAACATAAGATTGTGATTCCTGTGAAGACACGCGTACTATAAACTGTAGTGAATGTAACCGACCATTAAAATATAAAAGTGCAATAGTTCACCTAGGAACTAAGCGAAAATTGAAGAAAATTGGTTATAATAGATAATAATTCGCCAAGAGCCAAGCTAGACGGAAAGTGTAACTATATATAAGTAACAAAATGCGTAACGATGGGCAATAAAGATATAGCCAGTACAGATACACACACACACACACACATTGTATGTTTCGTTGTGTTGTTGTAGTATAGAAAGTGTACCTACCTACCTACCTATCCACACTAAGTCACGATCCAATTTTCTAGCAGCGCCAAGATTTAAGCTGAGCGCACATTAATCTCAATCAAAAAAATGTATCTGCGCGACCGACCGACCGACCGACGAACCAATATTTTGCAGATAACATCTTCTTTATACAAACACACGTCGTAGCACGTAGCACGTACAAGAAGAAGAAGAAGAAGGGTATTGAGATAATTTAGAAATTACCAAGTCAGAAACAATTGATTGATTATACATAATACTATTAGCTCGGATAATTTAAGCTTCACATCTTAACACCCATGGATTCCGCGTTGATACACACAATACCTTATGTTTGGTGTGAATAAGGCTCGCTGGCTGGGCTTAAGGCACCAACCAACCTGGGACTGGGACTGGGACCACCTCATCGATAATATACAACTGGTATCGATTTAATATTGCAATTGGTCAATTAGTTATTTAGCCTGATAGCATCGATATGCGTTCCTAGTGAAATGTATTGGTCTACTATAGACTAAGCTATAAATCACTCGATAAAGCCCGTATGGTTTCGTACTCGGGCGACAGTGGCGTCACGAACGGGATTCTTTTCATTCCAACTCTTTGATTTTATCTTTTACAGTAGTACACTTCTGTTATTGATTCTATTGCTGTTGATTCAAATTTCTAGTTTTGAGTAAATCTAATAATAACGTTTCATATACCTAAAACTAGTTCATCAGGCTGAGTTACAAAATGATATTTAAACCATAATTTCCTAAATCAGTGTCTGTCGCGTAATCAAATTCTTACCAACTAGAAGAGATACACGCACTCTATTAAACGGTATGAAACAGTATATATAATCCGTCGTTTTACAAAATGTTGGTGTTCTATTATCAAATTTGATAGTAAATGCAATCAACGCATTAATTATATATCATACATTACATATTTATCAATGACGGTGTTCGTAGAACAAACTAAATTTATTTTAATATATTCCACAATTAATGAATTCCAGCTGTTAAATATAGAACCATATCCTGTAACAAGACACCCGTGTATAACGGATAAGATATTAAATAAATATAAGATTTTGAGTTTGTCAGATTGAAAAAACAGTTTTATACATGTTTTAGGCAGAAATATAAATTTGACAATATGAATTATGCGAAAATTATAGATAAATATATTTACACCAATAAATTGTGATTATGATAAAAATTACAATATACAATAAATTTGACGTTATTGACTTTGGTTATTGTCATTTTATCCAATTGTCATTTAAGATCATTTTCCTCTAACATAGGATTTTATTTAAGTCATAATTCTGCTTTAGCTGTATAGTTAAACTATTTCAAATACATTTGTAGTCAAACTATTTAGTTTAAACTTCGACTAATCTTGGAGAAATGAGATTAATGTATGTAACTATAAATTAATTAAAATAGGATATAGAAGAATATGATTTTCAAATGACTATAAAATATATAATTGTGTATATTCATTGTTAATAAGGTGAGCTGCAAACATTGGTGCTTGTTTATGTATACTAAGCTTACTTATCTGTATTTTCTATAATTCAATGTTCATACCACGCGTAACAGACAAATTGTCGTACTGAATATAAATTCGCAGTTCAAATATATATGATTAACTGCAGTTTATCTTGAAAATGTGTATAATGCTGGAGTTATAGAAATGTGACGAACGCTACTGGTATATAACAAGGCATATAGTTCGCATTTGACCATCGATGCATATGATATACCTGACTTAGTTTGTAGTTCTCTATACTATATAAAGCATATATATATATATATACATACATAACATATATAGATCTGTGTGTACTGTGAGTGGTTATTATGTAAATTTCGTTCTGAAATTGTATTGAAGCGAGTGCTTTCATGACGGCCTTAGGCCCCCGCGCGTACGAGCACACAAATACTACAAGATATAGGTATATCTGTACGCCCGCACCTGTGTACTATAGCTATATAAAATGTATTATATGTTGGTATTAGTTTGTGAATGTTTCCAGCGGTGATAGAAAGATTGGTTGAACTAAGAAAGTAAACTATGTGTGTGTGTGTTAGTGTGTGTGTGTATGTTTGTTTAGGGCTGTTTCCTGTTTTGCATAAGTGAGATTGAATGCCGATATCTGATTTATATTGTATTTTAAAACTGCAAATGCGCTTGCTTTATATATACGTATTCTTATTTCAATTGCCGATCAATTTGCTTTCAAATTATACTTGAAATTTAAATCATATTCATAATCACATTATCTACATTCAATAAGGATTTAGACAACAATAAATATTTGCACAAGTTCAGTTTATATACAAGTTGCTTGGGACAAAATCAAATTTGTTGAATTAATATAATACTTATTGTCCTTAGAACGAAAAATTCTTGACTCTATTTAAACAATTTTAATATTGAATTAACAAAGTATTACATTATCAGAGATGCCATCAAAATTGATAATAATTCTCGTAAATTGTTTAATAGCTGATTATTTTTCATATTACTAAATATTTAAAAGATATTTTTATTTAATGGTGTCATAACGTAAGTCACTGTACATTGTTAAATAAATAATATGCTAAATTAAAAAAATTAACTTATGATATGCTCAAATTCAAATGCTATAGAAAATTTATTCGAAGGTCATTGCTGGTTTTAATTTTTGCAAATTACTGAAATAATGTATGGAAGACTTTACTTAGAAATGTAATATTTATAATATATATATTTAGTTGATTTATTAGGGCTATAAAAATTGATATCCTAATCGATAGTTTATTAAATGTATTGTTACATGTTTATAAGATTGATAAAAAATTTAATATCATACAATTATACTGAGATAGATAGCGACTCCAATGATCGATGAGACAAGAAAAATATCAATATTTATACTAATGAAAGCTAAATTAATTTACAATTTAAATATTCCTGATTCCTATCTGCAATAGCAACAGGTTTCATAGATACAAATCTCAACACAATAAAAAAAAGGCATAAAGGAATATAATTTGATCTAAACTTAAAGAAACACATAAATTAAATGCAAATGAAAAATGTAGATAATATGGTTTAAGTGTATAATGAGCGTGTAGCGTATTCCCACGTGTTAAAACACGTGCCCCCTTGAGTCGGTCCTGGACTCTGAATGGGAAACAGACATCAGACAAGACGTCTTGTCCGGAGCTATTAAATTGTTTAATTGCATCCTCTGTCTGTGCGTGGATGGAGCGACCCAAAAACGCGACCTAACAAAGGACCCGCTATACGAAGACCCCGCACTGCGCGCCGGCCCAGGAAGGAAGTTGTTTCTCCTATCAAATCAAAATTTTGACAGGTGCTTTCTTTTTGAGTTTTATTTATATATATATTTTATGTACAAGTGCTTGATTTGATTTGCTACGACTTTCAATTTTATTCAATTTGCATATTCTTTTATATATGTTTATTCAAATTTATTGCTTTTTCTTGTGCATTTTTTTTTACATTGCTTCTTATTTTGAAAATACATTTAAATTTATATATATTCTATTTCATATCAATAAATATTTTTAGATTCGTAAGTAAACAACCGTTCTTTAAATATCTGTCAAATATCAGGAACATTTTTAAGCGAATCCTTATGTAATGGTTTTTTGAAATTATTGAATCATATTATTTTAGATACATAAATATACATTTTCCCATGAATGAAGTGGCAGATAACTCATTGTTAATCATATTAAAGTCTTTCTCTATTTAACCCTGTCCTTCACAAGCTGCAATATTAATATTGCTAGCGCACATAATATTTTTCAGACAGAAACTTCAATATTTAATATAATATATTACGCATAGCTACGCATAAATGACTGATGTTAGCAGAAAGTGCATAAAATAATTCTATGTAGTGAACCTGTAAAGTGGAATCTTTGCATGGGTACAGGAACCTGTTGGAATATATATTTCTTACTTAGATAGCATACTATATAGTATACAAGTATAAGAAATAGATTTTTCAAAACGATCTAAAATAATCCGTCTTAAGATCTCGACAGTAAGTTGCGGACACAAACGGGTCCGGTTGACTTCCGGCGTAACCCTAGCGGCCAAATATCGAAGCCAGCAATCACCGCAGTGAACGGTTACCGATCATTAGAGAAATCTGTCTTATCGACACGACCTTATTTTAGGGTGCCTGCAGCGCTACCGACGCGCGCACTCGCAAAAAAATTCAACTATGTAATTTTCACTATTTCGCACCTTGCCGCAAATGCCAAGATAAGGAAATTGGTGTGCAGCAGAAAATTGTGCACTTGCAAAAATAGATGCATTTGACGTGCATAATAACTATGGTTGTTATAAGCATACGTGGATCCGGTTAGAATTTTCGCCATTTTTTCTGGAAAATCTAGTGTACAGGTACAGGATGTTTCCGATATTATTGGCTTTGCTTCAACGACTACACACTTTTAATAATGATACTTATTTGTTTATTGTGGAATCCCAACTTTTTCAACTGCTATTTAAATAATAAACATCAAGATATACATCATGTCTTTAACTATACAGTATAAACATTTTATTTTTTAACAAAGTATACGACTTTGTCAATATTATTAAAATAATCATAATTTATACAACGTTATTTTCTTTTTACTGTTTGTTCCGACTTTTACTGCAATGGGCTGAAATTTATTTAGAAAATCAAAATATTACCATAATCATTCGATTGACGTATTTTAATATTATTACGCGATACTTCCATTCATTTGTTTCAACCTCGGTTTAACTAGATAAATATATCTTCTTCGATAAAGTCTAGCTTACCTTATTAATAAAATTATTGGATTCACACATATATATATATATATATTCTAACTTGATAGATTATATACGTATTAATTATACATATAAAATAGCCAGTGTAGGGCCTTGCAGTTTTTTATTATATTTATTCTGGTTTATTTCTTACAAGGTATTTTCTTCTTAGAGTAAATATATAATAAAATATTAATTTAAAAAAACAGTGATAATTCAACAATAAAAACAACGAAAGATAAAGAATTCCATACAATAATGATTTAAAAAAAAAATAAGGGCGTCACGGTACTTTTTAGAGTGTACAAATACTTCAATTTAAACCTTGTCAACTCACCACAAAGTATTTCAAAATGTTTAAACATAAAATCAAATTTCTTAGAATAAAAAAAAGCAAATCATTATTTCATTGTATTGTTTCATTCGTTTGAAATAACAAAACAATCAACCGAAAAAACAAAATTCAATCTTTCCTTCGGTGTGCTAATGATAATCTGCAATTTTTGTGAAGGTCGTCTCAAGGTTACATGATACAGCAAAGCTTTTTGGATTTTAATGTTTGAATAGACTGATATACACAGTCAGTGGCGTGCGTTGCATTGGGCGTGAGACAAAATGCAGGCATGCGCTGTGTGGAACATCGGCGCCGACGACGCATTGAATTCTGGGAAAGACCTTGAAAGACCGTCGATTTACACTGCGTCCCGAATACGTGTGAATTTATGTAAAATAGCAGTGGCAGGCATTGTGTAGTTCAACGAAGACTCACTTTTATAATAGCAAACATAACAACGAACGTTTTTCTAGTTGGAAGGAATGAAAATAAAAGTAGTCTGCATCATAACATTCATAATAACAAACCAATTCTTTGCGGGTTCACTTCACACATATTCAAACTCTCATTTAATAATATTCTTGTCATGTTGATTGCTTGAATTTATTATGGAATTCTTTTTGTATATTCCTTATAAATATAGGTATTATTTGGATATGCATGTAAGTAGGTATAATATAAAAATAAATAAATCAGTATTTAGTCGTAGAAGTAAATGATAGGGAAAAATAGTTAAAACGCATATTCGCCATCATTATCTTGTATGTACATACACATAAATGTAATGACTAATGAGTAAGTAGTCTATTGCATATGCATGTCCAACATGTCACCATGTTTGTTGTCCCGTTCGTTAATTGCGCTCTACTAACTGAATACCTGTACACTAATTACGACTTATTATTAATCATTTTATTTTTATAAAATTATTAAATACCACCAAGTATTTGGGCCAAAAGATCAGTTTATTAGTATTTGAAATATGAGTATTTTTAGTATTTCATAAGCAGTGAAAAGAGAATTATTAAATATAGAAAATTGCATATAGTTAAAAATAGCATTTGTCGGTATTCGGCTGCATTTCTAAACACTTGGTTGCGAGCAAACTATATGGTACACGGTGCGGTGCGGCAGCAGTATGTAATGAGAAGCATAGCAAATTTATCAAGATATACAATTAAATTTCAATTACTACCAGTAAAATATTATATGGATACAGGACAATAAAAAACTGTTTATCCTTGACACAAAACACTAGCTTTCTTTTTGCGACCAAAACTAATATATCCTTTTATACTTCAACTACTAGATACTTATATCATTACAATATAAGTATAAAGATATCTCAATCGATTTCAGAAATAGCAACTTTTTGAAAAGGAAGTGCTAAAATAACTTCCTTTGGAAATACCTTTTTCAAAATAGGATATTTTCTATTCTGGGGTACACAAATCTTAAATTCAAAACATCACATGTTCACCTTGTTCGGTATAGGCTGTAGAGCGTTCACACATACTGACACACAGACATCATTTAGAAAATAGTCAAATTGGATATTTCCATTAAAATCTCAATGTCGATTTTTTGATGATCCCTAATTAATTTATTACGTTATTACTTCGTAAAAGGAGGATATATGAGAATTCACTATGCATTTTAAAATAGTTGAAGAAGCGATACAAATTGAGAATTCAAATTGAAATAACAATGCTGTGTATATAAGTGAAATGTTATGTAAATTTAAATCAGCTCTTAGAATTCTAATAACAATTAAATTATAAATTACATAATGATTTAAATAGTACCGTTGAATTATTTTATATAATTTTTTCAAAAGTCTACCACTTAATTTCATATTCGTCATTTTTTACATCGTTTACTTCTCATTGTATGTATATTTTGAGATAATGTGACACTGTTTTTTATTATTTATTTTTTTAATGAACGAGATATAACATGTACAAACGTGAATAAAACAAATATGGGAAAGATTCCACACACACACAGACGGAGGGATAATTTCCCTCCGGAAACGATGAAGCGTAAGAGGAGGGAAATAAAAGATGTAAGATAAAGAATCCCACTGACAGACATAGGCGTCCGTGAATTAGATACATTCCTGCGTTTATTTGTTACAAAGGATGTAATTTGTATCTTGTATTTTCGTATTTTCTCTCAATGTTTTTTTGTTTCGCTCACATTAAGCATTTTATGATTTAAATGCGAAATTTTCCTTTGTACAAAAACATATCAAGTATTGATTTATGGGTTAAAGAAGTACAAGCAGATTGAGAATAAAATCACTGCAAGAAAATATATAAATTTCCTGAATAGCAGTGGCTAATAGTCAAATAAAATGAAAACATATTGAAATAGAATTTGACACACATTTATAAGACCAATATTTATTCAAGATTTAAATAATTCGATGAAGGGAATGATGTGTTTAAGAATAAAAATCGAATGGAGAGATTTTTAGAATGTCAGCAAATGAAATATATAGTAGTGTGTCTCATATTAAATAATAAACGACACATTTTTAATAAGTTGGCAATAATGGAGCACACATCTTTAATGGAAATGTTTACAGAATTAAAGTGCAATTTCATATTATAAACAGTATATATATAGGTACACAATTTGATTATAAGAATAATAAGCGAGCTACAACATATATTATTAATGTTTTATTTTGTAGTAGTAGTAAAGTGGAGTTAACGCGTTCGGCGAGCCAATCCCACGATAAACAACTTCAACAATGGTCTATACATAATATAGGATGAATGTCGTTTCTCATTTTCCCATCATTACGCTCGTTTGTGGAGCGTCCGTCCGTCGCGTCGCTACACCAGGGGCTCACCTACTACTTGTCTCGTCTACTACATGTACACTAACCGACAAAAGTCACACGCACTCTCGATTTTCAATGTCATTATGTCACCGGGACATCGTGCTCTTCACGACACTACCACACTACCACCTCACCGCATGCTTTCACACCATTTTCTTATTTTCAGTCTGCCATTTCTAGGAATTTAAAATGTGGCCCCAACAAGTATTTTAAACTAAATACAATCACCAATATTTTTTGTTCCATTACAGAATATAACCTGGTGAACCAACGTGTAAATAAGAATCATATGTATGAGACTATCAAATCTAAAAATAATTAGAATTCGAATTTTGCACCTGTAGATCGCATAACTTGCAATATAATTACAGCTTGTCAACAATTCAAGCAAATATAAAACATTTTATTCATTTTGTAGTTATGTTGGTACTTAGTATATTCGTCGACCAATACAACTCCAACTTGAAATCATTGCGTCCAATCTTAACATGATTAATTTATATGCGTCAAGTTAAATTGCCGTTAGAAATAATTAAAAATTAATTAATTACTGATTTATCGATAGCGGATTTTAAATTATTACGTTTTTCCTTGTGTTACACGAACGAACGAACGTATATATACCAAGTACGTATCGTATATACCTACATACTTAACGTCCAATTCAATAGAGTTTCTAAACGTAACATATGAATTAACGTTACTCTGCTATACTGACTGTTATACGCATAATTAAGAAAAATATTCTACACGTATCAGAAATCGTTTTATACATATATGGACGTTAACCAATAAATATGTTATTAATTGACTATTGTTTATCAAATATATGGAATCTTATATACGTAAGTAGAATTTCATAATTGTTTATTCATTATTTGCAACTTTGATTGATATTTACACTAATTAAATTATTAAAATACAATCAATGAAGTGGGCTTAATTCATTTAAATGTCCATAGTAACCACATATGTATTTTAAATGTGTCTCTTGCTGGCCGAAACAGATTTGTTTCCTGAGGCTTACCAAATTATGTACGTGTATTACAAACATGGGATTCAAACAGTTGTATATTAACCAAAATTAATATATAATTTTTTGCTAAAAGCCATAATTATACAATTGAAATAGTAGAAGAGAAAACAGCACGCAGTTTTCTTCGCAAAAACTAAACTAAACCATTTTGCACACGGCTACTGCGTTACGCTCATTTAAGTATACCTGCTGCTGACAAATATATTATTATTATTTGCCAGGTAGGTAGATAGGTATACACAATCATTTAGAATGTAGACTATATAAATAAAGCAACAGGCCATCGGTGTTCATTGCTTTTTTTGTCACTCTTACAGCGTGTATTCAACAGAGGGAAAAAAATATTGAAAAACCACAAATTCCAAGCATTGAGGTATTATGAATCATACTACTACTACTACTACTACTACTACTGTGTTTAGAAGAGAACCAACACTATAATGTATACTATGAGCTTGCGCACTGCACTGTTCACTTAGCTTTCCGCATTCCTAAATGTAGTGCTCGGCCGCTAAAAAAGGAATCAATAAATTTTTATTTATTATTGATTGAGGTGGTTTTTTTGCTCGGTGACAATTTAATATTATCAAATTATTTCTGATCTGCCAATGAGAAGAACATATTTAGCTTGGCTTTTTTGACTAATTTAGTTTTAAGTTAAGAGCCTTTGCAATATGTAAACGTGTTTCTTATAAAAGTGTAATAAAAATAAAAAAATATTCGGAATCGAGAGCAAAATCCATATTAGTTGTGTAGTTCGTATCTCCAATCGCAATTAACACATAATTCTCGTAAGTTGTTTAATGATATTTCGAAAGATCTCGTTATAAGTACAATGGCAGGTAATGAAAATGACCGGTATAATTTAGCAGTGTAAGAAACAGGCAGGAACAGATAGAACAGTTTTGTTATTACATACACATGGTTGGTTGGTTGGTTGGCGTACTGTGCTCTGAGACTCAGTGCGGCTTGAACTAGATATTTACATTTGTCTTGCACGACCCAGGAAAGAAAACATTTATTTATTGCATTTTGCACCGCCTGCGCATGTTCAATTATCGAAATGGCACCCATACACACACACACACACATCATAACACTACCTGTAACGTTTTACTTAAGCCATAATTACAACCTATTCATGTTAAACAGATTATTTATACCGCAGTTTACACAAGTTTTACTTTACTTTCAAACTCCACTAAGCCTGTTTCTTATGATTTTATTATATCAATTGTTATTCACTCGACGCACCATGCTTAGTATTTGATCGTGTGTGTCTGTAACAATCTCAAATAAAGTAGACAAGTAATTCATACACATCTAAGATCAAAGTTTATGGTTGCAACTTCTTTGTATGTACCGGACTGATTTTAATTGCTTCATTCGCAATTAACGCATTTGAAATCTAATCCGAGTTCTGTTAATACAATTTAGCAATATCAAACTAATATTTAATAAATTCGTAGTAAAGAATAAGAGCATTCTTTTGTTTATGTGTTTGCGATATTTGTGCAGAACACAGGGATTACATAATGGTTTTAATTAACATCAAGTAATCAGAAGTGTACATCTTCCTGACGCAAATATGGGTATAATAATAATAAATAATACAGTGTAATGAAATTAATGAAGATATCTTTCATACTGACAGTGTAACCCGTCAATTTAACTTGACCATTAAAGCTCAGTGATTGCGATGTAGTAACAACACATCAAAACAAAAACACATCGCATTGCTGCCGTATTCCTCTGTTGCTGCTGTTGTTGTTTTATTTCAAATACTAGCACAAACACAACGAAAAACAAACCTATTATGAGACAACATGTACACGTACACACACAAGAAGCGTATGTCGTCATTATTGTAGTATTGGTGAATTGAATACCGCTGCTCATACTACTGTTTTCTGTAGATACTCCTATACCTATATTGTAACACCGTGGTATTTTTACCTTCTTGCACGTAGAGGTCCGTGAAGTTGACTATTAAAACGATAAATATTTTTAAGACTATCAGGTAAGTCTAGTTCGAAGTAAAGCCGCTTCGTTTTTTTAATATTTTCATTGATTTAAATTATAGTCCAGCCGTTAGACGAGCTGAAGGTATTGGTGCCTGCAGAGAAACATATTAATATGTATTACAAGTTTTGTCGACAAATTTTTTTCATTCTCTAAATACTCGTTATTGAAATTTGTATTCATGGTATTCAAATTTGTTAAATTGATTTATGATAATTACAGCATCAACGTATATCCAAATTTAATATAGAATTTTGGAGTGAATTATCTGCTTATTCTTTTTGAAATTAATTAATATGCATATGTACATTATACATATTGCTTGATTATATGTATAAGAGAATCCAGTGTAGGACACTGCAGATTTTTAGTAATAAGTACGACATTTTGAAATATTCGTGATATAATTTCAACGATTTGTTGTAATAATAGTTCAAGGACGGGTTGTATTACTATGGAAAGAAAGTATACTGATTGATAATTTAGATTAAAATTATCATTTTTTATAAATAACGACATTTCGAAAGTTATTTAATAAATTTTGTGTTATACTAGCTGCAGATTATTTTATTTAGTTTCAAATAACTAAACTAATAAAGATCTTGATGATAACATTTTTTGCAAATTCCTGCCAGTCATATTTAACAGCTGATCAAATATGAAATAATATAAATTTTCATATACCTATATATGGAAGTTTCAGAAGTCAATCAAGTATATGTCAGTCAGATCTGATATTAAGATAATTAAGTATTTATAATAACTTAAATATTAAAAATTCGAATTGCACGAGATGTTTATTTTTATACAGTAAGAAATCTAAACACAAGTGTAGGACCAAATACAAATCATGCAATAAGTTAACACTATGTAACTTGTTTATGCTTATCGTTATTATAAAACAAACTGAAAAATCAATTTTAATTTCTAATCCTAATTACTAATAAGGTACCTGTATACCTTAATAACAGTTTAATATTTTCTAAATCGTTCATCATCATCATCGTTCAAGGTTTGTGTTATTAAAAATGTTTAATTCAATCTTAAAAAGGTCCTTGTCTTGTTTTCGAAATGATAAATTTTCTCAAAATGTTATTAATTAAAACGACGTTGTGTAAAGTAATTCGAGTTACTTTTCCGTTAAGATAAGTTTCAGAAATATGTCAATTTGACATAATCTAGCATTAGAATCATTACACGTATCCGGAAGTTCCGGGCGAACGCAAGCACGCTTATTAATATGTAAATGTGTGTGTGTGTGTGTGTGTGATTGATGATGGATCTATCATTGTACAGACAAATTCAAAGAGATCTGCCTTCCTGCGGGCACCTGCCTCGCGAGAGGATAGGTATAGTACCGGAAGCCCGTCCCAGAGGTCACTTCGACCTGTTGACGGGATGTGCCGACAGCCAGTGCGGCATCCTGTCGCCAGGGGCAACACCGTAGCACGAGTTTTCAAAAGTGGCCCATATATTTCTGTCAGTTCGCGTTATAAAGTGATTGATATGAGTATCAATTTAGAAAAAAATCGGAATTCATTTCTTGATGATTCATTCCTTTCCTATAAATGTTAGTGCATTAGTGGCATTTATTTTAGGCCTAGTTATTTGGGTACCGTTTCATTTCACTATTTTGGTAGTAACGTGCTCGTAATCTGGACACTACTCTAAGTTTTGATCTAACTTTCGGCCTTTCTTTACGCCTATTTATTATTGGTATTTAGCTCACTCAAATTTATAAGAAACATATTTAACAGAAACATATGTTACGTCGTGAGACCAACTTTTGTTGACGCAGTTCCTCTGAAGGTGCCAGAAAGATATTTACCAAATCTGTTATACATATCCCCGCATATTTTATATATATTATCGCGTGTACGCCACTGGCGATTTATCTATATGAGAACATTTTCTGAGAATGAGAAATGTTAAATATTCCCGGACATTATCCAACCCTAATATAAATCGTTTAATTCGAAAATGTGTATATAAATGAAGTATAATTCCAGTTGGAAATAGGAATAAAATCGTAACAGATTCTCCATAGTTATAGTTTAGTAAATATTTAAGTGTGTAATCAATCATGAGTGCACATGTGTGAAGCGTGATTTTTCTAATTAAATCCTGATTCAACTGAATGTGTGACTTTTAAGATCCGTTTAGTGTTTTGTGTGTAGTTAAATGCAGACAGCTGAATGAGACATGAAATATTTAGGTATGAGCGTGAATAACTTTCGAAAGCAGTTAATATCAATCTACAGTTTATATCAACTAATAATATTAATTTTTCCACAATAAAATCGGCCCGCTGCGGTCACGAGCCATACCACGGATATTAAATTTATATTATTGTGAAAACAGACATTTTATTGCTCTATTTCAAATACCAGAGCAATGAAAGTGTCATTGCATTGCATTTCTGATTTTTTCACCCTAAAACACAACAGTATAAACTACACGAAGTATATATGCCGAATATATCATATACACCCACAAATTCATAATTTTACATTATATTCTTATAAATTACACTTATAAATTATAACTCCTAAAATAGAGGGCGATAGGATTTAATCTGTGAACTGATTAAAATAGGATATGTGAAGCAAATTTGGTTCAAAGCCCTCAGATACCTTCGGTTCGAGGTTGAGGGAAAACAGTTGGTCTTACGAGTGACAAGTATATGAGTTATATATACATATTTGGATTCAAGGCGACGCGACGAGACAAGACAAGAATTCTTTGTATTATTATTAGAGAATGTTACAGATACTCAGATAGCTCTTCTGTATTTCGTACGGCGAGAAAAGAATATCAGAGGTGTTTCACATAGTACTTATTCGCAATGCAAGTGTATGTGATATGTGCAAATAAACGTCATTCTTTGAATTCGCGAAATATTTGAAACGGAGATAGAAGTTAGTTTATACATAAAAGAGTATAAGAAGAGTTCTTTTGCTCGTTAAAGTGTTTGCATTACGTTTACGGCTTGCGATAATTATAGCCACGAAGTGCTACACTAGCTAGGAAGTGCCTAGCCACACCACACCACAAACACTTTATTATTAATTAATATTTTCATTTTGTAGTTGGCTGGCGCAAATGAGCTTTGCTCTGCTTTCCGTATGGGCACAGAATATTGTGTGAAACACATGTGCTCACCCATTGTATAACTATACACATATACATACATACATATACATTTTATTACCTATACAAATGTGCAATTTACCGTGAAAATTGAATATCATCAATAAATATATATAGGCATACAAAGTAATAATTAGTAGATAACGTTTTATATAAATTATATATGTCTATATATGAAAACTATTAGATTATGTTGGGAAATTGATTGAAATATGTTTTATTCTTGATGGACAGCTCTATATAAATGTTTATACTTTCTTTTTTACGTTTTTGTTTATATTAAAGTATAGTATATTATTGTTAATGGATATCCGTAGTACAATCAGTGTATAACAACTGATTTTGAATTAGTGTTATCAACTTGTGGTTACTCCAAATTGTCAACTCAAAAAACCATCTTGTTTTCGAAGCTTTGAAGCTCTAGTTAGGGTAGTTACCTAATTATTACGTATTTCTTTAAAACAAAACGTATATATATTTCTATCAATTGAATTAATTGATATTAATAGGCAATTATGTTAACAGAATAGTAAGCTTTGAGCCTGTAAGTGTAATATAAGAATACATATATGTGTATATTACCAAATTAGTCTTCTAAATACATCATTAATTATTTTGTAAAACCACCCCAATTTTATAAAAAAAAAAAATGATGTAACTTTTTGACCTGTTATATTGTAACAAGTAGTTATTTTCTGTGTGGTCAAGAATTTATAACATATTCCGTTACCTTAATTATTTTATAATATTATCTAATCTCTGAAACGTGTTCAAATATTTATGATTATGACTCAATTAATATCTTTTCAAAATGTTCAACACTAACATTTTTATAGCGATATTTATACTGGTTACTGTATATTTGAAACACTAACACGTTTATCGACATAGAAGAGAATAAACAGTATTTAATTAGTAAAATTGTGCTATTACACAAACTTGAATGCGCATTTAACTTTAGAGGAACTGTAAATACCCTTTTAAGGGTATGAAATAGTCGGAAGGTGAACGGGATGAGAAGAATTAAAAGAATTTAAATCCGCAGATTTCTCTATAATTCAAAATTTACCAATAAACCAAAGAATCAAATAGGTATAAAGAAAAACGAAACAATTTGTTCGCTACTAGAAAAACAATTGAGTTTACGAGAAAGATTATATTTATGCAGCAAGCATGGCGTCTAAGAAAATACCGAGAACTCATTATAGAAAAACTCACGCATATAATACAGTAAACAATGGTTCGTAGACAGTTTCATAATAATGCAAGAGTAAACTTAACCTAGCAACCCTGATACTTAAAAGTGAATTTATCCATTGAAACAAAAACAAACGCCATTTTGCTTTCAATAGCCTTTCCCGCGTCACACATAACTTCACCTTAACCTTAAATCTTGGTTCTCATGCGAACAATAGCCGCCATTTTGTCTAGTTCCCATGATGCCCGTTTACGTCACACATTTATATGGCTGATTGTTCACATAATATTATTATCTTAGCATGCATTTGTATGTGTCTGTAATTTTCTGTGTGTGTGTGTGTATGTATATCGGTGTGTGTGTGTGTGTACTGTAATTAATTAGTGAAACAAAACAAGTGTGAGTGCCAGAGAATTGAAGCTAAAGATGTGTTTTTATGCCACTATAATTATTCAGTCAAGTGTGGGTATTTTCTGATTGTATCTATCACCTTGTACTTTAAAATTAAAACATTTGTTTTCGTTCAATAGGATTTTGTAGATGATGAATTCGTAACTGTACAATTTCGGAAAATTTATTTTTCGTTCAATATTCTCGTCTAAAATTATTGTTAATTTACTGTTTCAATTCCTTTTGGTTATATCTACTTATTAAGAAAGAATTAATTTAATAAATTCCACAACTAATATATGTCTGTTTTTTGTTCTGTTCTAGGTGAGTTATTCAATATCTTCATCTTCTACTTTAATGAATAATGATGCTCAGCGGTAAGTAATAGGTTAGACCTTAAAACGCGAACCATACATCCGTAAATTAACGTTCTTAAAATTGAATTAGCCTCGAAATATTTGATGATAATAGAGTGGTGTACCTACGAGTTTATCAAACTCTGGTTAAAATGACTTCCGCATTATAAGCCTCATTACAAGTAGCTGTTCAAATGTTACACGGCTCACTGGTAAACAGCTATCAAAATCAAATTAACAGCTCAAAAAATTGAAAAAACGACCACAACACACTCATAATATATATAACTATCACGTGTGGATGTTCCATCATACACATACTCAAATCGAACCTGTTCGTAGCTACTCGGCTACTTTTATTTATCACTTGTTTCTTAACAGAGTTTACGTTCTTTAACTAAACTAACAATTGCTTGCAAAAATAATAAATAATTAAAATGTGTAACCACTTTTGTTTGTATGTTTTTTGTTTTTCGATAACCATACTGAAAAATTGAGTTAGAAAATAGCTAGTTTACATTTACGTTTCCCTAGTTTACATACGTATTGATATAGTTTAATGGCAATCGTAAAATGAATTTAAAACAAAATTAGTTAATACATAAGACATTTGAGCGAAGGCCACTCCAGGATTTTGAAGCAAAAAGATTATTTATTTTCTTTTATAAGTATAAATTTAACGGATATCTAAAATGAAAAACAAGAATAATTATTTAGCAATTTGTGTGTGTGTGTGTGTCTGTTAAGGTATGCGCAATGAAGTATAAAGTAACGTGGCTACAGATAAGAGGTGTCACTAGTAGCATACGACTGCATTCAGTGGCGCACGGTTATAGGGCGGAGTGGGGTCAAAGGTCAGCATGTTCGCGTGAAAGTTGAACGAGCATGCTAGTTATAACGCGCTGTATGTTCGTTGTATGGATGTGTGTGTGTGTGTCTGTATATGTTATAACACACTGATCTACTACACTTGCACGCAATAAAGGTGTCATACATAAATTGTAGCTCATACAGGGTGGCTGACAACGAACGTACTTCATTTTAGCACCTTACTCCCGAGCATATACAATCAAATTCTTTATTACAGTAACTAATTACTAATTACACTATTGTTCGATCATTAAAGATTGTCGAAGGTTGGGTTAGCACATTTGATTATCAAACCTGCAATTTTCAATCAAAGTTTTTATTGGTAGAATTGCAATGTTTTGACGAAAAGTTATCCAACATTTATGCATATTGAGATTTGAGCCCAAGAATGCAGTTCAGCTTTAGGGGTTTATCCTTTCGTTTGCATGGTTACGATTTTTGTGTACTTATGTTATTCAAAGGGCAAAAGCTAAATCTTAAACCAACACTAGAGTTTACCCCATGACTGTAACACTTATTTGTCGAATAGGCGATTCGACAAAAATGTATGTGCGCTGCCTGCATGGTGATGAATTGGCCAATAAATCGACCAACAAATGATATTAGCATCTAACAAAGACTATAACGTAACGATAATAGTTCCTTTCATTTAATAGTAATTAGCATGACATTACAGGATATGCATCGGGAACACATACACTCTCAAACAGACACACATGTGATATGTATTTGCGATGTTTGTATACAGGTAATTGGAGGCAAAGTTATATTTTTAAGCGGACGTTTGCTCTGTCAACGTAAAATAAATTCAATTTATTATAGGTAAACGCAAAGTTCACTCTGCGGTTCTGCATACGTATCTGTCCAATGCACACATGCATATGAACGTGCTTCCGTTCCAGATTACGCCTGGAAATCATTTATTTGCTACTCCTCACTTAACCTTTATCCGTGAATTTCTGAACTTGTTTTCTAATCAACAAAATGCATAAATATTTGCTGCCAAATTATGGCTAACATATTTTGTATTGCAACGTTTATACCGACAATTATTTTTAATTAAACGCTACGAAATAATGTTGCATTAATTATGTATATTAATAAACGATAATTATTTATACTATAAACTATTTGTTTAGCATCAATATTCACTTCACTTATTGATTTCTCATAAACTATTTAGTGATCTCTCTCGCACTATTGCGTTTTGACTGATTCACTGCAGTTCTATTTATTTCTACTCATCGCATATTTATTTCTCGTTCTATGCTAACGTAGCATGCTGATATTATCGAATCTACGGCGTAGCCCTATTTGTTCTAGAGAGTTCCGTTACAATATGATATTTCATTCAAGTAATAAATTCCAATTTCAGATTTTTAAGGTTTTAAAAAGAAAGTCCCTGTATTAATATCAAAAATATTAACAACATACTATTAGCTTTTTGATTTATATTTAGTTTATAGAAAAGCACGAAAAACACGAATTAAATATAATGTTATAGCACCGACATTTGTACGATATTTTATATTTAAAAAATATTATTTTAAAGTATAATGTATTTTGCTGCCTGTACAAATTTAATTTGAATAATAAATCCTGAATTATGTAATATAAAATTAGTACTAAATCATGATGACTATCTAAAAAACTAGAAAAAAAAACCGAATATGATTGTGTTACAAGGACTATAAAATTATGACATGTAACAAAATAGAAATAAAATTCATTAGTCTGAAATGAAAAGATATAAAATTAGAAAATATAATTTCAAAATTTCATACGTTTCGATACGGTGTATGATCGTTAGTAAATAAACAATGCACATTCTTATTCATGAATTACTACTACTCTTCTTCCTACTTTTTACGTCCATAATATATATATAAAAGAAGTAAACAATAAAACTACAATTTATTATATAAATTCACGCTTTTACGGTTCGAGTGAAATTCTTTGGTTTTTGTTTCCGTAACGTATGCGCGCTCGCCTTTTTCTTGCTAATCCGTTAAAACTTTCTAGATTTCGTCCGATAATTATCATTAAAACTAACTTTGTAAATATACATATGTAACATGTAAAATACACAACTGCTTTACAATATATTAACATACTATAAGTTAATTCACTGCTCAGACATTCTACGCAATTATTAAAACATAATCTAAACATGTTTTACTCCTGCAAATTTGTGTCTAATAGTAATTAAGTTCTCCGCCATCAGTGCATTATTAAAAACCAATTTTATGAGGACAAATATTTTAGCAAATATATAATGCAATTTAAAAACTAGTCAATTCAAGTTAAACATTTGTTAATTATTTAATGGATTTTACAAATTATGTAAACATTGTTGCAAGCACTAGTGTCTCCTGTTTACCTTACAATGAGCAGTTAATCACGACGAAAAGATAAATGCAGTACAATTGTGATTTAATAAAATAAGATTGAGTGAGTATATTTTGTATACACGATAAAATTATTACCCTACAAATAATTTAATAACCAAACGAGGTATCCCAGGCACTTTGATTAATATAATTGAACAATTCAGAATTACGTAATAAAAATGATAATTTATTGTAGCATCCGGAAACAAATAAATCCAACTTTTATTTTAGCGGAAATCACACAACAATAAAACAATTTATTGATTATTATTGGTGAAGATAAAAGCAGATCCGTATGGGAACCGTTTTGTAGGCCCGGAAGGACGTGAGCATTAGAACATAACCGCACATTGATACGTATATATGCCGTTAATTAAGTTTCTCTCTAGTTTAACGAGTAACGCTAATTACTTAATGATGAAGACGTCACTAGATTACACATATATAATAATAATAACAATAATATCTGGAGCATAGCCTTCTTGATTCGGTAAAGTACATAATTACTTTCTACGAAATGGACTTACAGTTTTCTAAAAATTAGCATTTCCGATGCTTGCATGCAAATTAAAAATAACAGTAAGCTGTTAATCACAGGGAAATTATATCCAAAAAGAGATAGTATATTCCACAGTATATTTATTATTTAACGAAAATGTATCTGATATGTCTGATGGTGCATTCATAATACCAAGAGAAGAGAATAGAGTTATGGTGCGTTTTGAATGTTAGACGAGGATAAAATGTGATTTGATTTTTTATGCGACAGGAAGTATTAAATATGCTAGGTATTGACTTATTTAATGTCTGTTTTAGTACGAGAATAAAATATGGCACAATGTCGTGATTTTAATGTGTATCGGTCTTTAGTAGAACGAAATTTACATATAATTTCTTTTTGTTTTAAATGTTTTTCAATTTAAGTAGTATTTTCATAAATTATATATTTATTATAAGTTGTAAATAAACCGTAAATTTATAAGTAGCCATTCACATTACATATATGGTTGTTTATAGTTTTTAAACTCATTTTAATAGTGCAAAAATTGATGCACAGTAATTTCCATAAAATTACTATCAGTGGTTCCAAAACAGGACACTAACATTGTAATTACCTAGACAAAGAATTTAAGGAATCTATATAATTAGGTCGCCGTATTGTATGTGCAATGGGCTTATAGTATTCGACCAATGGTCTGCAAATCTGTTTAAAAATTAATATTGGTCATTTTACCAAATAGCTTTACATGACACTAGACGATTATCAATATGTTTCCACAGATTATTAAATTTCAACTAGAGCAAAATTGCCTTCTATATGATTTATTAACGGTTTCACTATTAATTTAAATATAACATGTATTGTGTATAACGTAACGTTATTATAATAATATCATTTTTTATGGTGAAAAATTGGCCAACAAATATGTATCTGTCACACAAGAATAAAATTTTTGTGAACATTGCATTGGTAATGCAGTTTTGGTATAGTAGGTTTATAAATCATGTATATATATATACACATTTATGTATTGGCGGCAGATATCGGAACTGCACCCGTGCAACAAATCAGCAATGACCGGAAGTTGTCAGCCGCTAGCTCTTTGTTTTCACGTGTCCTTGTCACACGCTGTCCAACGCCATGTTGTTTTTCATATTTATACACACATATATTCACACAAAATAGTGTATGTACACAGTACAGATCCATAGATACATGAAATAGTCAATAACCTACTTATACATTTTTTAATAAATCATTTGTTTAGATATTATTTCTATACATATATATACATAGACATGGAATGCAGTCGTATTATAGTTTCATTTTTTTTTTTACAAAAGTAAACAAATAAAGTGAAGAATTTCACCATGTAAATTTAGTAAATATTATCGTATGAAGCATTGATATGGTGCAAAATGTTCAACTCTTATTTTCTTTAATCTGAAAAGTTGTTTCAATATAACAAAAGAATTGCATGCATTGTGCAATTGTTCTAGATCATGTGACGTATGATGATGAGCCTAGTGACGTCAGATTTTTTGTTACGCTATCTGATTCTAACCTAGAATATATCGTCATGGCCTACTACTATTGTTAACAGTAAAAATATAAATATCACCTACATCACTGTACCGTTATGACCACTGTATTTCGGTAAAATAATTAATAACAATACTAGCAATTGTCGCAAAATTAAAAATTAAATTATATATTCGCCATTTTACTGTAAATATATTTAAGTTAGCATTCCATGACGTATGATATTCAGGATGGCATATGGCTACCATCAAAGTAATAATACGACCAAAAAGGTGTATGAAAAGTACAAGTGTTTATAAATGTGAAACGATAATAATCTGAGGGATATAATTTGCAAATGTATCCTTCATCTGTGCATGTATTGGTGCTTAATTAACTTATACCAATTAAGTGAATCGTGCATATGAGCGAATTAACATACGCGTGTACATAAGTTTAACGTGTCGAATGTATTTATTATAACTGGCCAGTTACGATACTCGATACTGGAGATACGTTTACGAATGTAATTCGAAACCGGTGCGGTGACTATTGATGCCTACCACGTAATGAGTATTATTGATACACCAGTGATTCTAAACCAAACACTTTTTAGCTTAATTCTCACCTAACCAAAATTTCTTCGAATGGGTTATGCTGTTATTTCGTATATTTTTACAATTATATCAGATTTTACAACAAATTATTTACCAGAGCCAAACTAGAGCTTCGGACAAGGCAATACACTGGTCTTGGTCATGATTTAGTCTCGACTTCATCAATATTAACTTGGTCACGTAAAACGAAGTTCTATGTAAACCTATTTTCATTCTGGAATATTACAGGTATACGACCAAATACTATAGCTCCTTTGCGCATGCAATACATGAAGGTAAAATTATTCATAGTTTTGTTTTGAAGCTCGCAACGCTCTTTGTTTAATAGGCCAATAATAACTGTTTGAGAATCTCTGATATGCTTTCAATAATTATCACTTGCTAGTTGAATATGAATCAATTACTTTTTTCTGGTTTCCATTTATATGAAACATCTTTATTTAGGTACACAAGACACGTATTGAATATTTCATGGGAAAATTCAATTATCGATTCAGCGTTTAATGAAGATAGTAATGATTATATACAAGTATCTATCTAAGAATTACATTTTCGCAGAGTTTGGTTTTCTGTGTGAAATACTGGCAGTGTCGTACTTTTCGAAAATGCAGAAATTCTTTTTGTCATTTTTAGCAACAATTTAGTAAAATTAAGAGCAAGCAATCAAACGATTATTTATAAATGCTGTAACAAAAATTCTGTGGAATTATGTTTTAATACATTTTATAGCAAATAATTTTAAGTATCTATAGAATAACATACGGACTTAACTTTTGCAAATTTGTTGCTAAAAATAGTCTCCCAGTCACCATGTAATTAATTTGGTAGAAATAATCAAATAAATATTATTAAAATAACACTTTTTCATAACCTCTATTTTTATAATTAAATAGGTTTATAAATGATTTTGAAAAATGTACCACATAGAAAGCAATATAATTTTATTGAAATATTTTCATTTACAAAATGATAAGTTTTGATTGTTTCTTCTGTGTAAAATTTTTGAATGATTCAAAAAGAAATCATTATTCGAAGGAGCTTTTTTAAGGCCTTCTATCTCCGGAAACATAGGGGAGGGGCTATCGAAATAAAAATGTGAACGACACAAATTACGCACTAATGTTACATGTGTGCCAAATTTAATTCATAATATTAAGAAAGTATCATCTCTCTAATGTGTAATGAAAGCCTTGGATAAAAGCTAATTGTATATAACAACTTCCTACATTATACAGGCAAATCAAATATTTTTTTCGGAACAGTTTCCGCTGTACGAAAAAACCATTCAGCCTATCAACAATAAATGCTCTTAATTAACTTTAACCGATGTCATCTTTATGTTTAAATATGAACTTTAATTATTAACATTATTAAGGTGCGATACTTGTGTGCACAGGATATATTCTCCGACACACAGTCTCGCCTTGAATATTTCAGCAAGTGTACTGTCTTGAACTGTTTGCACTTTATTAGCGTTATCATTTTTATCGCCAATAAAAATGAATTTTGTCGGTTTTGGTAGCTGTAGCAGTGTGTTAGTGCCGGACGACCATCAAATAACGAAATAGATAAAAAATAGTGAAACTGTATTAGTGTCTCCCAGTGAGAATAATAATAATAATAATAATGTGTAGAGGCACCAGCACTGCATTTAAGTAATTGTCGTGCACGACGACATCCTCTCTCATAAACCTGTCCGAGCTCCGAACGAGCGGCCGCTATATACGAACGTGTCAGTTTTTGTGTACACTTTTATAATTCGCTAATTAATTTGTTAATATAACTCGTTGACGGCGCATCCGCTGCTGTTTACAATATTCTCTTTTTTTCAATTTTATTACTTCTTCTACTTCGGCGACTTTATTAGCTAAAACGTGATCAGAACGCAAACACGCCGGCCACTAATTATTCGACAGGAAGGAATACAACGGTCATTTCTATCGATAGTCTTATTTTTATTTGGAATATCTTGAAGTGTGATCACTAAGTTATCGGTTTAATATGAAAATTGTTAGATTGCGGCCTAGAATATCGATAATTTCGTTTTCTTTTTTGTATTCTTTTGCTACAGGATATCTGGCTGATAATTAATACGTTCTATATTAGATTTTAATTAAAGATGAGTTATGAATATGGATTTATATTTGAATTATACATGTGCAAATCAGCGCTAAAAAATATACTAATTCATTTTCTTTTATGTTTCTATGCAATTTCTTTTAATAATTACCAAATACTATCAGTAAATTATTAATTAACCTCGATGTAAGATACAAATATTAAAAAATATATTTTGCTTTCTAAATACGACGATTAATCCAACTCTTAATATCACATTAGTTTTTTAACTAATTATAAATTTTCAAAATAATATCGAACTTGCTATTTTTAACAATACACGTTTTAGTGACTATACCTGTTTATCTTTCGTTCTCTGTCACATCTATTAATTTCGGATATTATAAGTTTTAAATAAATCATAAATCAAATTGCGTCCACATAAATCAAACCTTAGAAACATATGACTGCATTATATTTCGTGTATCTCCGAGGCCAGAGCTTTACAAACGAAACTTTCGTAATTTGGTGCGATAATCCATCTATCTCGGCGGCCCCCCCGATAGTTAATCCCCGTAGCGACACCACTGGCTGATACCCCTAGCTGGTTATGCTAGCCCGCCGTAGCGCAGTGAGTGCGCATAGAGAGCAGTAGGGTAGAGAAAGAACGCCGGCCGTGCTGCCGCGGCCGTACAGAGCAGAGCAGCTACTCATATTTCACGGGTGCGTGGTTCGAGCAGCCGCCGCCAGGGACCACCACCAGTCACGTCACGACACACTGTCTAAGAACCCAATGTGTGCACCATACAAACAACCATTGGAATATTATACACTACATATTTATACACTGCACAAGAAACAAAAAAAGTACAAACAAATATATTTGTTTTCAATATGGACGATGGCCGTGTTTAGTTTTATTTACAACTAATTTGAATGCGAAAGACAAACACGATTATAAACAATTGTTTTTTATATGTGGATTTTCAAGACTGGTTTCTTTTTGTATCTCAAGAAATACAGTCATTTGTATATTTTATTTACATGTAAAAAATAGACTTCCAATATAAAACTATAATCAAAATTCATCTAATTATACAGAATTATAGTAAAATTACATTAAATTATACGTAAATTTCCAAGATTCAGTAAATACAGTAAAGATAAGCACATCATTTGTGTCATCGTCAGGAGTGTATTAATTCAAATAAATAATGCATTCCTATGCTCATAGTTCATCGTACAGTATGTACAATAGATCTATAGTATTATGTGGTTTACTTGTAACAGCAATTAAAAAAATACAAAAATATAATTCATATCTCCCTGCATCCAGAAGTATATATAACTCATATACTTGCATGTATATGAGTTTATTTCGATTATAAGACCATCCACTCTGTAGTTACCAGTCTAATTTTAACCAAATTTGGAATATATATAATACAAGTGTCCAATTTGTTGCCGTCGCATTTAAATTTAATTTCACTAATACTTCTGGAGTTAGTATATTCTAAAAATGAGACTCTCCTTCTTTATATTAGAATTTTTTTGAAGTTTTAATTTCAACAAATTATATATAAAATAATATAATAATAATAATAAAATAATATCGAGTTTTCTTTTTAAATAATTCGTTTGATTTCTGCAGGTTATCTTTTATTTAACGGCTAATCAGTTTCCTAAAATTTTTGACTAATAAATCAAACAGTGGATATAAAAATGTTTTCATCATATAATCAATATGTTTTAATTAAAAAAGCTTCTATCTTACTAGATATATAGTAATATTCATATTCTATAATGAATAGATTGGATTAAATAAGTGTGTAAACAATGTAAGGGATAAATGGAAAAAAAAAGAACTATATGGTCGTATATTGGAGAAATCGAAAATGCAGAAAGAGCGCATTTCGAATATTTAGCTGGGCGATTGTTCGCGAGCAGAGACCATACATCATAGGACGGGTGACGTTCTGTAATAGTTATGATAATATGTACAGAGTCCTGGGACGAAGAGCAATTTTTACTAAGCAGATTGCATTATCAATCTCCTTCCTATCCTATCTTACGTTTTATCCAACTTCTTTTTTCTCATTCTATTCCATTCACTCACTTCCTCATCATCTACTTCCACTTTCAGAAATGCACCAAAATGAATGGAGTTTTATATATTCCCGCAATACTCGATTTTATTGTTTTAAGGTATTCGTAGTTTTACTAAGGTTTTTTTAAGTAATTAATATATTTTACAATTTTTTAACTATCGCGCTTCGAAACAAAATCAATTAGGTTCACAATTACAAATATTCAAATAATTTAACTGTAAGAAATAAATAATAAATATAACCAAAAATACCAAAATAATAATAATAATAGATGCAACCAGTTAATCATAAATCGACAGATTATAAATTTACCCAACGAATACAGTGAATAAAATGAACCATAGAATTGGTTAACAATATAAATAATAATTTTAATACTATTTATTTCTTTCCTCACTTTTATAATGTTGTATCCATATCGAGGTGTAAGGTAATTCCATAAAAATTCATTAAGTTATAACAAAAGTACAACAATATAAAATGTGCGTTTACAGTATTGTTGTAATAAAATAATTAAAAAATTCCAGGAAATATTAATACATTTACAGCCACATCAAAGTTCAGTGTAGAGCACTGCAGATTTTTCCAACTAAAGACATAATTTATTTAACATTAAAGCAAGTAAATTAATATGTTGCATGTAAAATAAGAACAGCAATATAACCCGAGAGCAATATCTTCCTTTGTAGGAGTAGGAGTCCCGGTAGTTATAAGTCTCGTTTTCGACTTTGGTTTATGTCGTGGACAAATCTTCACCAATATCTTCTAAACCAGTTTTTTTTTTTGATGGCAACGCGTGTAATGTATCCCGCATGCGTGCACATGTGCGTAACGCAGTTAGCGACAGTATTGCGGAACCAGTGGCAGGATTTAAGGCACCTACTTTTAGCGTATTATTTATAATATCCTCGATGTTCTACTGTGTATTTCGCACAATTCGTACGGCACTGGTGTGCGTAGAGCCGAACCCAGCACTACGTACGTATGAGGTGGATAGTGAGGGCGCGCGTGTGGTCTCCACGGTGCTTGGTTCGCATCCCGACTGTGCCAAGAGCCAACAGCGCGCGACCCGAACGCTACATACATTTAGCACCACACATTTCACATATTCACCACTTCACTTACAGACAGACAGATACACCATCGATACATCTACAATAATAACAAGGTTTTGTACGCATTCTTTGCACATGTTAGCACCTTCCATTTATATTTAGTTTATTTATGTACGCAACTTCTTCATAACTTGACACTTAAACATACTTAAGCACAACGTAAAAGAGATCATTTGGTCGGAATTGTTTTTTGTCGTTTCGTTATATTTTACCACGAATTATGCATATTTTTGGAGCTCATTTTTCTCTGTAGTATACAATAGCTAACAATTATTTTGTTGCTCGTACGGATACATTTTCAAATGCAATTTAAGCATTCAATTACAATTAAATTAAACCTTGCTCTCTGAAAAACATAATCAAAGGTAAAAATGTGTGTTACGCCACTGTTTTAAAATCAAATAAGGATTGAACCTGCTTTATAAGTAATGGTAGATTTCATTCAGTAAACTTCCTGTGTTTTGTGTGTGGCTGAATTTTATATAAATGACAAATAATAACAAATACATCGAATTTGTGAAATGGTTCTTAAAACAAACGATTTGTGATATTAACAATTTTTAATTAAGTGACAACTAATAAATGTTATTCAGTATATGCTAAATATGATTGATTTTAAATAACTGACCAGTAAATATAACCTAACAAATCACTAATTTGACATGTTTACGAATGGTTCAATCGAAACGATAACAAAATAGATCGAAATTATATTGATTTTACTAGCCCATCGTACAATAATTAAAGATAGTGTTTGGTTGTGAGTCTGTAACAGGGTCGGATCAAAACATTTCCTAAACAAAAAGTTTTTGTCTCGTTCGTCTGAATCCAAAAATATAAATAACTAATAACTGTATGTATCTCGTTCGCTCGTAAGACTTGAGTTGAAGACCGAATCTTATATGAAGGTACCAGATCGATTTTAACAAAATTGGCACATACATATAGTTCATTTAGTATTTCAAAAGAGAAGTATTAATGGGCTTCAATTTTTTTGGCCTTATAACTCGGGGAATTTACTGGCGATTGGATTTAAACTGCGAGTGAATTCAAATGGGATGCCAAGTAATATATGTAGCCTATTTGGTTTAAATCGCCCCGGTACCTTCAGAGGAGTAGAAAGCACAAATTTGGTCGAGCGAGCGACGACTAACATCCAAGTTATATATATTTTTGGATTCAGGGCGACGAGACAAACACTGTTTGTTAAGGTAATTATTTAATCCGAGAATGCTACAGACAAGAGTAATAATTCGGTCACCAGTGATTGATTTTGTTAAAATAATTCGAAAGATCAATGTGATTTGACCATAACAAACAACCTTTCTATTATTTATCGATTCTCTATGCTACATTGTAGACTAAATCTATATGCACATCGAACAATCTCGCGCTTTAAAGAAAATGATAAACATAGAGAAAAAGTGCAAATCAGAAATAACCCTAAAACATTTAATAGAGACGGCAAGCTTTGGCTTGCACGAGAACAATGACTATGAATATAGTTACAAAACCGACCATGAACAATCTGATGCGGCCATTGTTGAAGTGGAGTGTGTATCAAACACCGATGCAAACAACAATGAAAAGGAAAATATCCCTGAATCGAGTGTGGTGAATTTATCGACACGCCATCATGAGGAAGTTGTCAGCACTGTTCAATACGTTTGTAAGCATTTTTTTTTCTTTTTCTTTTGCGAATTCGTTTTTCTAGTTTAGATGTTTTTACTTTTTTGGTGTGCTGTTTTAAATAACGGTTTAAAATCAATAATGCACTGAGAATAGAGAAAAGCAAGTCATATTTAAACGGTGTTCGATTCCGATATTATTATTATGTACTTTTCAATTGTGTTTTACCTAGTTGGCATGTTTACACTTTTTTTGGATGAACATGAATTGCAATGCTGCGAATAGTTATTACTATTATTACAAGGAAATAACTTCTTTGTCACCTATCTAAATAAAATTTAACAAAATAAACTATAAACGAACAAAATTTATTATTTAATACATAGTGTAAGAATGCCGGCGGAAAATGAATATTTTCACTTTCTTGAACGAAGTTTAAAAGGACGTATAGTCATCATAAAAACAAATTTAACCGATAATGCTACAGATACACGAACGAATGCTTTAGTTTCTTCGGTACATCGTACGGCGAGCTAAAAATCCAACTGTGCCAATTAAATCTTATCAACTTATAACGTAATATAAAACATAATTTTCGAATTTAAAATAAAGCTGTTAATAAATGTTTATCAGTGAAAAAATACAATATAAATCTCATTTAATGCACATTTTTTCATACTACGTATTCACATATTCAAAGAAAAATCTTTTCACAAACTCACTTTGACATTTTCGGTAAAGGTCACGCTAGCGTATAACCAGAACAAAGCTCAGCGTTCGGTATCATCAAGACTGATGTACAGGCAAGCCCAGATATATTCAAAATGATGAAAACATCGTATTTGTGCATAATGTACTCGTAGGTACACGTTATTATAAAACTAGTATTTCTTAAAAATCAATAATACTCGTTGTGATATGTCAGGATAAGAAAAATCAAAGTAACGAGTCGGTATTTTAGATGTCAGTTGTATTTATTGTATCGAACTTCCTCATGTAGTGTTATTATAATAAAGTAAAGTTTATCTGCGGAATGATTGTTGTAACAATTTGAATTTACTATCGAACAGAATCAGTACAACAATTTATATTTTATAAAATAATGTTCAAAAATAAAATAGCGCATAAATCGAACGCGCACTTCAGAGCAATAGCTGTCGGCGCTAATATAACTCATAGCTGCTAAATTGACGTGGATGATATGTTAACGTTAAGATGTAAACGTAATTTTTCGTGGTCGTTCCGTTAATTTTATGCGCAAGTGCGTGATAGTTTAAGGCAGCGTTTTGCTCAGTTTTTGTTCAGTGAAACGTAACGTACCTCCTAGAGATGGATAATAATTGATATTTTGTGATTTACTCTATTTCATTATACGGATGACCGCATTGACTACATACATACATATATGATTGCTGCTGCTTTATGAATGACAAATCGTTTTACAGTCATAATTGTGCTATTTGAGATATATATATATATATATATATATATATATATATATACGTACTTGCTATTATTTGCCGCTATAACCATACTGGATAAAGTATAGGTTACAATATGGAATTTACATACATATATAGTTTTATTTACAATAGATTTTTACCCAGTAGTTGATGATTTTATTATGTTGTTATATATTTGTTGGAACGATGTTAAATTAACCGTGAAATTATAGGAGATAAACAAAGAATATATACCGCTATGTTTTTAACACTTTAATATATACGATTTTATTATATTTTTAGCTAAACTATCATGTTTGAAAAATTCATAATTGATAGAAACATGCTACCATACATATACCTCTATGAATTATGAAATTAAATACATTTTTTATTCAATTATATATATATATATATATATATATATATATATATATATATATATATATATATATATATATATATATATATATATATATACACTTAGCAAACGATGTCAGAATATTTCTAATATCTAAGTATAATTTTAGATGTGTTCAGCACTGTTTAGTGCTTAAACATTATCCGTTAGCGGTCGTGTAGTGTTCACTTTGTACCGTTTCGCGGCAGCTCAAGAAAGAAGTTGAGAAAAAACGCCAAAATGACGGCGATAAATCGTGTTGAGAAATGACGCTAATTTATTTTGCAATTCCACTGAAAAACTCGCCCCGCTACGAGCTTGCACCCTGCGTACAGTGGTGGCACCAACGGCTATATGGACATTAATAGGAATCGTTGAATTATGATCTTAAAAAATAAATTATTATATTCTTTTTAAATTACGCTCACATTTCAAGTTATAAATAATTTTTAGAAATATATAAGCTTATTCTTTAAAATAAATAATCTGGTATGACCTTTATATAATATTCATTAAACTAAAATAGTAAATTGAGAAAATCCAGTAAATTATTATGTATGTATTAAGGAATATTTATCAATATTATGTATGTATTAAGCAGAAAGATATTCATTACTGGAATATTTAACACACACTAGCTAGTTTTTTTTAATTATAATTATATAAAATTAATTTATTCTTAAACTAAATTGTGTTAGTTTAATATCTAACACTTCTGATAGCCTAGATGCACCGCCACTGGTGATTGCTGTGTATCATACAGCATACAATTCCACCCTTGCCATGATTCTATGTATAGGGGCAGGTGGGGCACAGCGGCAATGGGTAGCGCTTTCAAACGCAGTCTCCTACTCAAGGAACTGAATTAAGAAACCCCCCTATTTTATATACAAGATGTGTACGCACTGAGAGCTCCAACTGCCAGGCTCCAACTATAGTAAAAGGGAGAAATCATGAACAGGGTTGAACAAATATTTAGGGAAATAGAGGAATCGCCACTCTTCTCATTTAGGTATATAGAATAGTATATTTTGGATATCCTTGTCAATGACTATATTTTATGTCTTTGCATTTACACGTTGTACATCAATTATATGTTCAAATAACAAAAGCAGAGAATAGTTCATTTTTTCAACATTTCTATGTAATACCATCAGGTACCGCGATTTGTCAGTGTCGACAACTTGAAGAAAGTAAAAGGAATATGTACCTACTTACATATATCTAAGTATATATATATATTTCGGCAAAAAAGTGGATGTTACAGTAAGAATGAGATATTTAGAGTGCAGTTTACAGAATTAATGGAGCCTTGAGTCTTGAATCCCTGTATCGAAATTAATATCAATCGTATTTATACTTTTTTTGTAGTATATATATATATATATATATATATATATATATATATATATATATATATATATATATATATATATATATATCATGGGAATAGTAGCATGTATTTAAGTAACTAAGTATAAGTGAAGGGCACTCCAGATTTTGTAATTTCTTGATTATATGATTGAGCAAATATGTAGACGAATGACAAACAAATGAAAATAATATACGTGCTTCAAAGGGATATTTGTGTAAGAACATTTTCACGATCGCTTATAAATGATTGGTAGAGAAATACGTGTTGTGTTGTGTTTGTATATAAATATTATTGTAACAATTGTACAAAAGTACGTCCGTACGTAGACTCTCAATATTATTGTAATCAGTTAATGTATTTTTATGAAATGTAGTATTTGTTATGAACGGGGCACGTCAAACGCTTCACTGGTTACAAGCGTGCACGCAGCACGTGCCTGTGGATGGGACGCGGCAAGGGGCAAGGGCAGCAAGGGTGCTCTGACACCGTTAAATTATATGTATATGAACACAGGCCTAGCCACGCCGTCACATAATTCACATGCAAAATATTTTATTTTATATCATCCTACGGTATACGTATTACGTACATACATACGTATATTTATAATCGCTTTTATTTCCTCATTCCACTTTTTGTTATTATGCTAAAACAAAAGGGGAAAAAATATAATAATATTCACAAACAAAACTCTACGAATTAAATTATAATACGAATTCCTATTTACAAGTGTATAATATAGGGACCAAATACATATTAATTATAATATATAACTTTTATCAATAAGTTTCGTTAGATATAAATGAAATTTGCAGTGCTCTACACTGGACTTTCTTGACCGTATTTTCAATCACAAAAAGGTATTTGTTTAAAAATCGAAGCAATATCATCTCCCACTATATACAAAGCCAAGAAATCTGATCCGATAATACCTAGTTGAAAAGCTCGTTTGCCGCTTGCGAGAGCGTTAAAAACCGCGATCGATGACCAAATTTCCTTCAAATCGTCGCTCCTTTTGTCTTTTTCTTCTTATCCGGCGCGGCTGGTGGTGTAACACTAGTTTGCTGCGACCGATTCAACGAATTCGCTCTCATAGAACGGAGCGTCGTACTTATACTTCTGCCCATTGTAACCAGAGTATTTTCACTTGCAACAAGTAAGACAAAGAGGCGCTACATATACCATCTTTGAATTACAAAAAGATACGTAATTGACGATTTCCGATACTGCGAAGAAAAACCTAAAATTGATCACAAATCCGTATAATTTATCAAGTAAAATGTTCGCCCCTCATATGCAAAATAGTGTAATCATCACCCCCATTATACATGGGTTTAGTGTGTCTAATTCCCGTGAGATGCGTCATGATCTCGATAAAAATTTACTGTCAAGACTATTTTGACAGACCCATTTATCATATTTATAAAATAATTTCACTGGAAAATTACATTTAAATCAAGGCAATCGTTTATACGACAATTCTACTTCGCTGAAAAATTGGGAGTAAATATTAATGTAATATTTACATAAAAAATACTACATTAAAACATCAGTGGTTGATTATTGATTATTTTACATTTTTGACGGCCCTAATAAAATGTTAATCTAATTAAAATAATACCAAGGAACAATTACATGTACCGATCAAGATACCTTTAAAAAACTGGTAACCAACAATTGTGTAGTTTCCGTTCGCACAAGCAACTAAACCAAAGAACGTTGTCCATCGATAGAGGAAAAGATCAAGCGTAGTATCGGTGACAGACTGTGGTATCGGTTACCGCTGCGCTCTCTGGGAGTCGAAACTGTGCTTCGACTCCACGCTCCCTTGAGCCACCAGATACCCGAGACTCACCCAGTGACGCACTACCTGGGCCAAATGCCACCAAACTCCACCCAACAAATAAATCAATTTCAATCGCCAGCTATGACGCTTTCAATTATCAAATTTTAATAAAATTGCTACTGGAATTAAATGAATTCGAAAATATGTATTTTAAAGAATTAGAACATCGTCTGGTTTATATATACAGATTGGAAATAATCTGCAGTGTCCTACACTGTACTCTCTTCTCTATAATCAAAGACATTGTCGTATATTATTTTATTACAAATATCCGCTAATTTTTTTTTTTAATTCTTTAGCCGGTATTATATACAATTTAATATACCAATAAAATTTATTCCTTTGTTAAAATAAAGAAAATTTAATCAAAATGGCATTTCCTATGGTAAAATAATATTACTGTAATTTTATGTTTAAATTTAATGGCCAAGACATTTTTATAGTGGATTAAATTGCTTATAATACCGGCCCTTATACACATGGAATAAGGTTAATGAAAAATATTGATTGATAGATTTTAATGGATATTCAATGAGTACGATTTGACTGTGTGTGTGTGTTGAAAGTGACTTGAAAGTTACTAAGTGCAGAGAAACCAAATTATAAATTTGAACCTAAGCAGTATTTACGAAGTGTGGATTAAGTTATAGATTCAAATGGAACGATAAGATTTTAACAATTTTTGTTTTCTCAAAAAATGTACCAATTGTAAGAAAAAACTATTTGAAATTCTTAGATTTTATGAGAGACTTGCGTTTCTTTCGCCTAAAATAACTTAAAATTTAAAGTTATATATCTTCAATCATGTTTGCAGTTATATATACATATATACAAATACATACAGACATTTATCATTAATTCGGGAAAGATCGAAATGTAGATTTCGGTGAAAATCTTGATTTTGTAATTTTTCATGATTTATTTCCTTGATTATACAAATATATAAAACAGTGGTAAGAATTCGAGTCACTGGTGACTTGAGAAGACTGTGTATTGGGTGGGAGGGATTGCGTATTTGTAATTACAGCTTTTTTGTAGGGGACAGAGGGGCATTGGGTTTATTGTTAAGTTACACCTATAAGTCTAGTTAGTTTATTTGTTTTATTTTGTATTATACAATGAATCCACCACCGATTTGAAGTTTGTCAATGAGTCAGTTCAATAGCAGTTGTCTCCTGAATGTCCAAGTGACACGTTTACTCTGCGGTGTTAATATGTGTGGTTTGTGATCTAGTGATGTGGATATGTATCAACTTCGGTTTAGTGATTCGTTTATGTTTAGTGGTAATTATTATTATTTCATTTTCTTTCGTTTTTTTTTTTTGTTAGAATTACTCTTTGCTAATATATAGAAAGGGTCATATTGTGAAATAGTAATATACCTAACCACGTAGAGAAAAACAAATTTGCATTTCCTTTAAAACGTCTAATCGTATGAATCATTTATGCAGCGATTATTATAAAACAATTTAGTAAATATAATCAAAATAAATCTTAAGCTTAATAAACCTTCAATTTTAATCATGTTTTATCTGCCATTTCGGTATCAAATTAAAAATTGAATAGATAATAATGCAAAATAGATTCAGCAAGTATAATAATATATAAAATAATATTAATAAAATAAATTAAAAAAAGTGTTTTTATTATTATTATTTTAAGTAATCAGCCACAGACTGCAATCTAATTTGTTAATAATAATAATAATATAAATACTAAATAGACGAGGTTTATCAGTAGGCACCATGTGCCCATATCATATACAAATACAGTCCATTCTTCATCGATATAAAAATAATAATGTAAATATTAATAAATATTGACATTCGATGACATCTTTTCGTGATTGTAGCAGAGTTTTCTTGTTTAAATTATCGATGAATATTTCCTCGTTGGCTCCGAGGTAGACTATTTGCCTGTCATGCTTAATGATAGTAGTGCCACCTTTGTGCTCCAGTTGAATTAGTTACTACAGTAGATTGAAGCAACCCACTAAAAATGGCACAAATCCCTACGTACATTACAAAGTCAGTTTCTAAATAAATGTTGAGAGTGGTGAAACCGAAAATTCATTCGGTTATTTGCGAAAGCGTGCTTGTGTGTCTCTACCTACTACATTATAGTATAGCTAGTTGAATTTTAATGTGCTAAAAGCTAATGCACATCAGCAAGCAGGCACAGGGAGGCAGAATCACAGCCGCAGCAACGGCACCGGTGCTTGTTTCAGTTTATATGCATAAATTACTTATGAGCTAACTGTGGAATACGCAATGCAAACACACGCTGCTGCTGCTGCTGCTGCGAGCTGCGGCTTTGATGTTTTGCGCGTTACGATACGGCGTCGTTGTGCGCTCTGTGATGCCATTATGCTGATCACCATCATGATGCCACCACCAACCACCACCGCACCACCAGGGAATAAAGGATACCTACAAATTATATTATCAACCGAATTATTAAAAGGGATGTTGTTGTTCTTTATAGTTTTGTACCAATTGTACTTCACTTTAGTAGCTCAAGTATACGTTTGTTCTTTTAATGTTATTACCTACTTTCATTTTTGAAACTTAAATAAAAGATTGGGATTATTTAAATTACATAGTAAGTTGATAATATAGAGAAAATTAATCTTAATTGAAATTATCTGAACCTATTTGAGCTACGGATAAAATTATTTGATATAAAGTTTGTCGTACTGAGATCAAATTTGGGCAATTATATTTAACTAATACCTCGTCCAAGTCAAAAAATGAAACATTAATGGCCATGTGCACTGTCTCTTAAATTTTTAGGTCACTTTAGGAAGAAAGAAAAATGTATAGGAAATTAGCGATGTTCTCAAAAGTATAGTAGGTTAATATTTTAATTTAAAGTGATGCAAACGTCCATAAACTTTTTAATATTAATAAATGCATAAACATCTTTTGCTAAATAACAAAACTAAAAGCACATTATTACCGATACGAACAACATCTGTTGGTAAGTAGCTGAACTAAAAACATAAAAGCTATGTTGTAAACACTCCTTATCTATCAAAAACCCTTATTTAAGTTTGTAAGTTATGGAAAAGAAACTATAAATCTAACCTAAATTTAATTCACAAAGAGCCAATTAGTAATTAAGATTCGAAATTACAAATAATAATCTAATTTGTTTTAAGACAGCTGCAACATGAAAGCTCTAATTATAAATTTTATAGCATTATTTGTTACAAAACAAACTAGATTAATAATTGTAATTTCTAATCTTATTTACTAATTGGCCCGCTGTGCCTTTTAATATATGTGAATTAATTGGTACATCAAAAATATACTTATTTTATCTTTTCCAAGTATACAATTCACTCGGAGAATAACAAAAAAAGAATCCTTTTAATTATTTAACTCTTTTTATAAAATCATAACGAATTCAATATCAATCCCAGCAAACACATTCTTTAAAATGACTTCCATGAGATGTCACCGAGACGTTACATACGCAAATCGTTGCAACATCGCATAGATGTCACAAGATTCAAATTTTTAGCCGGGATGACCTAAAACAAGTTTTAGGTTGATTCAAAATTTACATGAGTTTCATATATAACTATTATCATTTTTTATTCTGTTTTATTATGCGTTACAGACACACGAGAGAACAGTAGTTACACTTACTGTATGAACTAAAATAATAAATGTAAGATGATTGCAATTATAGAAAATACATCCTTTTAATATTCTTTACAGTATACATATTATGGAATTAAATATATTTTGAGAGATATTGTCAAATTCAGGGGCGAACCGAAGAGTTTCATTTTACGCCAATTTGAATCAAATAGAATAGGTCACCCTGTAAACATATTAAATGCCCTGTCCGCCCCTGGTCAATTCATTTAATTAGTCCGATATTTTTATTAATATTCAGATAATTTATTTAAATATTTTCTTAAATAAGATAAATATTCTTGAAATATATACGCTGGACAATAATAAAAAATAAAAACAATACTGCAATATTTCACTTAGTACCCAACATCATCGCCTGCCAGCGTCCTGAGCCCGACTGTGAAGCGCACATCTCTTCTAAATTCTAAATGCAGTGTCGACTGACTATAAAAATATTTTGCTCCGCGCTCTTGTATAAGAGTCGACCGACGCGCTCTCCGTCGACCAATGGCAGGCGTCGGGGGCAGGGCCACGCGACGCATGCGTACAATTTTACAACCCTTAATGCGTTCGCGAGACCCCAAATAGAGACCTCAGATTGAGTTTAGGTGGGGCCAGCCGGAAAAATTTGCTCGTCGTAGCCTAGCGACCATGTAACTGTAGAGCGGCACATTTCACTTTCCATCACATCAGGCGCGCATCTACGCCGGCGCCGCGACGACACACTACCAACTTATTTCCATCATATTTATTCACGGGAATCATATCATTTTGTCAAATATGGTTTTATAGCATTTTTAGCAAAGCATTTAAACCCCAAAATTATATTTTAACTATTCCAGTTCTAGAATCTAATTTCCTCTACCAAAACTTGCTACTATAACGTTATAGGTGACAAAATTAAATGACAATAAACATCGTTTATTTGTTAGTTAAAATATAAAAATACTATGTACTGTTTTGCTAATGGCTGTCTAAGTAAACGGTTCTTATTAATACTATAAGTATTTTTAATTACAACTGTAATTAAATGTCACGCTTAAATAAATAATATTAGATTACCATAGGTGAAATTAGTAGAAGACTATGTTGTTGCAGCTTACTACGTAGATCCACAACAATAATTAGACATTTTAAACATCACTTTAATACGATAGTACAACGAAAACAAAAACAAATAAGTTGTAGATCGAAATGTCGAAGCGGCAAAATCTGCCAACCCCTATATCCACAAATTCCGTTCCGTATTTTAGTTATAAACCACAAGCAGAGTAAACAGATTGTGGCCGCATCAGGTATAAGGGTGTATTTTTAAATCGGTGTTACAACTCTGTGTGTGTGTGTGTGTTTGAGAGAAGCTCCACCCCCTGGTGGCAGATGTAGCACCTCCCGTTGTTGCACATCCACCATCCGAATCAGTATTGTCGCCGCATCCGTTGAAAGTCGGCGTCGCGTGTATGCGCATCCGTAACTAGCGAAGCGTCGGGACGCCTGTACACGTTTATATAGATACGCGCGCGCGGGTTTTATTGTACCGACGGCCACTTGATTTCTAAACAAAACAATTGTCTTATACTCTTTTGCAGTATAAAAGATTCACTATTGCAAAAATTGAAAATTACGCGTATATTTAAATTTAATTTGGTGAATTGTAAATTGTTGAACTGGAATTTTTTAAATATAAATATAGTGTAGTGCTTGGAAGATCAAACTTGGAAACTTACTAAATTGGAAGATAATACCATGAAAATGACTAAACTGGACATAAGTTAATGAAGAAATAAAGTTTTACTACCTAATGATTTGAAACAATATATATATATAAAATCTTGATTTATTTTAAAGAATTTTAATATATTGATCACTAGGAAGACTTTAGAAATCAATTTGAAGATCACTTTCCAGAATAAATTATACAATTATTGTCGACATTCGTCCATATTTTGAAATAATTTATAATGATTGTAGAAGACATTTCAAATACATATTTTTGTATGATTTAAGGATCCAAAAATCATATGATTACCACAATGAAACAATTAGTGAATCCGGACATACATAGTGAAAAACTGACTTACGTAGTGATTACCAGATGTAAATTGTGACTAAGTGAAGTAAATGTGTACCTGAATAAAGATATATTTATTTAAAATAACCAAAAAAATTGAGAGACAATTTTGACTATATAGTTTTAAAACAAAGGAAAAATTTCAAACAATTACAAAAAGAAACAAAAATCGGAAAGATTTAATATACATATCCGTACTTATTCTAGTCAAAATCTAGTACAAATTTATGTGATTTATTGATCCAAACAAACTGTGTCAAAACCGAATCACATTCTTTAAATCATCCGACGGGGACATCACTTGTGATTCTGTTACCAAATAGCAAATAGTCAAAAGCTATTAATTTGGGTCTAACAATTGCTACACCAAAATAGTCAAACATCTTTGAATTATTACATATTTTCGTAAATTGTAAACCAATAACTTCAAATATAGTCTGAACTTATAAATTCGGCCCATTAAAATGCGTTATAAATAGTGTAAAAGTATCTAACAATTCTGACACTAATAGTGTAAATACGATAATAGTGGAACTTTGAATATGAGACATAAAATCTTCGAGTTTAGTGTGACCAATCGTGTATTTTGTTAGGGCCAACAATTAACTGGATTTAGTGTACGTTAAGAAGTGTTGAACGCTGGCCGGCGCTTAGATAGCGCTGGCTTGCTAACAAACAGAACTGGATACCACGAGCTTAGCGTCCTTGCTGTCTTTGAGACCGGCTGCCATGGACCTGACTACGGCTTATCGTTACAACCAAAACATGATGGAATATTACACCTGTAAGATGTCTGATATTATCTCTATGTTTTTGTGACATAAGTATAATTTATTAGTTGGTTTAGTTTCTTTGACTGTGTCCCATGACAAGTTGTTGATTGTTGATTAGTATGTGATTATTCGATTTAATTCTTTTAAGAATATGCACATAATAATAGAAGATACAATAAACAAACTAATTATTTTATTGCTTAAAATAATATTCGACTTCATAGCTTTATGCATTTATAATTATTTCTTTGATATAATTTCAAAAATCATTGTCCGATTCAATTACTCACCAATTTCCAAAAACCTTATCAGTTTTATAGACAGAAGAGACAAATGCACTTTCTATGATTGGCCGATTGGCTTCAAGACATACGTTTTGTGTTCTTGTACGCATATTTTCCGTAGTTTCTTCAAACATATTTAGAATATAAACATTTTATTACTGCCAAAGAATTAAAATATTATTTATATTTGTTATAATAACTATAAATATTATACATTTTGGAAGAATAAATATTATGATATTATTGAGTACTACTTGAAAGTGCGAGCAATCCAATCATCAGACACTTATTGATGCATAATCGCATTTATGATATTGTAATCCGCGTTTCAATATGTTTGGGCGTATGAAAGTGCGAGTCGAGGGTCCCATCAAAATGCAGGGCCAAGCTGTTGAGTGTATTAGTTTGCTTGTGTGTGTGTGTGTGTATAATGCGACGAATTATCACTTGAAATAACGCCACCGCCCCAAAAGCACACGCACATGTCATGATACTTATCAACTTATCTGATTACACCAATTGATTGTAGGGGATCAGTCGTTCTCAACATGTTTATTATCAACCATGTTATTTGCATATTAGAAAGAAACCACTTCGTAACATAATTAGCGAATTTGCCAAAATAAATAAATAAATAAATATTGAGATGTCGTGGTCGAAAGAGCGGATCGATTCCACTGTACGGAGTTCTGTTAACTTAACTTACGATCAATCGATCCACAATTAAAAAGTAACTCACCCGCAATGCCTGTTCTAAGATGTTGAGCACAAAAACAATACTTGCATCAGCCATCTTGTTAAATCACTAACGACACACAAAGATAATTTAGTGTGCAAATAGATAACGTAATGAAAGTTCTAAATAATTATGTAAACATATATTTTATTTGTAATTTTTATAATTTGACAAGATAACAATAAGAATATTATTTTCTATTTATATATCGCATAAATACTATTCTTAAAACAAGAATTCCCGTATATTAGCATCCAAATAATGTAGTCATTCTCGGAACCCCACTGTTTTCCATCTGCTGACAAACCTCGTTAATCCGATTAGGGTTAAACTGTAACACCCATTTCCCAACAAGCCCGATACCATCATCTCTTCATTTGCTAATCTGTATGTACTATACTACTAGCTGTTTGGAGTGGAAAGCTATGCAAAGGGAGTTCGGCGAACGCGCAGAATCTCTGGCGGCAAGTGACGCGTCGATTGCCGACAAAGATCTGTCACGATCTCCGGACATCTGGTCTTATCCGGTAGTCTTATCAGATACATGGCACCTGCTACTAAAGTACTCTATCTGGTTGAGTGGTGTATTTGTGTTGTAACGATACTTGTACATAGATAGTGAGCTGCATATTGATTGAATTCTAACATCTGCTTAATCGTATTTTAATGAAATTCCTATTTGTCTTCCACAATAGCGAGCAATATTATTTATAAGCTGTTATACAAAGCTTTATTTTTCGTATATAAACAATATGTTTTAAAGAACATAAAATATTAATTATTATTGTTTATTTTACGTTATTATACGTTATGCATAAAATAATGTATTGTGATTATAAAACAAGACTTATTTATTACTTAATTAATAGAAATATTCGTTTTAAGGGCCACTGAATCCATTTTAACAATTTTTTTAATGATCTTTTATGATGTTTTAAATTTACGATGGAAACAAAACCTTATATTTTTGAGAATAGTATTTGAACCGGATATATTATACATGTTGATTCGTGGCAAAGGTAGCATGCATTTAAATCATAATAAAACTAAGTATAGACAACTACAGATTTTAATTAATACAAATACATATTGAGTTATCGTTTTCAAAATAGTTTGCATTAAACTAACCTTTCTCTGTTGGAATATTCAAATGTATAAACAACATAAAAGGTTTATAATTTTTTTGCGAATTACCTTGAATGAAGTATCAATTTCTCTTCCGCTGAGCAACAAAATTGTGTAGAAAAGCAGTAGTTATGTAGCATGTAAATAAAGTCAGAAAACAATAAATTTGATAGTGAAATGTACGAACAAGTATATAAAATGGTTCGACAAGCGATATTCTTGTATATAAATGTATATGTATGTTGGTAGTCGTGCTACTAGAAGTGGTGGTATTAGATACACGTTTGCAGCAAGTAAACTAGAGTTCAGCTTACACACTCAACACGTGCTGTGAGGTGATAAATATCTTTACTTATCGGCAGTCGGTGTAGAGCTATGATCTAACTGGGTGGTCTCACCAGGATATCAAATATATCCTATATATAACAATGTACTGGCACAGCAGATACACAGCCACTATAACTAATAAATACCATCGCTGCTGCACATTGATTTAGTGATGTGCTCAGCGATTCTTATTTTGATCAATGATAAAATTATATTTCATATTAATGGCAAATATTTTCTATTTTCTTTGCTTGTGACAGCCATCTATTACTGTAATGCCTGCTACAAACAGAAACAAAAATATACAATATACTACTTACATATATTGCTTATCATGACTAAGAAATAGAATTTTTAATAAATTTATTATGGGACATACCACGTATATAGTTAAAATGAATAATCGGTAATAATGTACACGTTTGATTATATTAGAGATTTCTGTGAATACACCCCTGAGTTGGTGGTGCTCGTTATAGTTTAGCTAGTTTCTCAATTAGTTTGAGTGGAGTAGCATGAAACAGTAACATGCATTGTTCTAACTTTAGTATAGATCGCTTCATTGCAAAACATGACTTGTTGGTTCCTGCACTTCCCAAAACTATTTTCATGGATCATAAACCCGACAGATCATTTCAAATTTATCTTTTCTTACTTAATCAATGTCTAATTTTTATGTCTGACCATTTTAATTATTGTTTTTTCAACGTATTGGACAAAGTCAAAAATCTCGATGTGACCATCGCTATGAAACTTTTCAGATGTTCGCACCTTATTTTAGAAAACAATATCATGCTATGTTTTCATCCCGCGAAAATAAAACTAATAAAATATTAAAATTACTAGTAAGTTTTGTTTGTAATTTTTTTTATGTACATAATATTTTGTAGAAAACAGAAATAAATACGATATATGGAAGATCAAGATAAATAAGCAATTTAATATGTTATACAGATTACACAAAATAAAACCGTAGCAAATGGATTTGATAATTGAATTTGGGATTTTGATGACAAAATTTGTTATGTAAAATAAACCTTGGCTTTGTAATATTACTCTATAATTGCTGTCAGATATATATATATATATATATATATATATATATATATATATATATATATATATATATATGTATATAATCATAATTTAAAACATTGTATACATATGTAAAATGTGCTTCGTATAAACAAGATAACAATACAATTTTGATATTATCAGTAAATTTATTTCTATGAATCTGTAAAATAAATTCAAATATATTTCGCACATTTTTTAACGTTAACAAAATGCAATAATTATCATGAAGAAGAAAAAAAATTGTCGACAGATTATATCTTTTCACCTTCATCAGTTGTAAAAACAGCATTCACCATTGTTTTAACAAGTTGATTATTAATTAAACCTAAGAATATTTCTCTCAAGTCATCCTTGAAAATAAAACAATGACAATTCAAATTTAAAGCATCTAATAACTAATACTATAATTAACGAATTCGAATAAACATACGATTGTTAATTATTGAAATAATTAACATATATTTCTTATATTTATATTATATATACCAATTTTGTTCACATCCTTACAGATATTCTGCCGTAACAAAAATAATTATTCTTATTGTTTTTTAATTAATTCTTTTATGTATGTTTTGTTTTTTGGTACAGCAATGTTTGCCTAAATTTTGTATTTCATTGGTAAAGCGCTTTTATTGTAATCATTAAAATCTAAATTTATAGACAACGCGTAGACTAAATGGAAAATATATGGTGAATATAATGAGAGTGACATTAGTTCATTAAATGGGCACCTAGGTGGTCTAGCGTTAAATCACTTTGCCAATAACATAACCTATTAAATATGTATTGAAAAAAATGTGATTCTGTCAAATAGAGTTGTTTATAATATTAATAATGTGTGTGCAATATATCTTGTAGCAAATATTAATATGTATGTAAACAGCTATAATTATTTTTCACTTTTACTGTTTAGTTTTTCATGACTTATGATATTTTTTATTGGATTCGATTCAATTAAATATGATTATAGGTACGTATGTCGCGTGCTCCAACTGCAGCTCTCGTTTGACACATGTGTCATTAGCGATTGCGTTCGCTGATTTGCATTGCTAATTCAAATTAACTCTTTAATCGTTAATAAGTGTGATAATTATGTAACATTGCCGGTAATCGCGTCATTTTCAATTTTCTCTGCCTACCACCTATTATTACATTCATTTTTCATATTTAATTGTACTTCAAAAAATAATTATGAATATTTTCATTATGATAGTATTATTTCCATATTTCAAATTAGTTACACTTTCATTTAACATGTCAATCATTTTAATTATGATCAGATAGTAACAAAATTTCGGGTCATACGCCTATTTACCGCATATGTTTCATTCCAACTGTTTTTATTTTTATAATTTCTAAATTGATATCTCCATTTGATTTTAGCTACCAATGTTCTAAATTAACGAATCGAATAATTATTCGCCATGACAAACAGTTATAAATGTGCACCTAACATATTAAACTTCCTTGAAAATCATATTTTTTCTAATCAATCTATACATCATATCTTAATATGATATTTGAAGTTTTATCTTAACTCTTATTTTGTTCAGGCATGACAAAGCTCAGTTTGTTACGACTAATTACAATAATCAAAAGAATTGTGTAGTATATGATCTACGTATGGAGCAACCAACTAATCTGACCCTAATTCGACGCCAATGAGAGAAAACTATTTAATTGTTATGTTATTTTTTATTTTTTTTAGAAATGTTGACTTAATAATTATTAGTAAATCTCGATATTTTAACGGAAATCTACGTTTGATGATGTATATTGGTTTGAAGATTTAATAGAAAATCTTTAAACGAATAATAATAAAACAATACATTTATGCAATTCATTTGAATGTTCTAGATAATTTATATGAGTCATGCAACATACCGCATGTACTCCAGTAAGCTTTTGTATTTAAAAACCGACATCGTTGCAAATGCAAATGATAATGCGCTTTTGCTTCCTGTAAAAAAAGCGCCACAACTTCACACAATACACAAAATAAGCGATTGCCATTTGGATGGTCACGTGGCCAGCACGTGTGGCATCCCTTCACTTCTTCATCGGTTTCACCCCACCCGCGTCACCCATCAAAATATCGTGATCGTTAAGTATCTACCGGATTTCAATAATGGGAATTGCCATTTACTGAAATCATGTAGTACGAATATAGGCACTTGTACGTCATGTTTTTTTTACTTATTTTTATTGCATTATCGTATTTTTATGTGATTTTTTGAAGGCTATTGTAAAATAAATATAATTGAATTAGCTCAGCTTTTCTTAAATTTATTATTTATAATGCAACAAACAAACGTCCAATGTTGATAATGTTATAATAGTTACATCTGTAATTCCAAATTGAATGGTAAACCATACAAAATTGATTCAGTAAGCTTTTCAAATCTTATTGGAATTACAGTCTAGTGTACAAAATTTCACTAGTGAATTAAACTTCGGTGACAATATAACTAGTGTAACTAATTTTGGAAAATGCGTGAGAAAATAAATGCAATATATTTATGTATATATGTAAAATCAATTGCGGTTTGCAATCAAGTACTATAAAAGGGTGGTATTTCATTTTAAATATTTGTGGTTGTTAACCATTTTAAATCATGTATTTTTGTTGTCGTAGTAATGGCGTAATACAGAAGTGTATAAATCAAATGGCAACCGTTATATGCACTTAGCTTAGAAAATAATATCAGGAAGAGATGCAAAGCATTTCATAGAATGCCACGACAAAAACAATGCACACTTTTTTACGCGAATCACTTCTGTGATGATCGATTCACCACAGCACGTTTTATTGAATCGGTACACGGATCAACGAATAACGGATATACCTATGCACGCGGAATTTAGTTTCGAGCGATATTTGACCCAATTCATCATTACCAGAAATTAGAATGCATCCATTTCGATTGTACCCAATTTTAATTTTAAAATATCCCAACACTGACAAACTATAAACACTTCCCATAATGAACTAACTTAGATTATTTGAGATTATTAGGTTTCGATTTTTAATTTCTTTTAAAACAAAATTTACGGTTAAGGGCATATAATTTATATTTGCATCCTTTTCATTCGGTAACATTTTATCAATCCCCACGGTTTACAGTTCACACGGTAATATCTTTTATATAACCAGAGGATAGTCTATCTACGTATGGTTCTCTATAGAGATAAGTGCAATTCGATTTTTCAAATGTAATGTGGTCTATCGTGTAATGGTTACTGTAATAGGCAGTAGCAATCGACGCAAACCACAAAACCACAATTTCGACACTGCTATACGTATATCAGTCCATCTCTATTCAGGTAACAGTGTTTGTTAATACCACGTTCTCTGTCCAACGCATTAGACCACTGCAAATAGCTCTATAAATACTCGGAACATTACAATGTGCACTTCTGTGGTGGCTGTGATTGCATTCTTGTTTTCATTCCCTTTTTTGTTGTCTTTTATTTCTCAACGATATTCGTTTATTTTCTTCCGAAAGCTCTACTTATGATTGGGCACATACTTTCATTGCATTTTGGTTAATTTAACTTCGCTAACTGTACTTTATATATACAGTTTTATCAAGGGTTCATTTTAAACGAAATATATTTTGTTATAAAGAGATTAAGTTTTAGTTATTTCTTATACAAATAATAAGACATATAAAGCTGTATTAACAGTGAGCCATTTAGTAATTAAGATTAGAAATTACAAATAATAATCAAGCATGTTTCATGACAAACGATGCTAGCATTCATAGCAATTAAACACATATATTATTTTGGGGAATTGATACTGAAAATGGTACATTTCTAGATTTAGATTTCTCTATTTTATTTATGTTTAAGATGAAACTATTATAAATATAAATGCTAATATGTTGTTGTTGTTGTTGTTACAGGTCATGGCGGCGTCAACCAGTTAGGTGGCGTGTTCGTCAATGGTCGGCCGCTTCCAGACGTCGTCCGGCAACGAATTGTTGAGCTTGCGCACAATGGCGTTCGACCGTGTGACATCTCTCGACAACTGAGGGTATCACATGGTTGCGTCTCAAAAATACTATCTAGGTAAGTATTCTTACTTACTGTATATTTGTTTTGACACCATCTTGTTTATATTTTATAATTTCTGCTGATTTAAAAACACGTATTTATAACTCTCATTCATTATTATCGAGTATAATAATATCGAATTCATAATTGAAAATACTATTTATAAACGGCAATAATTTCTTCTACATTTCGCATTCGATCTTTGTATATATTTCTTTTGTATTCGTCGAATAATGCCAAATATTTAAAAGCCTTGTCAATGAGTGTGGTTTTATTTGTGATGATTTCATCTTTTGAGTATTATGAATGTACTGTGAGCGCCATATTGAATATATTACTGCACGGACGTAAAAACTGGGAAACTCTTGCAAAAAAAGATATTTCATTGTGAATAAATAATATGAGCAATTTTGAAAATAAAAAGCAAGGCTCATATTGTTCCGCAAATTATAGCCGCAGTTAAAGTATAGCGCTTGAGCCATAACAATTTCGTTTGATGAACGCACTGCAAACTACATGTGGTGCATAATAGTGTATAGCGTCGGTTGTATAGCGCTACTGAGCGACCGAGCGAGGGTTCATTCTAACAAAAACACGCGGTTCTCGTCTTTTTTGGTGGTGGGTCGGAAAAGCGCTCGCGGATTTGGATTGGGGGGGGGGGGGGACGAAAAAAGGAAAAACAGCGTAGAGAGGAAAACATTACGCAGACAGCCGGGGTCACGTGATTGCGTTAGCAGCACGCTCTACCGGCGGCCGACGGAACTAAAGCCGGAACAGCGCGACGGAACGCAGGGACGACCCCGCGCGTACTACATAACCAAGTGTTCGCATCTTTTTTCGCACGTTTTTCTTTTATTTATTTTTTTACTCTTTGCGAGCGGCGTTATTTTTTCACATGTTTTTATGAAAAACTGTGCAAAGCCCCGACGGGATTTAAATGAGCAGATTTGTTAATTTTTTCGAATCTGCCTCCCCAACGGAAAATATGCTCACTTTTTTTGCTGCTGTGATTTTTTGATGCTCTGCAACAGCAAACATATAACATTTATATTAATTTTGATGTTGTTTTTAAAATGGTTTGTTAATTTTTTTGTATTAAATGCATTATTTTGTTAAATTCAGAGGTTCCTCACTTTCGTCAGGATAATTATCCTCAAATAGACATTGGTTTGGTTGAAAATAATAAGCAATAAGCAATATTAATATTTCGTATGTTTGAAAACGGCATCGAATCCATCTCATTTAAATGATGATTCAAATTTTAATCATTCTTTTTAATTAAGAATCAACTAATATCTACGAAAAATAAGTTTAATACAATAAATAAAATGTATTTTTCTTTTACTAATTCATAGTAAATCTTAAATTACATACATTGCAGTTTTAAGTTTAATTGTTTTGGTCTTTGTCCATGAAAGAGTTGAGAAGAGAGATTTAAAAGAATCTTGAGTGTTTATTGAAGATGATTAATAAATAATAATATAAAAGTATCAGTGGTTCGCCCCCATGCAAAATATAGAAGCAAACATTCACTGACAATAACCAGAAATCACATTATCCAGTTGGGTAATGCGATTAACCGCTCTGTATATAAATTCGTGCGTATGTGGGTTCAGCTAATATAGGCACTCTCGCTATATTCACATTATAGTGTACGAGAGAGGGTTGGCTGGTTGGATGGTGACACTCACTGTGTGTATATCCAGTGTGACGTTTGCTGCAAAAGACTATTTACGTCATCAGTTGACTTGACTCGTTCACTGGTTGGTTGATGTGCACTTCTGTTTAGCAACGAAGGCTAGACGGACAGATCGTCGTCAAGGGAACGATCCACTTTCAACTGTTATTGTTTTGTATGCAGATTGTATTTTGTTTTTGGTGAACGTAGACACGTACGTTGATACAACAGACATTAGCAAAGAATATTTCCACGGGTTTATTTAATCAATATTTTCGCTTTTTTGTTAAATAGAAGGTCAACTTTTAAAAATAACTACTCTTTCTATATACCTTTTAAATCAATGGATGGGAGAGACCGGGGAAATGCACAATACTAAAAAATCTAATTTGAAATATGTCAACGTATGTATTGTAAATTGTTTAATGATATTCGCAATAGCTGTGAATGTCAAATTTTAAAACAATATTACAAGAGTTTTCTAGTTACATCTGCTCACTTTACAGCGATATATAGCCTCATTTGTTATTATTTATAGCAATCATTTGAATTGCGTTGTTATAAAAAAATATTTTTCTAGTTATTAAAGTCAAATTAAAGAATAATTAAATTAGCAGCATCCCATCATAGTATTGATACGTATGAAAATTGATATACTCTATATAAATAATGGTGGCTGGTTAATATCATGGCGTTATATTTGTGTGCAGAAAACAGGCGGGCAAATTACGTATAATACAGTATGATATTCCATTGGGCGTTTGATAATTTCCATTAAACAAATAACAAACCGCCAAAGTCTCGCGTAATCACGTTAACGTCAAATGCTGCCGAAGCCCTGCCACCACATTTGTACGTTCGTTGCTATTATACACAACAACGCTACAGCTAAAATATAATATCATCGTCATGCCTGTACTGCCCACATATAGTACAATATAACGCACTTACTTCCATGAATACAATATTGTGTGTGTACGTACGTACAGGCTTTTTAGATTTTAACTCAAATTAATCTTTAATTTTATATATGCAAAAATGAACACTTTAGTTTATCACGCAATATTTTTTATTATATAATCACAAAAGAAAAATAATAATATTTAAAGATAATCTGGTTTCATATTTTCTTCTAGTAATTAAATAATATTACAAAATAGCAACACGTACTGTTAAATAAAGGGCACTTTGAGCTAAAAAGTATCATTAGCACTTAATATGTGTGCATCATCAAAACCTAGTTTCCAAATAAACACATTACGCACAGTAAAGTGAATTAATTCACAAATGGAAAATATTTTCCCCTTGGGGCCGACACTCGTAATTCAATAATGTTATGATGACACAATTAGAGCCACGTGACCAAGAAAAAATACATGAAAAACGCATATAGGAACACTCGACATCATCATAATAGACTCAAAACCCTAACCTAATTTTATATACTCAAGAAACCTTTCATCAACGTATTACGATTCGGAAATCATAAATTACACCTAGAGTTCTTTTACAATAAAGAAAATGAGATGAAATATCAAAGGAACACAAAAATCTGAGTGAAATAGTTATGTATCTGTTGGATACATGTATGTGTATACAGTGGGAATGAATGAGCTTAGTAAATTTGTATAATTAAAGTTAACATGTCTGCATATATCGCTTAATTAGGCCAGCGCTGAAGCGAATATACTAAATTATATTAGTTGTGAACCGCCCCTTACTAATAAAGATAGTCAGGGGTTTATACATATGCATGTTCACATAACAACAGGGCTGTAATAATTTTATTAAACTAAGAACAAGAACAAACAATTTTGACTTAAAATGAAAGCTGGGTAAATTATAGTTTGAGTAATTTAGAAACTTTAGTAAGATTTACCACAACACGGATGTTGCGTACTCGTAATTTTACTATGTTGAAAAGAACGTAATAACTCCATAATTTTTGTAAATTGTATTTATTAATTTTGTAAACATCAACAATTTATATATATATATATATATATATATATATATATATATATATATATATATATATATATATATATAAGATTCCATCTCTGTTCAGAATCTCATATGCAAACGTGTATATATATGTATGTGTTTACTACTATGTGTGAGTTATGAGCAAAAAGGTGCTTCGCATAATGCAATGCATGTGTTAAAGATTTCTACAGTGAGAAACAGGCGACACACTAATAAAATTTTGGCGACCACTAAAAGACACCGCTCACACTCTCATCCGACTGACATATCGCTAACACATGGCACACGGTATACTATACACTCTTTACACATATAATGCCCAGCATTGAGTCGTATTTTAAGGACGGTCTCTACGTGTGTGTGATCACCACTACACATGCATTTTTCTAATTACATATTGTCCTTAACCTGTATATTCTTCAATTTACTATTTAATTACTTATTGTGAGCTCAGATTCATAATTTGTTTGCACACATTTAATTAATTCGTTGAAGAATTTCATCGAGAAGATATTCCCGAAATATTTATATTATACTAGGTTTCTACTAGGTTTCATATTTGTAATAGTGTACATGACCCTAACACAATATTCTGTATGGTTGTGTTTTCCAATAAACCTATTTATATTTAAAATAATAAAATAAACATAGCCACTATTTTTCATCGTTTTCAAAATTTTATTAAGTATATAAATTCGTCATGGCAGGATATGATACTTGTTGCAGTAAACCTATATTCTTTGTGTAAAAAATCACGTAGAATTCGCAAATAGCATATGTAATAACAATGAATTAATTTTGCGATAACCTAAAATCCATTAAAAAGAAATCGCAATCGTTAAACGGCTGCCGACGCGGAATAGTCGTGGTCAAATTGCAATCTGTGATATATATTATTATTGTAGTTTATAGTTGAAAATAAAATGAAAAGCAATCAAATAAACGCTATTATTTACAGGTATAGAAATGCCAGTGAAAACGTAAGCATATATTATCTGATTTATAATCACAGCTGTTACGAATTCCACAAAGACTCAATAGATATCTAAATGCATTTTATATTTATATATATATTTATACCTATACCATGTTTATTATGATATAAATATTTATAAAAATATGGTTTTATAAACGATTACTTTCAATATATCTGATTCAAGCTATGATATAGTTGAAGAAAATGCGAGCTTTCACTTTAACGGAAGACTATTAATTATTTTGTTGTGTAGGCGGTGCAACGCTCACTTCGGCCGCAGCTCATTATCTAATTTCTCAAATACAAAGCTTCTAATTATGATCCAAGTTGCTGCTTGTCTCATAGACACCGCCAAGATAGCTAGATAAGATATGGCTAAAAGGAACTCGAAACATTTTGTGGTTCTTTTATTTTATGTTCTCAGTATGTGTGCTATTTTTACAACAGGTTAATTGTCATTACTAAGAACTTTTTTTGTCTGTCTAATTTAACGCGAGTGATAATTTTGAAAGAAATCTAACTATACGATAAATATAAAAAATCGCATACTTCTCAGAATCCTTTTCGGCAAATTCTAAGCAACTAGGTGCTCATATCATATACAGAATATGGTCCACTACCGATGCATCTGTCTAATTGAGTTATTAATAAAGTAAAAAATGACCATTTTAGTAATGGACAGTTAGGCGTATAGCGTAGATAATGTAAGCATTTATTTTTATATCGATAACCAGATTAAAATCACGCCTATTTAAATAGGTACCGTTTATTTACCGCGGTCATTTCATTTAATAAGTATAACCGCTGACAATTACCGCACTGCAGGTGGTGTAATTTAACCGGCCTTGTTTGGTCGACAAACATTATTAATTAATACGGTAAGTATGCTTAGTGAACTGGGGCCCGGCCGCGGCCGGTGTCTATACTTGATGGACGGTTCATTTGTCTAGTGATTTTTGTTTTCCTAACTTACCGCGATGTGTTGTGCCTTGACAGCGCACCATAACCTCCACATAACTCTATTACATTCTTATATTTACACGGTAAATAGAATTTCTATAGATTTATTTTTAAATTTTGATAATGTACCATTTACTTAAAAATCGCCTTTGAATATAGTCGTCTTGTTTCATGGCTATGCAATGGTAATTAATTTAAAACACAATGAAACTATATTAGATATATCTAAGTTTAAGAAAGTGGAGTGATGGACACATGGGATTTTTTTTTTTAATGTTGTCAAAATAAATATTTCTTTTTGTTTGCTTATGTACCTAATTGATTATATATTAATTGGTATGTTTGTGTGTTACAGGTATTATGAAACGGGAAGTTTTAAGGCCGGCGTGATAGGCGGGTCAAAACCGAAAGTAGCGACGCCGCCCGTAGTTGACGCGATCGCGAACTACAAACGTGAAAACCCCACCATGTTCGCTTGGGAAATTCGTGACCGACTGCTGGCGGAAGGAATCTGTTCGCAGGATAATGTACCTAGTGTTAGTTCAATTAACAGGTCAGTGGAGAATTCTATCTTTTTAACGTTGTCGCGCGCGTTTGTATGTGTGTCACATAGTCACACGTATTAAACATTTATTCCATCAGCACAATCTAACCGTACATAAACATAGTTTTTGTTGCTACGAATTAATTATGTAGACATTTATTTTTCGTAATCAAAATATTTGTAAGGTGTAATATTTCTTTAGTAAGTAAGGCTATTTTACATTATTAATATGTTACGGTCCTTTAACTACGAGAGTATAAAGGCGATTAGATTTAAAATGCGAAGGGAACACAATTGGGCACTCGTTTTATATTTTAAATTTGGTTAAAATTGGTTCTTTACCTGCAGAGAAATTTAATCCACAAAGTTGTCTTTTGAGCGACCGACATACAATATTTGGTTCTTTGAATATTACAGATACACGACCTCTTGTCGAGCTAATAATAATGTATAAAATGTGAACTAATCGTAAAACGATTTGAAGACACTTTATTCTATCGTTTCAATTCTCGTCGAACAAGGGTTGAAATTTTCAACTAGTAAATCCTGCCTTAAAATGGTATTCACAGGCATTGTGCCATGTAGTGGTGTTGTAGCATTTTTGTCCCTGTGGAGCCTGGACAGGTCCTCTGGGGGATATAGACAACAAACAATCACATAGTGCACAGGCAGCCCTTGCGACCGAGGGGATTCGGTGCCTATAGCCTACAACCAACTCGGCTCGACTCGGCGCTATGATGATAATGCTGTATAATAGAATTATTCGTGTTTGAGTTGCTCTTTTATGCGCAAATGTCGCGTTATTATGGTGTGTAGCTTGTTCCCCTACACACAGCTCGAATTATACAATGTTTTTTATGTTAATTAATAAAATTGTGCATATGAAACAATTATCATATTTCTGTTTTGACAACTCGATAGTTTACTTGATGTATATACATTTTCTGGACAGCTGTGAAAACATTATTGAATTTTTTTATTCACTTCTCATCGAGCTTTCTGCAATGGCACTAGATTCTTCATTTATGATTACTTCAATAAACGGTCTGTTGGCAGGTTTCTCCGGGTACTCTGGTTCTCTTTTCTGGGACACTGTTTTTAACCTTTCTGATTCTGGCTATTCCATTTTTGTACGGCACACCTGATTTCGAGTAAAATAATATAGTAAATAATACAAGTAATGGTGCATCAATGCCTTCAGCTCGCAGTATGCGGACCTTATCAAAAATACTAAGAAAATTGTTTTAAAACCACTAATTAATAAATGAAGAAAACTGTTTGTAAATTACTGATCTAAACATGTGTACATACTTGATTGGCGGGTAGAAATAAGGCATAACAGAACATGGAAAACAATTGTTAAATTGAATATTTTAAATTTAAGAATTATCATTTATTAATTTATTTAATGGTCTAATTAGAAGAGACACATAATTTTGAAATAATATTCCAGGATTAGTATTAAGCGGAGCTCCTTTCTTTAGGACCCTTAGAAACTAAATGGGTACTCTTATTATATATGTGTAGCAAATTTGGTTATAAATCGGTCCAGTACCTTTACAGGAAATGTATCCACAAAGTTGGTCGTACAAGTGGCATATGTTCAAGTATATGAGTTATACAAATATTCGGAGTTAGGAAAACGTGGAACGAATTTATGTACAAGCTGAACACTACAGCTAATATAATTAAATGAATTTAAAATTTTGTTCTATTTCCAAAAAAATATACCCCATTCATCCAATGATGTGATCACTTCAATTCACCAAAATCTATCGCGCATACAAACAGTTAACCAAGCGTGCATTGCCCTTGACTTTCGTCCTAAACCACGACCAATGTTCCGCACGAGCGTCTGTACAACCAACGCACACGGATATACAGTCAAAATGTTCGATAGCAATGTAAGGTATTGATCAGAGAAATGTGTACTACCATACACACACACACGCATCTATACGATCATGATCATGTGTATGTGTAAAGTTCAGCGTAGATACGCTCGACGCTGTGGAAAAACGCACCAAAGAAAATCTGATATTCCCTCGGCTCACGGCTTCCATCCACTTCTTCGTATTGTAAATGCACGTAGTATATGTGTGCGTCTTTCTCCCCCAACAAAGCTTCCTATTCTTTTTTCTCTTTTTATCTATTTTCCTCGTCTTTAGTTTCTTTTACTTTTCCCAATGTTTTCATGTAGAAAAGTCTCAGTTTTCAGAAACGTCTACACAGCTTGACATTTACAGGATTTACATTTGTATAATCAAGAGAAATATATGAAAATAATATAGCCTTGGGTCTTGATTTTCCAAGTATTGAACATAGAAAAATATGTACACAAAGATCAAGACAAGAGTTTTGGCTATATTAGTCTTGTCTCGAGCTAGAATTTATAATATCAGTCTTGTCTTGGTCTCGTCTTGATTCTCAAGGCAAGACCAAAACCACTCTTGGTATTGTCCGAAAATCTATTTTTTTTTTAGATGCTTAATTCATAATTAATTTCTGAGCAATTGTTTTCAGGCTACCAGGTACTTTGTAGTTTTGCACCGAGGCTCCAAAGTATCTTTAATATTCTGCATATCAATTTGAATCAACTATAATATAAAAGGGAATCGTATAAAATTATAGGTATATTATGTCAAACAATATAAAATATAATTTATGTTGAGAGTCCATCGAATAAAACCTTTCCCCAATGTCCATTTTATATTTACAATAAAAATTGTATTTTCTTTTTACGATATATCGAAAATCCCTGGGGGTAACTGCAACATATAAAAATATGTAAATTGTACCAATAAATTGACTTTCATATATTCCTGTAGTTTAAAAATCAAGTTGCTTTATAATATATAGAATTGTAACAACTGGCGGCTATATTTTAAATTGTGTGAACGTATACACACCACTTTCGAAACATCCATAAAATCTATGAATGAAATCTCAATTATTGTGTTTTCTAAAATAACATCGCGAATAAATGGAATAACAATATACCACAAAGGATTCTTCTATATGCCACTCTATTCACTCATTCTTTATTCGACCATACGATCCGGGGGTCCATATATAAATTTCGCATAAAAAACCTATCAACGTCATATTGGACCGATACCGACATAAAATTTGACATATACGGAAGGGATGGAAAGTCTACGCCTACTTTGCGGGATTATAAAGTGAAAGGTTTCGAAATTGAACAAATCGATTTCTGAAAATCTTTTGTTAAACAGTGATCATGCTTTGCAGTTTCATACTGTTTTATAAAGAAAGTAAAGGGGGCTTGAAAAAAAAATTATTACTAGATTTTAATGGATTCAGTCGTGTCGAGAACACTGTGTTCTTAATGATGAATGTCTGTAAGATGCGTAAACAGAGGAATTCCTTTTTGATTCATATTCTTGGTTAACGTGAACAGTATGCAATTCGTGTGGCTGTAAAATAAGTAAATTTAATCCATGGCCACATCAATTAAAATCCGAAATTCAATAATCCAATTTTTCAACCTCGAAACCCAACCAGAATATCTGATAGTATCAACATGCAAATTCATTTAGAACATCACTTTAAAAGCCTAATGGTATACAGTCAGCGCACGGAGAGCAGCATCTGTATTTCGTATTTTATTAATCATCGAGTCGAGTAGTAGTACAGGGGCGGGGTGCGGGGGGGTCGTGAGTGTTGAGCAACTGATATGTTATATAATGTCGGTGCCCTTTGGGGACCGGCAGTCAAATTAAATGTGTCAAATCAGTGTTCCCCGTCCCGTGGGGGGCTACCGGTAGACCGATTGCGAACGCTGATACAAGGGGCCTGGAGGATGGCTTGGGGATAATCAGTGACCGATAGATTAAAACAAGGGGGTGTGCTCATGTCGAATCACCCCGTGTATGTGTGGACTTTATGGAGAATTAGATTTTATTGTTACGAGTAACATATGTAGGCTCGGCGCTTTTAGCTATTTTATCTAATGGAATTTTCGTTTAGAGTTATTGTATTGATTAATGTGCGAGATTTTTTGTATGCATTTTATTATTATAACAATTGGCCAAATTTCTATATTTCGGTATAATTTTTTGGGATATATGTTTCTTTTTATAGATATACACACATATATCTTCTTTAGTATCTCTTTATTGTTTAATATTTCAATTCCAAGTATCTGCAATAAACAGCGGGCGACCACTTCTCTCGTCTCTTGAAGACTTTTTGCGTAATATTTTCCCGTCTTAATTGCAGTAAATAAGATTTTCGGAAAAAATTACAGCGATATATCACACAGATATCTTAAACGCAAGGAAAAAACTCACTTTTTCTGTGAACCATCACAACACAGGAAAAAACAGACCAAATAAAAAAAAAAAGAGCCAAAATCTCCACAAGATAATGATGTTTGCGACCGAGATATACTCCAGTGTACAATACTGGAATGAGCACCATAGACGTGCATACCAACATTTTTAAGAAGGTGGCAATTTCATTGTTGTATTTTTGTTTTTGGGTATTTACTCCTAAGAAGATTAATAATTTAGAAAATGCTATAATTAATTCATATTGATTAAATAATAAATGTAATTCACACTTTCAATATTTATTTTGTAAAATGTGCCATTTACAGGAAAATAACTTTTGAAAATAGCTATTTGTGCATTGATATTGTCTCCAAGTAATCGTTATATGAATTTAAATCAAAATTTGAACACCCCGTTTAGTAGAAATATGGCGTCATAAATGTATTATATGTTTAATTTAATCGCAATACAAAACCATATATATGTATATATATATAAAAACAAACATATTTCAAGACGAATGAGTACGAGGAGAAAAAGGCAAACAAACATAAAGGCGAAAAATACAAAACAAGTGAGATGGAATCTCGTGGTTCGAGGTTAAGATGACGTCACACACAATCCATAGCGATAGTAGCGACGACCACACAGGGCCAAGCGTTTCTCTAATTGCTAAGTCCATAAAAAGCGTCTCCATTGTTTGGAGAGCGGTCTTCCGCTGTTTCTGCTCAGCATGGCGTCATGTCCGGTTCCTGTAACTTCTCTCCCATTGCTGCTCGGTCTGTCTTGGCGCGCGAGAGAGCGACCGACCGACCGACGCACAGACGTCTTCGTTGCCATCTAACGGCGGGTGGTGGTATTAGTCATCTGTTTTATCGGGCAGGCAAGACTGCGGCGACATTAGTGTTACGTTTATTGCCATAGAGTTATTAGTTGTACACGACGGGAATATGTCTTGTACAGGATTTTCCGGACTGGACATTTGTGTTTTATTGGCGCCGGACTTGGACTGCAGTGCTTATATAAATTGCTCAGATATACACTCTGCTATATTTCAGATGAGATATATATATATATATATATATATATATATATATATATATATATATATATATATATATATATATATATATATTATTTTGTTGTTGAGATTATAGAATATTGGGTGTTTTTTGGTTAACATTCTTACTTATAAGGAATCATTCTCATTGAACTATGAATTCAAATAAAAAGAAACCATCGATTAGTGCCATAATATTATATTAAATTGTCAAGTTAATTTATATAACTTTTATTAGTATCGTTTTCGAATTTGTTCGTGTAATGTTTTTGAAATGAACAATCATTTTATTTACTTCTAATCCATTGTTACTGATACTGTTTAGTTTCCATACTAAATACAGTATTATAGCTAATAATTCGAATTATTTCCACAAACACTTTTTCCAATAATGTAGTATCTAAAATGAATACAAATCCGTCAAACGATGTCAAGTAATCGATAGCTGATTGGAATGAACTACCTATTTAATATTCATTTTGTGCATTTCAAAGAATGAATCCAAATGAGCAAATGAAATAAATATACAGATACAAGTGTGAGTATAGTAGAACAAACAAAGTCCTTATTTAAATCATTGAGTTTGATGGGGGTAGTGGACCAGTTCATTGGTGCACATTGGTCCCTGTGAGTGAAGAAGTAAAGGCAGTCAGCCAGCTAGGCAGCCAGCGTAGCCAGCGAAGTCAATTTTCCGTGCAGCGGCGTCAAATCGAGCGGATATCGATATCGGTTTCCACGGTGGCAGCGCACTACCGAGCGAGACGAAGTAAACGCGCGCGCGCGCCACCGACAGAGATGCCGCGAGCGAGCGACCGACCGACCGACGGTGCTGCGTCTTGCGAGAAGGTGAAGTACGGCGTCGTGCAAGGAACACACAACCAAGTCGTCGGACGGGGACGGGGACGGCACCACTGGCGGTGGATGATGGAGGAGCACCAGGAAGGGAGGCAGCAGGGGGGGGGGAGGGAGCTTGTGCTCGACGTGCTCGATTTCACGAATCTGAGGAGCAGCCGAGCGTTCCGGAACCAGGCTTTCTTCTCTCTTATTGATCTTCTTCCATTCTCTGTGTCGCGGCGGCGTCTTTGTGTGACTGTGTGTCGGTGTGTGTGTGTGAATTGTGTGTTGTGTGTGGGTGAAAATTTATATATGGATGACTCTTAGGTATACTAGGTATTTCCTTGTAAACATAGTCGTGTCCTCTACACTTTTTCTACTAATGTTTCTCCAGTTTTAAGGAAGCTGGAGTGCCCTTCACTCGACTTATATATATATAAATATATATATATATATATATATATATATATATATATATATATATATATATATATTTCTTTATCTTCTTGTTTGCTTCGTCTTGTAGTTTGAAGAATATATATATAGATGTATTTATTCCTGTTTTAGCATGTCTGATTTCGTTTTGGCTTTGCTCTTTTTCGTCTTTTTAAAATTGGTGATTTGTATTAAGCTTATTAAAATTCAAGGCATGACTTGTTTTTTAACAGCGAATCAAGTTTTCGGCAAGGAACAAAAAATGGAGCAAATGCAATGTAATCATTATCAAGTCGGTCAAAAATCAAGTCGATGATTATAAACGATATCGGACGCCCATGCACTTGGCATCCTTGTCGCGCCATCAAGCCACCCTTATCCTGCTGCCCCCCTCAGGATGAGGACGCGTAGGGACGCCTGGACACGCCCATTTGGTTACTCAAGCGAATCCGCTTGTGTTCCTTATGTTTGCCATGTTGCACCCTCCTTTGCTTTATAGTACACACACACAGACACACACACAGACACAACAAGACGTCAGGAAGGTTGATTCGTTCTTCTGTGGCTTATTTAAAAACTTTCCCTTTAAAAAAGGGGAATGTCTCGCTGCCTTCTTTCCGTTTTCTTTGTGTAAATGACGCCTGTGCCATGCTGTTATGTGGCTTATGACTTTTTCAAACTGGGATTACTTTAATTTAGGTCACGCTTCGTTGAGACAAACTCCGTTGATTTTCTGGTGGAGGCAACGCAGGATTATCTGTTAATTTTGTGGCGTCTAAAATTGTGATTCCTTTTTCTTTAGGAAAATCACATGGTTGATTTACATATTTCATATATTTTTATGAATCTCAAAATTATGTTATACTTACAGGATTTAGTATTATATTTTAGCTAAATTATAAATAGCAAAGTTATATACGCTAAGCGAAGCCTTGTAATAATTTTTATAAATAAATAACCAGTGGCGCATTAGGGATGTGTAATTTCTTTTGGAGGCCCTTTAACGGCATTTTTTATTTTATTTAATATTATTATTAATTCGTTGGAGGCTCTCCTTAATCAAGGGAATCAAGGACCGCCTGAACCGTCTTATGGATGATACGCCACTGTAGTAAAATATTAGTGGAAATAAGATTAATAAAATAATCTGCTTAATCAAAAAAAGTTTATTTATATTTGGTGGTATATTTATATTATTTATTATTCTTAAAAGATATTATGCAGCTATTTCGGTAAATCTCTTATACAACATATAGAATTACCAATTTTATAGTAAATAGTACGCTTTTTAGAATACTTTCCTAACAAAAGTAACAAATAATTTGAATATCTTTATCTTTTATATCTATCACTTTTTCTCTAACTTATACCGTTTTCAAAATAGTAGATTTGTATTTTAAATATGGGTCCCCAAAATATGGGTTTTTCTTTATTTTTGAATTTTCATAATTTTATTCTAAACTGTTTTTGTTCTCACACACACACACACACAAACAGTCAATGAAACTTAAAATTATTAAATTCTAGATTTTAAAATTTCCTTTTTAGACATCGTCCACGGAAGTAAAAATATTCGAAAATATATAATGAAGAAATGATATTAACCATATCTTAAGTTAATTATAGAATTAGGGTTTGAATTACCGTACTAAGGCGCCTAAACAATAAATTTGCAGGCATAATTTCGATGTGGAAGGAATTGAATTAGTTTTGGCAAATAAATAGAAATATTAGCTTGAATTGTGACATGTGTAACAAGTGTGAATATGTGTGCACAATCGCATATGGATCGAGAGTGTTGACAACAAGTAGAGGTCAAGTTAAGTGTGTTATCACAGCGAATGAGCAAACCCAATGGAGTAGTTGTGGAGGGTGACGCGTGCTGCGCGCCAGATGCTCACTCACCACGTTACTCACAACTCATTGCGCAATACTGTTTGTACATTCACCAACAAAAATGCATCTGTTGCTCAGAACAACATATAACGTCAATACAACATTCGTTAAACCGAACAAGTAACACCAACATTAATCGATTTTCAATCTAATTCAAGTCAAAATACCTTCGTAAAGTTTTGTCACATAAACCACAATTTAAAATGTGCCAACCCATAAATATAAAAACACAGGGTCTTTATAAGGCTAAGAAAAAAAAAACGAGCGTTTAAAAATGCTTGATTAAGGATGCGATGATTGGTAATTTTATTTTGAAAGATTTTTGAATCTTTCCCAATGGAGTGTACTTCTGCAGTGAATTTGTCACGAAAGTTCTGAAAGGTTCCGCGCTGGTCCCTGTGGAGGTCGTCAAATTATCATCAGATGAACGGGTCCTTTCAACGAATTGATACAGTGTCAAACATACGGCACAATCACAGCCAACCAACCAGTGTGAATTCATCTTTCGATTAGTTCACTTATTGATAGATCAGATTATTCAATAAACGATTAACAATATATTCAAAAGTATTTATTCATTAATATTCTCAATATACAATTTTTATGACTAGTAAACGTATTTTTAATCAAATATTGCAATTTCAATATTGTTTGTATAACCAAAATACAAAAATATAATTAAGCCAGACATTATAATTCGTCGAGTTTAATACTAAAATCTGTATGTGATTAATCGGAATATTTGATTAATTATAGAAGAATAAAAAGTATTTCCAAATCGCTTTAGTAGGTAGTTTCATTGCAAATGTATGTACCTATATGTTCGACAAAGTATCCCCGTTATAGAGAGAGAGAGAGAGAGGTAGAAAATAGTCCTGAAAAGTACAAAAGTTTGGGGTAAATCACAATGAACGAGTGAAGCTTAATGCTTGAGAACGAGCTTTACCGCTTTCGGGTTTCAAGCACAACCGAATGAAAAGTTCTACCTTTTGTTTTCGCATAGAGTCTTAACCGCCCAGAGCCTGTTATCAAGGTGTTCCTACCTTTTAAAAATAAATGGCACAACACGTTATTTACCTATTATTTCGTTTCAAATTAGTAAAATAATTATCTTATTAGATTACTTGAAATTAATAACTGCGATTTTTAATTAACATTAAATGACGTAGCATGAATCATAATTAAACTCTTACAAGCATAAATGCAGACACCAATGCCTTCAGCTCGCCATAGATTCTGTTTCTCTTCATATCATATATTTGAAGAAAAATAAAAGCCTGCGGCTAATTCTGTATATAAATAAATTTAAAATCATCGTTTGTGGACATGGCATGTGACATAATGCACATCAATTATTTAAACATATTCCGATTGTATCTTACGAGGTAAAAAAGCACTTTTAAGCAGTGAATGTATAAATAAAAGCACGTCATAACAGCATTCAAAATAAAGCTCTTTCTGTGTGTGTGCTGTAAACTTGGGACCCTTTATGAAAGCTCTCGCGTATAGTTCTATCCACAAATATAATTTGCGGAACAATTACCGCAGCAAGGAAGCCACAGTTAAGTGGTATGCGGCAATGTTGGCCAACCAAATAGCGATCGATAACAGCTGCAACATGAAACGCACACCGTACACGATTTCACTGGCCGACTGAGCTTTCTGTAGCCGTATTAGTCAAGCACAAAGCTCTCCGTAACTGTAATCTAATTTGCAATGAGTCTTATTAGTTTCTGGCTTTGCCGTTGCGAGGTAGCGCTCACTTCATATCGCGCTGCCACCATTTTGTTTTACATAATATTTGAGTCTTCATATCATAGGATATCCTGGTATATTTTTATACATATCTTTCTAGATGCTATTTGTATTTCAACCTTCGTTAATATATTTTAATTAGTTTATTCATTTATTACATTGATTTTAATTATATATTTCTCATGCAATTCAATGCTAAGAAGAGAATCAATGTATAATTATACAAATTTATATTACATTAGGAATGTATGAATGCCACTACAATTTTTCGTGACTTATACATTACGTTTTTCAATTAATTTATTAAATTGCCAATTTTAGAAAATATTATATATGGTTTATTGTTAATTAATTAATATTCAAACCTGAAGGGCATTTTTTGTTCTATCTCCAATATCACTAGAACGGCTGCACTTATGGCAAAAATAGTTATGTTCATAATGAAAGATATTAATATTTCGCACCACTTATGTTTGCAAAATATCTTAAGAAAATGTACCAGTTACGAGAAATCCGCTACGGAAAATCTTAAGAATCTTTTTTATATTTATATAACATTGGAATTGTTTTACATAGGTTTAGGTAATAATTTAGTTTTATAAATAATAATTGACTAGTTTTCTGAAAATTGTGAAACTAAGACTTGTATATGGTCTAGATGTGCACCTCTTATTTTTTAAGAGAACATTCAAACCGGAAGTGCATATTTTGTTCTATCTCCAATATCACTAGAACGGCTGCACTTATGGCAAAAATAGTTATGTTCATAATGTAAGATATTAATATTTCGCACAACTTTTGTTTGAAAAATTTCTTTAGAAAATGTACCAGTTACGAGAAAACTGCTACGGAAAATCATTGGAATTGTTTTATAGTTTTACAAGAAATAAATTACCTAGATTTCTGAAAATTCAACAACCCTATATATATATATAATATTGAAAGACAATCTATTATGTTGAAACATAAATTGATTCGTCCCTATGCTCCCTATAATCCCTTATGAATAGCCTGTTCTGTTGTCGTGCGACCACCGACGATATATGGCAAGCCTATTAGGATGACTAGCTTCAAAGTGTATGAGGTTGTAAGCCTGTTAAGTGCGGACGATTGTCCATCCCCTTAAGTGCCTCCATATAATATAATAATAATGTTCACTATTAAAGTATTCACAATTTTAATACCAACTTAAAAATAGTAATAAGAACTATCTTTAATCCAAATATTAATGACTATGGAAATAATATTCTCTTTGCATAGAATAATAATTCGTAATTAAGGTGATAAACCTATTCTTTAATTTTTATTACGATAGCAGATCTGTGTGTAATTAAAATGTACGTTATTATTATAATATCGGTGAGGAATGGTGTATGATATGGGCACATGATACCCACGGGTTTATATAATGTAAAATAAGATTGTGAGAATCGATTTTTAAATACGGAACACGCAAACAATATTTATATAAGAATTCATGATAAACTATAGAAATAATGATTGGATAATACAATAATTTGGATTCGAAAATAAAAATGTGCATGTAACAACGTAGCTAGCAATTATTAAAACAACTATGTAATGTAACAAATTCGAGGCCAGAAAATAAACGTAGCAAAACAAGCGTTGGCTGTGTTCGCATAGAACAAAAGACCAATAAAGTAACCCGCGTTTCTGAGCGGGGAAAATTATAAGTATAAAGTTCACGAATATAAGCGTGAGTTTCATTGGTCCACAGGGAGTATACGTCACTAGCTATGAGCGTGCAATTGTTCCCAAACTTTGCAACGTAAAATATTATTACCTAGCAGCGTACTGCACAGCACACAATGTTAGGTTAGGTTTGTCTTATAGGTAACTTATGGCCTCTCTGTATATTATCGAAGTTAGAATTTGCAATAACGCAGCTAAAACTCACTTTAAACTTCAGGCTAAACGCTAGGTTTAAGATTACATCATGCGTTACGCTATAATTGAGCTCGTATAATTATTAGTCTTTGGATAATTTAACTTGTTTTATATAGGTTGCACTTATAGAACATTCTTATTTTAATTTAATACCATTTTCAAAACGTTTTCGCATTACACCAAATTTATTTACGTATAACAACTTCATTTTTACGTTTAACAATTTTGGTAAAATAAGACTAAACGAATACTCTATATATATGTTAACAATGATTTATTAATATTTATTTAAAATAGTCTCTCGCGTAAAACGCACCAATGCGTAGAGCTCGCCTTTAGGTAAGAAATGCGTTGGGAGCAGTGGTTTTTAATTATTATGGCCTTTTGGTTAACAATTTAAAAATATGTTATAGATATAAAATGTCTTACAATTTCTTGTATATAGAATTTCTTGTATATAAAAAGAATTTTAGAGTGCATATTTTAAAATTCAAAATTATAATATTTAATCTTTTTCTTTATTAGAAATAGTTGTTAACATATTGAGAAAGCAAGCACCAATGCGTTTAGCTCGTTGTATAATTTAGAAAACATTCTATTAATGTGTGTTTAGAACGAACCAAATAGTAATTAAGATTAGAGAATTACAATTAATAATCTAGTTTGTATTATGACAAGCAATTCTAACATTCCAAGCAATAAAATTAACACAATATACGATAAATTTGATTGCTGTGAACGTTAACTATGTATGTATATACAACAAACTGGAATAATTACTTATAATTTCTAAGCTTAATTACTGATTGTTGCGCTGTGAACAATTCTTTAGGCACTCACTTCCTTTAAAAGATAGTCCTAATTCCTAACGATATTACAAACTTTATTGGTGACCATAACAATGATAGTCAATCTTGTAAATTATTATTAAAACTATTTTTTATGATCATTGAGTTCGTAATTTGAAGGAACATTAATAAAAATAATAAGCTAAATAGTACAGCTATGAAGTAAATAGTTATGAACAAATTTTGATAATCTAAAACTCCCAAACTATATAATTCAAAAACGAACATTTCTCCGGTGAAGCAGACCTCTTCTATAACTGGAAGAACATTTGCTAGTAGTAGGTATTTCAAAATACAACAATCCCACTTCTGTGGACAAAAGGGCCTCTTAACAATGCTTGACACTTCAATACGGCAAATATTTTGCTACTAGTATATCCGTGTATACCTACACCTTTATGCATATCGTCATCTCGATCTGACACCAAGGAATACCCTTATAGTGTCGTCTCTGTCGAACCAGCTGCTGCATGCAATACAATAGCGTGCCACTCGCTATACAAGCACTATTAAAATAGACTTAACACCATTATGCGCCAAAGTGGCCCGGACTTCATTTAAAGCCACGTTTATAATATAGTATAGATTCATGAATAGGGCTCCACGTGAGTCCGAATTATAGGTACCAGAACCAGATGCGGAAACGTGTTTTTTTATTATTCCGAAACGAATGTGGTTTGTTAAGATATTTTAAAGGATTTTTCTTTTCATTTATTAAATGTTTGTAAGAATAAAGTTTCCTAGTTATTGCAGATGTGTATATTTATTTAAATAAATACTGTATGATGCTTTAAAAAATGTAGATATTATTTCGGATTTTGCTGCTTGAGGTATGAACGAACAATAATGAATATAATAGTGCCTTCAGCTCGCCTTATAACCAATAAAAAATAATACATAAAACAAGAACATAACATTTTTTATAATTGATTTTCTAGTAAATAGTGACCATCATTTTTCATTTAATTTGCCGGTCCTTAGAGATATGCACATTATCTCATCGTTGGAAAGAATAAGACCTTTAGATATTATTCTGCTAAATAATGTTTCATCTCTAATAACACGACAATCCAGAAGTAAAGCCTCAATTCAGACCCTGAACCACAGCACTAAGGCATAAAACCATGGGATTACAAATTCAAATCGCAAATCCTTTGGTAATCCCTCATTCCAGCACCGCAGCGAATCAGCGTATATAGTTCACACGTTTGTACATTGGCGTCGTGAAGCATTTCGCACAGGGGTTCAGCATTCAGCGTTCAGCTTTCAGCGTGACTTCTCATCTCATTCGTAATGAGTTTGGAATGCGAGCGTGCGCATCACACGTGCGCGGCCACGTGACCACTGTAACCGTTAGACGCGGAAGCCACGCGACCAATGAAAATTGATCATAAACATTAAGTGAGAGAGAGAGATATATATTATGCGTCGGTGGTAAAAACAATGCACTGCGTTCCGGTGCAGCGTTTTGAGGGCAACGCGTAAGTGCATAGGGTTATTCGATGTTTAGGGTTGGTTGCAATAGTGGGGCCATTTGAGTGACGTTACGAATTAATACATTTGGATGTTATTATGGTCGAGCTGAGTGTGGCAAATTTATGTTAAATTGAACGGTGCTTTGAATTAAATTGCGATTTGTCTGAAGTCATGAAAATTATTTTCGATTTAAAATGATCAGCGACCGTAACCAAACCCGATTTATAGAAATGTTGTTTAATTACGATATACTATGTACAATTTTACTTTCACACTGCACTTATTGAGTGACAGCACTTTTTTTTTATAAATACATTTTGTATTGAACGCCTTATGATTTCTTATGACAATATAGACATTTGTTAAATACTAAATAAAAGGTTTTAAAAGCGAAAGTACAGTTTTTTCTGTCATTTTATACATAACATACATATACATAATGTCATGTCTTTACATTTCAAAAATGGTTGTAAAAAATGTTTACGAAAAAATTACATTTTTGTCCTTCACATTTAAAAAACGAATGAATTGTTTCGCTCAAATACACTATTAATAATAATTGGTGTCATTTCACTTCACTTCTATATAAATAATAATACTGTTTTACCAAATTATATTAAAAATCAAATCATTTTCCTAATTTCTCTAAACATATCTCTTCCTTTACAAGTTATGTAAAATTACACCCATGTTTAACAAAATCATTGAAATACGAAGTTTCGTTTCTTTTTCAAATATAAAAGCTTAAATACACATTTAAATTTATTCTTAATTTATTATTCGAAAAGTTGAAATTATATATAATTAAGAAAACAAAATTTAACTCGCCACACAGTACTGTGCAATAGAGCTATAGTATTAAATATTATATAGCAAGATGTTTGTAACATTCTTACTAATTTACGATGTCGTCTTTATAAAATTAATAATTATTATTATTTATAAAATGACTGTAAGATGTACTGTAGGTATTGGTGCCTGCACCTATGTATGTTTAATTACACGTATGTTGATCAAATGTAACTAGCATTATTTTTACATAATAATGCTGTAGTAAATATGTTCGTAAGTTAACCTTCTTATAGTATGTAATGACATCAGTAATCTTATATATGTTTGGTTGTTACTTTTCTTTTACGAAGTAATAAGTATTAAGTCTTGTTTAATTTTGTTGCAGAATCGTCCGTAACAAGGCGGCTGAGAAAGCGAAGCACGTGCACCACCAGCAGCAGGCAGCCGCGGCGAACACGGCGTCGGGCGGGGGCGGTGCGACTGGGGGTGGCAGTGCAGGCGTCGGCGGCGGTTCTGGCCCCGTGTCAGTGATAGCGCACGCACCTGCCACCCAGTTAAGCGAACCGCGGCCCGGCTCGTACAGCATCAATGGCATCCTAGGCATTCACCAGCATCAAGCGAACAGCGACCCCAACGGTAACAGCATCAAACGGAAACGGGTGGATGATCACGGTCAGTGCCAAACTACGCTTTTTATCTTAACCCAAATTTCACTGCTGCTCCCGCATCGGCAAATAACACTTTTCGATCATTATAAAGTAGTAAAATTAGATTTATTTATTTATATTCTTCCAGTTACGCTTAGATTAATTATTTATTTAACTAAATAATACATTTTATAATATACCCTAAATCTTTGATAAAAAAATATCGCACTCTTAAACAAATACACAAGATTCGGTACGTACGACGCACCGATGCGTCCAGCTCGAAATTGCATTCATTATTTATTGGTATATGTAGTAATTTTTAAGCGAATTCGCAATGGTGTGTCAGTGTGTGATTTACTTCAAACAGCTCTTTATCAGCAAATTCCAGTAACATTCTTACATGTAGTATTGGCAGCATGTGTATTTGTACGTGTAGCAGCCACAATATGAGTTATCGTGCGAGCTTAGAGCAGCATACACACATGTATATCTGTAGTAAGTAATTAGTATGCACGTGATTATATGTGAGGCAAATAAATATAATTCATTGGCTGGTGTCTCTGTTTTGACTCCGCTATACATTAACTCGATTCGTGCGCTTGCTACACATATACATACATTCACATTCACACAAACAAACATACATACGTACGTACGTACAAGGCGTATATATGCCTACAAACAACGTTTGCATTAACTTTTATCTAATGCACTATTAAGTTATGATACTATGCGGAATGCTTTTATTTTCATTTCATCTACATATACTGTATACGTATACAGATGTGAAAATCAATTACGATTATTACCTAAGCTTTTTGTTTTATTGATTTATTTTTTGGAAATTATAAATTATAGATTATAGTACATTGTAGATGGAAGTTAAAAAAAAATATTATGGTTTTTTACGTATCTACTTGCTGATATTTCCTTCATTTGAAGAACGATACAACTACAGAACTTTACCTCATTTCTACATAAGTACAAATAAATCAATTTTGCTTTTTGGACGAAGTATTATAATTATGAATATTTTCTAACTCGAGATTTAATCGAAAATACACTTTTTGACCATGAATCGAATCTGATTATTCTTGGAATATAAAATGGTACCGAAATAATACTGTTTTTTATTTGTAGCAAAAGTAGATACACATTATGTGCAAAAATAATCATTATTTTCTGTAAAACATATCAAATGATATCACATATACAAAATATTTTGTAATTTTTGAGTATAGCATCTGTCTACATATACAGGCAATGTTGTTGTTATTATTTTTATTGTTTTCACGGTCCATGGTTATCCAAAGAGTTTCGGTTTATAGGGGTGTATCGCATCAGCATATACCGTGAGATTTATAAATTTATATTTTGACTATTTTACTCAGCGAATTTAGGGGGATTATTTATGGTATCAATTTCTATATAAAAATGAGGGGTCCAAATATAGCCAATTTATTATTAGGGGAACATTTTAATCTTATATCATATTACAGTCATTACATTCTCAAATGATTTTAATTATTTTTTGTTAACGCTAAATGTATTTTAAATATTTATTTATAGGAACATTTTATGTTAGCAACGACTAATCAGTCAAATGAAGTTGTACACCTGTGCTTAGTAAATTTTATTCTACATATATATCGAGGTTCAGAGCTATATGACTCAATTATTTCGTTCTATCACGTGACTAAAACCGTTCATCCCGTGATCCTGTCAAATGATTGAAATCAGAGTTTTAAAAATTGGAAATATCATGACGCAGCCTCAGAACGTTATAATATTGCCAACATGTATTTATATATTACAATATATATTGATATTTTTTCGCAGCAATCGAATAGTGAATTTAAAACGAAATAAAGCATTACTATAAATATAGATAGTGAAAGGCTTCAGCTTCATCATTAGATAAATTACTAGACATCTGGAGTGTGAAGGAAATATTAATTTTAATCCGAATTGAAACATGAATAATAATAAAAATAAAATAGTTTTGATAGGTACCTTCCAATTCCAACGTTTTACTTATCATTTTGTGAGTAAAGTAACAGGCATGACAGAAACAAATGAATGTCATGAATTTTCTCTGCTCGCTCTGTTTGGCAAATACTCAAAAATGTACATGTAACTTGTCCCATTAATTTTTGCCTTGCATTAATTATATTACGAATATTAATTATGCTATTACGTTAAATAGAGTATTACACATACCCTCAAGTGTTTTCAAATGGTTTACATAAGAAACATTGTTATATTACAAGCCCATATCTATCTGTAAATAACTATACAACAACATTATGTTTAATTACAGATTGCTAGATTTGTATTTTCAAAGAAAAAATCTAGGTTTATTAAAATTACACTACAAATTTATTTATTTATTTATCTGAAATAGATAGCAAAATAATATCTTATTTTCAATAGTTCTTCAGTTAATTGTATTTTATGCTAACCTAATTCAATTTAATATTAAAAAATACAAATATATAGGATATAAATGTACTGAATTAATGTCAACTTCGTACAAAAGAAGTGTTTTACAAACGAACAGGCCACAAAGCTATCAACACTATCACCGTACGACGTACCAAAGGAAACAAAAATAAGACTTGTAAAAGTAAAAACGCGTCTGGTGCAGAGCAATGCGTATCTGTCGCTGTACATGTATATATATATGTAGGTAGGTAGAAGAAGTTGATCTATTTCGATGTGTTGCGCCGTTCCAGCCGTCGCGTGAATATAATACGCTCGTTGTTCCCGCGTGTTTCACTGCGGCGCCGCAGCCGATGCCGCGTACACGCACACACGCCCGCACGCCGACGTTTCGTCAAATGGGCCGTGGAATATGTCAACAGCGGCGGCGGCACTGTGCTAACATTATTAGATCCGGTGAAATTACTTCACCACATCTGTGCAGGTGTTGCTTTGAAGATGCATTTTTTTCCGCGAGTTAATTTGTGTAATAAGAGCCCACTCATTAGTCTAGCTTCATTTTTTATTCATTTTTTCGTTTTGATTACCAAAACTGATACACAGTAGTCTTAAAAATGACTGATTTGAACTAATAAAGCATATATAATACATATACATAATACAAGTATATGAGTTATATATATATATATTCTTATTCAAGAAGACGCAAAATGAATATCTGTGCAAACAGTTTTTGATAGTTAGAACCCATGGCACTATACGACGAGTTCTGATCTAAACAGTTATAAGTGCAATATGCCTTTTGCTCTTATAAGTAAACAAAAGGAGCAATAATGCAATTCAGCATGTGGATAAAGTGAGCATAGAATAAAAGAAAAGCAAAGCGAATCATAAAGAACAATAGAATGATACGGCTCAATTTTTGAAGTTCACAAACTTGTGAACAACGTTGAACCAGACTCCTGCGATTTAATATCCGCTCTGGTTTCGAGGGAACGAGTGAACTCTGGCCAATCAGCCGACGCCGATTCGGTGTTATGAAGACATCACATGCGTTGCTATGCGACGACGCGTTCTATGATACAATCGACCAATACAACCGAATCGAATGCCGCGATGCGGTTCGCGATACTGCCACAAAAATACACGGTATACCCTTTACGATAACATACGTTTACTAGCCGAGTTCCTGACGGCTCTAGAAGTTTTTTGATGATGCTGCGTAGGGAATATTTTTATATAAACATGCAACATTGCTCATACGACTTTATTATTAGTCTGGTAATATATGTTTATTTTTTTATTACTACTATTTTTCAAGATCATATATTTAATTATTGTGTTGGTGTTACTCTAGCAATAATTGCGGTGATAATATTCAATTATTCTATACATTTGAGAATAGAAAAATTATATATATATATATAATAGTAATTTAAATTTTTGAGCTTGCCTGTGTGTGTGAAAAAATTATTGAAGAAATAATATTATGAAATTTTAGTTTTGTATGTAACCCGGAAGAAAAGCTTCAATTTTTGAAGACAACCTCTACACCAGTAGCTTATTTTTGTAATTTTTATTTTCCCAAATTTGAGAAAAAAAGATAAAGACATTAAAAATTATTATTAGAAAATGGTTTTTAAAACTGTTTATAAGTTGTATCCATGATTATCTCATTTGTTATATTAAAATCGCAGTTAAAACGAAAATCAAAATTTAAAACAACAATAAATCAATATTATAAGGTTATAAAAATAAATCTGGAGTGGCCTTCATTCAACTTTATTGTCGTTTTACTATCTGTATTCACAATCATTATTTATTTTGTTTTAATTCACCCAACGATTGCCATGAAACAAGATCAATATGAATTGTAACTAGAAAACCGTAAATACCCAATTTGAATCTTGTGACTTCTATGTGATGTTGCAGCGACTTAACATGCGTATGTGACGTCTCGGCGACATCTCTGGGAAGTCATATTAATGAATGTGTTTACTGAGTATAAAATAACTATTTTCAAATGCCATTTTTCAGTAAATGGTATGTTTTATGAAAAAACGTTTTAAACAAAAGTTGCTAGAAACTTTAATATCTTCAACTTTTATAAGAATTACTTTTTCTCTAACTCATGCCGTTTCCGGGATATTTATTGGAGTAAATTGTTACTTTCAATAAATTGTTTTCAAAAATAAGAGGTGCACATCTAGGTACGGTTTTGGCTCTAGAACGATCACAGACACACACACATACACAAACACACACACACACACACACACACAAACACACACACACACACATACAAACACACACACACAAACACAGACGTTATTCAGAAAATAGTCTGATTCGATTCAGAGATGGTCAAAAATGTCCATGATTATAATACGTTTTAGAATGCGTCCAATATATTAATTATATATATATATATATATATATATATATATATATATATATATATATATATATATATATATATATATATATGGATATATATTACAAAATAGCAATATATATTGTTTGACTAGCGTGGTGGGCATTTTTCTAAATGCAGTATTCTAAAAACCAGTACGCTATAAAGTAGTATTTTCTCATTTCCTTATTCGGTTTTGCAAACATATTTCGCGAAACAATAGTATATATAATATTCATTGCGTACACAAGAGGCATAGAGGTGCAACTGTGCCAGATTGTACATATAGAAACCAGGCGCAGTGAGCAGAGCTGAGGCAATTGCAATAGTTCATCACAATACGTTTCGGTAGAATCTGTTCGGTTCAGGATAGGAACAAAGCGGCGGGGAATTTAAGGGACGGAGTAGGGAAGGAGGTGGAGGACCGGCGACCGTATCCGGCCGGAACCTCCACCACTTCCGCCAGTCACGTGACTACTGCTAGGCAAGCATTGCTTTTGCCCATCCTGAACTGTACGCTGCCACCAAAGTTTATACGAGATCAACCAGTCAGGGATATGTCTACTCTGGATTCGGTTTGACCTTAAAGACAAAGAAATTGATAAAAATATGCCAGTAATCATTCGTGGTCGGCGATTACTTTCCTAAATATTGTGTAACCTACACAAAAATTATTTAATCTATATCTTATGTTGTTTTCGAGATATTGCAAAAGTTACACTTGTAAACCGTTTATACAGCAATAAGAATTATGTAAACGACAGTTTAATCATGCCATATTGACATTAACTGCAATATATTTCATGTGTACAATAATAATAAATAAATGTTAAGCTGCTGGATAGTTGACTGGACATAATAGAAATAAATCACTTCCTTCAAGAAAGAGATTTACGTGAATGAATGAATGAATAAATAACCATAATTAATCAGCCCTTTAGCGTTTAAAAAGAAAATCAAGTGACACCAATAAAAAACCAGTAGTTTCTATTATTGTACAACTTTATCCAGAAGATTGTGGCGTTTCAAGCCCTCGGCCATTATTCCGCGCCACTTCGGATCATCTTAATAACACTGCGTATCCCTTAAAGTGCATCGTGCACTGCCGAGATGGGGAGAAACTCTCTCAAAAAGAGGGTCGTGCTGCTGCCTGTGTAGACGGAAGAGGGATCTCGTCTGGCACATTAATATTCCCATGAAGAGAGAGAGAGAGGGAGAATGGGGAAAGGCATAGAGATGGATAAACATTTGGTGGCAGCGCATGTATAAACATATGTCCGGACCGACGTAACAATACCCGAAATTGTGCAAAATGGCCGACCATGTAAATCGGGCTGTCTACGGTGAGTCTGTACTAGTGATGTGTGTTGGGACTTCGCCACAGGAGGGAAATGTCATTTTACACAAGAGAGCAGGGGGATATACTGTTACTAATATTCATGCTGGAACGATCTGCTCTGTTGTCATTGGTATAAAGGCACCTATATATAGGCAGAACTCGTATTTTTCTGAAAAATCTGCAGTGTCCTACACTGGACTTTCTTATTCAATACATATTATGCTACTTTTGTGATTTTTATATTCGTTTATACTACGAAAATTATCAAACAATATAATAAATGTGAAGATAAAATAGTTATCAATAAAAGAATACTGGAGTGGTCTTCGATCGACTTTTTGATAGATCCACTATATATTTTATATAATATTGCTTTATTTTGTTTTAAATGTATGCTAGATTATCGTGAAACAATGTGGTAACTAGGGAAACATAAATGTAACATGCATATTTTCAAAGGTGATTTTACAGTTAATGGTTCATTTTTCAAATAAACTTTTTAAATAAAAGTTGTTAGAAATTTGAATGTCTTCAACTTTTACAAGTAACACTTTTTCTCTAACTCATACTATTTCCGTGATATTGATAATATAACAGAACATATCTGTTACGTCCAGTTAAGATATTGTCTTCAAAAATAGGACCATGTCTTAGGTTTAAAGTTTCATAATTTTACAGTTTGAGCTTTAGAGCGTTCACACACAGATGAACGATTCAGAGGTGACCGAAATGTGCAATTTCAGTTAAAATCTCATGTCAAATTTTTCATGATTACAATTCTTGCTTTTATATATTCGAATAAAAAAGTAAAAGAAAACATAAGAAATTATAATATATCTTCAACTTTTATAATCTTCCTTTTTTCTCTACATATTTTTCTTTTAAAATATGTTAGATTTTCTTCCAGACTATATATTAAATTAAATAATTTTATGTACAACAGATTTTGCTCTTCTAGAGCCTCCAAAGATATACCTACAGCAACACAGACACACAAACACATTCAGACGTTATCACAAAAACAGTAAATATCGTTTTTGCAGATATTTTTACTTATATTTATTATTTTGAAGACTGTATAAAATTATATATAAAAACAGATACAAATTTTCTATTTCCTTTACTAAACTACTACAGTTTAGTAAAGGAAATAGAAAATTTGTAAGTAACACTACGTTCATTCAAATTTTAAATTTACGAATAACCTTGTATACAACCAGACAAAGAATAAAAACCACGATACAAGAAACTCTTTTGCGAGTATTGCCCCTCATATTAACTTCGTCTTTCTACGTACTATTTAAGTGTGGACAAAAACGTTAAATTCTCGTTAAAACCTTTTTACAAAAATGCAGGATTTCACACCATTCCACGTCACTAAAATACAATTCTTTCTCCCACACACACACGCATATACACTCAGTTACACATATACTAAATGCACGCATACAGTCGCACAGTGACCCATGTACACAATGCAAGGGAATCAGTATAATGGTGTATACAACACCGCTAGTCGATTTATTTCAAATATACTATATCCTCTCTCGCTCACACTCACCCTCTGTGCGGCTGTTCATCCCTTTGCACACATCGACTGACTATCTGTATGTCTATCTCGTTCTATCGCTCGTCCCTGTGGACCAGTCAATATAATCGCAATAACACAGCCCCTAGCGCACAATCCACCAATTCAGTACTCAATATGATATCAGATACTGTACGAATACCGTATCGATAAATTAGTGATATAAAAACAATTTTGGTAATATTGCGATTTGAATACAAAAACTAAATTCTTGGAAAATTTACGACCCAAACTAACTGAACAATAGTACCAGGTTAAGATGCTGGCGGAAGTTAATTTTTCATATTCTAAAATGAGGAAATTTTACTACAATAAATACAAATGTCTATAAAGTTTCTTCAGATTGTATTCAAATAACATAAGAAAATATTTATTTATAAATTTGAGTAAATCAATGTTATTTAATTACTAATTCTTGAGTAATTCAATTCTGGTAATGGCATAAGGTTTAAATGCTATCTTTTATAAGTATATTTTAATCCTAAGATTAATAAATTGGCCGTGATCGATAACAATGCATATTCAAAATATGTTTTTCCTTCAAAATGTTCACATTATTCCCATATTTTCTTTTATCAAACGTATAAGAAAAGATACAAACTCATTTATGGCGAATTGCACTGCTCTATTTTAAAATCCTAAGCTTAATTTAATTTATATTAAATTTGACAATAATAATTAATATTCCATAAGAAATATCATTTTTACTTTCTTATAAAGAAAATACAAGGATAATTCAAAATGGATGAATCCCTTTCGAGGTCCCCTGATTACAATTTGATTATTTCCACAATGATGCGTCGAATTACTTAAAACCATCCAAGTGAATTATAATGAAATTTCTTAATTGAGTCTAAGCTATACTTGGGATTAATGGTGCAATTCTGAGCCAGTAAGATTTTGAAAAAGCTGTAGTTCTTTAATGGAGACATATTTTAGTATTATTAATTACACATATCATGTATTATGTTCGATATATCTTAAAGAATCAGTTTAGAAATGATTTGCAATTCAATTCAAATATATATTACACTATCAATATTTTACGGATTGTACTTATAGATGCATACATTTGCTCACAATTTCTAAGAAAAACGCGTTTCCATAACAACCATATTTTACCAGTATTTATAAGAAAGACTTGTGCTAGCCACAACAGATTTTTTCCGCCATGATTGACACCAATGATTATTTAATGCATATATTGAAATTTTGGCAAGATTTGCTCTTTAAAATGTTTAGGTTATTATACCAAAATTTCGTTTTTATTATTATATAAGAAAAGACACAAAATCACTAAACAATTTCGATAGAATTTAGGTTTAAAAGCCAGTAAAGTTCAATATTAAAACTGTCAATATTCCTTCGGTCAACTATGTCTTTGTATCTGTATATCGAGTAGGGTATTAGGGTGAATATTGTACGAAGGGGACTCTGGCAAAAAGTGCAACATCGAAAATGTCAAAAGTTACGAGCAGTAGGTAGGTGAGTCGAACACCGCTACTACATTTCATATAGGTAGCTATAACGAAGTCTATAGGCTCTCCCATTCTTCATTCATCCATTCATTGTTGTTTGTATATGGGTAATGTATGTTCGCTACCTTATACTATCTATACAATGTATGTATACCCTCTCACAGACTATTGTATTTGCCTACCTGAAGTCAATAACTTACTAGGATTTATTTGATTTTAGATTGACTTTTGATCCATGTAACAGCTACATTTATTTATATTATGTTTCGAGAATTCTAGAGTCTATATATATACTATCAATAAATTATATAAATAATATTATAAACATTTTACAATGTACAATTAATATCTTGTAATGTACACTTAACTCACTACGTGTTACGATAAGTGCAGTTCACAATACAACTTTGAATAATTGTATAAACGAGTTGAAGTAAAAGGGTTAGAAAATTAATCACACATCTTACTAACATGCATTAACCGGACAACAGAGAGATCAGAAACCGCAAGTGAACGCCGCACACGTACCCATAAATCACTTGGTTTGCAAACTTGTGGAATAATCGTCACCATCTTTCTCGAAAAGATGCGATTGTCTGAAACTCGGACCTTACCTATTGTCTTCACTATAGTGACTTGTCCGCCACAAAGACCAAAACGTTCCGCTTGAAGTGTGTTGCCTTTCCAGTTCCGGTCAACTCTCCTGAATTCATTACTGACTTCCTTCTGCAAACTCTGCGGCCCAACATCTTCAAGAAGATCGCATTGTTGTTCATGATACGTCTTTGTACGAAATCTTGATGTCATGCTGCATTGTTGCTTTAGAAATGTCTGACCATTGTCTTCAAGATTAACTTGTTGGCGATTAGATTAGCACTTTCAAAACAGAATTACTAAGCGATTTGTCAAATTGTTTTCCAAAAATTACAATACTTTTCAACGTTCACAATTTTACTAACTCACTGACTCATTCCCTAATCAACGCAGAACCGAAACTAGAACCTTGAAACTTTAAAAGGAATATTCCTCAGTTGCTAAATCTACTCACTAAGAAGGAATTTATCAAAAACCTATATTTTTTTAATTTTGCTTCATTGTTTTCAGCTTTTAAAGTTTACCAACCCGAGACCCCATAATGATGGTTATTTGATCAGTAATAGTATTACTTAATATAATTATAGCAGCCCCCTAAAAAGTGTGTAGTAATATTAATGCCAGTTTAAAACATCACGCCCTCGAAAAGCCAATGGGGACTTGTAGATCATTTGAGCTGAAGTAGTAATCAGCTTAAAACACTTCTAGCATAGAATGTACTCGCCGCGTCCCACGAGAATACACATAAAGTAACAACACAGAGTGTACAACAGATTTAAATGGAATGGACAGTGTCCACTTTATTATCTCAACAGTACGTATATTTAAACTTCCGTCCACCATTTTGTACGAGTTGGCAGTGGTCAGGTTGCAAATGTGAGCTTGTGTTCGGTTTGTGAGGTCCGATGGTTGTCGGTCGGTTGTGGTGGTGATCTGAACTATATCTAGCACGTTATTTAGACTTGTGATTATGTTTTATAGAATGGAAACTGCAAACAATTGTTTGTATTGTCCTGTTGTATTAACGGGAGCTTTTATGAATAGATGTCAAATGAATAAAATTAATAATACTGCCTATTGATTTCAAACGCATTTACCTATATTGCCCTATTTACAATTTTGATTTAACTAATAGGAACAGCTATCATAAATGCTTCAAAATACTTTTACTCAAATATTGTTGCGCATTTTTATTATTTTACAACAATTGCATTTCTTATGCTTACACATTTTGGCTCTTGAGCGTTCACAGACACACAGACATCATTCCGAAAATAGTCACATTCGATTCAGGGAAGGTAAAAACGTGTATCGGTTGAAATTTTTCATGATTACAAGACTTACTTATTACTTCATAATTGAAAGTAAAAAGGAATTCTTATTAAAGTAATATATATTAAAATTCTTTACAATTTTTATTTAGTGAGTTATTTAGTATCCATGGTTACCATATTTAGTAAATAATTTGTAATAATCGCAGCTTGCATTTTCATCAACATGTAAACCAATACACGACAATGTTATGAGAATCGGATTATCCGAAATACCGATATGTTTATGCATATTCTTTAATTATACAACTGCAAAGTTAATTTCAGTGTAACGTTTGTATTGATTTATATCGATCGATATATGATATTATAAGTTATCTAAACGGTTTACACTTTTTTTACAAATTACAAAAATAAATCCATTTAAAACTTGTTTTTGATTGTTTTTGGATGCAGAGTCAGCTATTTTTACAGTTGATGATTGTGCAATTGTGTGTTTATTTAAACTTTTGTTTTGCGCTGTACGAAATAACGTGAGCGGGGTTCAGTGGTTGTTTGGCGAATTATTTTAATTGGTTCCTCGTCCATTCGTTAAGCGGCAGCCCGGTCGGTGAGGTGATGCTGTTATATATGTTTTGTAGTACACAATGAACATACATCGAAATCTTCTGGGACCTATCTCATTCTATTTGGCGAATACTCTATGGTTTTCGATGCACGATTCATCTTGTATTGTCCGAGTGAATATAAACTTTAGTAACACATCCTGTGAACTATACAATGAATTATCTGATTGTCACATATGTACTATTTGATTATACTTATAAAATATAATTAAGGGTACATAGAGCAACCACGAGATATGTTTTTATTTTTTTATAAAACAGCATTCATGTTACAATAAATATTTTAGTATAGAGAAAATGCGCTCTCGACTTGAGACGGCCTATTATATAATATTGTACCAAAAACTAATTTGGTAGAGCCCTGCCTGTTTGATAACTTCATCACTCCACTCTAATACATCTTTATTCGTGATAATGACCTGTCAAAGACTATCTCAGCGGGATACTGGAGAATCACTGGACCATATTAAGTTGAATTTAGCAGCGAATGAATTCCATACAATACACACACACTCGGACACATGAGCACACGCACACAAAAAGACATTCATACAATATGTCACTACGAATGTCGACTGTTGATGTCGAATACATCCGTCAACAATATGCCAGCGAGTGATTGATGAGTTCATTGTTTTATAATTGATTAAGTTTTCAATATTAAAAATTGTTTTAATAACAATAATGGATTTATGTATCAAGTATATTATATCAATTGAATTGCGTTTTCGTTTTTTGGTTACAGATGAAAATCGAGATATCAACGGCCATCCCGAAGATGATTTGAAGAGGCAAAGAACACAATACAATGGTGACCAACTCTACTCAAACGTAAGTATTGCAATTTTTCTGAATATGTCAGTTCACCCAAAAATAAAAGGAGCCCTTGCCTCCTAAAACTAACTAAGCGCGTCTGGCTTCATATTCCCTCGGCTTCTTGGTTTTCATGGAATATGAAATTACTGTATAGTGATTCAAATTGCCTGTGAGCATGATGCTTTTATTACATAAATCCATAATCACAGTATACGTATTATAAATCTAATTAGAAAAAGTAATTAAGTTCTTTGATATCTAACGTAATAATAACACGAATAAGAGCAACAAATGAAACGCGTAAGGCAAGGACGCGATATAATAATAAGAGACTACATATATATATATATATGTAGCTACTACATATTTGTGTTAGCGATGCAATGTATAACATTATATTTGTGTGTGGATAATTTAGAATGCGCTTAAGCGTGCCCCGAGCACTCGGTTTATTCTTTGCCGTATAACTAGGTTTTTAGACTAATATCTAGGTACTTCAGTACATTTTTATGTTCTATTTATTTTCTTGCGGTATGTGGTTCAAATTACGCAGTATAGCATTCAGAAAACATCATTCGAAATTAATTATTATATACTATCTATTTGACAAGCTGTATTCGAAAATACTTTAGGAATAAATTACATATTTACAGTTAAACTTCCATATTTTGTACTTAAGTCGAGTTTTTACGGACGAGATTCTTGAATTCTGTATATCATATAAAGTGGATTCTATATCTCTCGAACTTCTCGTACTCGAATTTTCTATATCTTTTAAGTCGCCCTTTCAAGGTTTTTTTTTACTAAATATTACTATTATTTACTAAATTTTATCAATATAGCATCTATGATTACATGAAATTAACGTAAAGTTGTCGTACTTCAATCATAAAATTGGTGTACAAATAAATTGATAAATCAATATATTGTTAAGAATTAAATTGTAAGGGCCGATATTATAAACAGTTTAATATACAATTAGAATTTATTCAATCGTTAAAATAAACAATATTTCGAATCAAAATGACATTTCTTATGGAAAGATAATATTGCTGGTATTTTTTGTTTTGATTTAGTTAGTAAATGTTAGTGAAGGATTAAATTGTTTATCATCCTGGGCCTACATTTGTTTGTATATTTAATATATTTTAATTCTTTTCAAGTTTCTGTGTTGTCAACCAAAATTGATGCAGGAATGTTGAAAAAGTAGTTGTGTTGAAATTAGCTTTCTTTTTCAGTACGTGTATGAATTGTGTGTGTGCAAGTAAGGAAATATTTGAATCGACCTTTTATATTAGTGTAGTAAATATAGTTTATTTTTACATCAACAATTCTGTGTGTTGGCGTTTCTATTACAGTAAAAGAAAATTTTGTTGTTTTATAGACTATAAGTATATACGATATTATAATGTTGAGCTCATTAGTATTCAGTAAACGTAAAGTATGAAATATCCAACAAATTATACCATAGTGAAATTGTGTGTAGTGTATACGTAATAGATAATATATGAGTTTGTCCCTAAATCATCATAGCGTTATTAATATCTAGAGCGGTAGCAACAAATAAGTGCGTGTGCTACTTTTAATTTCCGGGATCAGCTATATATATATAATATGATTTTCATGCAATTGAAACATTTTTGAAGTCGCTGCTAATGTTCATTAGATTACATAGTTGTATACACTCAAACAAATAAACAAACAACATTATCGTTCCAATTTCCAACTCAAGAAGCGTGAAATGCATAATTACTAAAAATGTAACGAAAAAGTGAATTTAATTAACAGTATTATCAATTAAAGTTTATTACTTTCGCCATCACACTATTTGACTAGTACAATTTTTGTACGTCAATTAAATATTGTGTACATTTGCCACCCACTTTGCTTGTGACACCTAATTACTTATTATTGAATTAATAAAAGAATGATAATTATATGTTAAGACTATGATTAAGTATGATTTATTTCTTTCAGTTACATCAGCTGACATGTAACACTTGTTTACAGTTATCTAGAAAAAGAATTGTAGATTTATATAATTCAGTTACGATTGTGCCAAATTATTCAATTACAACAATGGCCCCTTAGGGGGTGAGCCGAGCGAGATTAATCAAACATTTCTGTGGTTTAATAATAAATTAATTTAAACAACCAATTTTCAATTTAAAGTAACTAATCTTTCGTCTATCCTAACCTGGAAAAAGTGAACACGCCTGAAATAGTGAAGAAGCTTGTGTTCACCAAATCGCCACATAAGCAAATAATTAATTTAATATTCATTATTTTTTTACAGCTATGGTCGAGCAAATGGAGTTTGAAAGAAGACCACAAATTATTCTCGGATTTGGGTGGAACGGGGGGTACCGGCAACGGTGGCTCTGGAGCTCCTGGTGCGGGCACGGGAACACCGACCGGCGGATACTACGATACTCACGGTGGTTTCCCCGGTGTTGGGGCGGTGTCTTCGGCGGCGGACCTTTACGACACAATAAGCACCATGAGTCAAGCGGGTGGACAGAACTTGTACAGTACGCCTATTGCTGGTTCACTAGGTGAGCAATCATTAGTCGATTATTTCCTTTTGTAGAATTGGAGTAACTTAATCAGACTGTTACTAAGCATGGCATTAATCATTTGTAATTTTTCACCTAGGTTAAGTGTAGTTAAGTTATTGTAGGAAATGCTTAAATGTAATAATCAATGCAGTTTACAATTCTTTTCTAACACTTAATACTATTAGCACTGGTTTCTAAATTATTAAAATAATACTAAGATACTATGTCCACATTTGTTATGCTATTTCTATTCTATAAATAAGTGGACATTTATAATATTTAAGTTAGCTAAATACGTATTTCGTCAACTAAGTAGCAAACTGCAGTAGCACTACTTCTGCCAGTAGGTAAAACCTAAGAGAGAATCGTAAAAACAATAAAAAAAAAGCAAAGAAGACTCGTAAGAGAAACAGATAATTGAGCAAAACAACGAATAGCCTAAACAGAGAACGAGCAGAAAGGAAAATGTGATAAACAGAGAAAGCCCAAAACTGTGAATATTGTAAACAGTTGTTTCACATTCTCTCTTCTGGTCCTTCTCTGTTTAGGGGATTCGTTGTTTCGATCAGTTCTCTGTTTTTGTTATTCTCTGTTTCAAACCTTCTCACTTATTCTGTTATTTATTCTCTGTTTTTACCATTTTCTGTGAACTGTGAATATTGTAAATAGTTGTTTCACATTCTCTCTTCTAGTCGTTCTCTGTTTAGGTGATTCGTTGTTTCGATCAGTTCTCTGTTTTTGTTAATCTCTGTTTCAAACCTTATCACTTATTCTGTTATTTATTCTCTGTTTTTACCATTTTCTGTGAACTGTGAATATTGTAAATAGTTGTTTCACATTCTCTCTTCTGGTCCTTCTCTGTTTAGGGGATTCGTTGTTTCGATCAGTTCTCTGTTTTTGTTATTCTCTGTTTCAAACCTTATCACTTATTCTGTTATTTATTCTCTGTTTTTACCATTTTCTCTTTCGAGTATTCTCTGTTTTGAGATTCACTCTTATGCAGAATAACCATATATATTATAAATCACGTATTTAGCTTTTATAATACTTAATACTGTTTACCTGACAATTATTTCGGTAAATAACGAATAGATTTGTCTCTTCCTTATTTTTAGCAAAAATTCTGCAAAAGTAAAACCAAACGATTATTCTACATATATTAACTTATATTTTCTATAAAAATCATTAGTCTCATAGAATCTGCGTTATTTTATATATTACAAATTTTTTGCTAAGTAAACAACAGTTTTAAAGCAGATTTTATAGGACTATTTTTAATTATTTTTATTGGAAATATTTATTAACATAAATATGAATAATCTTACTTTAGCAAAATATTGCAAAACATAAGAGAAATAAAATAAAATTGACTCGTTACCCAAGGAACCTACATACAGCATGTATGTAGGTTCCTTGGTCGTTACCTACCACAATAAAAGTTAGGTAAACGATAGCCTTGAGGGTATAATTTTATCATTTAGTCTACAGATACATTCTACAAATTAATTTATTAACATATATATATATATATATATATAATATTAGTTTATAATTTATTTAATTGGTGATGGTCTCCCATTTAGCCCTTTGAAAATGAGTTTATATAAAATTGGATCTGGTGACGGTTTATTATAATAAAAAACAAAATTCTAAATAAGTTTATAATAATACAGGAGCGGGCTCATTGACTCCATTAGCACCGATAACAATGCAGGAGATGAAATTAAGTTCGAATGTTTTGGAACCGGCCCTATCTCCATATCACACTGGTGAGTTCCGTTCAGTCTTACGGATTTTGGGAGATCACTTCACAATGTTTTCTTCAATTCTTTAGTTTTGTCCGTTGTACCAGTTACTATAATTATGAATTTGTTTATTTAAGTATATTATAATGGCTGGTACAGAGCGATGCGGCTAATAGGTATTAGGTACTAAATTTAAGATTTATGCAAACATAATTTCTTTCCGAAAACACGGGTGTTGGTTTATCTTCTAATATAATCACATGTATGTTCCTCTTAAGTATATTTTCTAGATCCCAGATTGACGATACGCCACTGTTTCTAATATTTCTGCATGATTCTATTTTTACTATGCATGTTTGTTTGCATTTTCTGCAAATTTCTCCATAAAATTGAGCCAACCACAATTATACTAATCTTGCACTCATAAAGCACCCATTTCTAAACAACTAATAATTTTTTGCCTTGTTTCGCCAGAAATGACTAAATGTCCCTAATAATTTGGTAGTCCACTATAAATTAAAATAATTCATTTTGATTTCACTGTATTTAATTCGTGTTGGAAATTGCTACAAATATTTTATATAAAACCAATCACCTTTAATTTATTGCTTTTAATTATTAATTTTATGTCGTAATTAATACTAATGAATTACACTATTTATTATATATATGTATTTTTCTGCATTTGTTTATAACGCTTGTGCTATAGTGACTCATGTGCATGTTGTTTTACGTCAACAATATTTATGATTTGTTTTTTACCTCTTCCATTTTCATAATTATGGGTTTTAAATCATCTCTTGAACATTAATGAACTTTTATTTGCTATTATTACAATCATATCATACAGGAAATGAAAAACTACCGCTTTTTGTATTTTACTAAGAATAAAGTATTTTTATTTAGTTATGAAACACTTATTTTTATCAATGAAATATATCTACTTAATTATTGCACACATAATTAATAACTAAATCAACGATATATTCGGCGAAGCCGCTCATAGCATTACAATATTAATAAATTTATTTGTAGACAGACATTTATGCTACAGAAAGGGAAATATTAGTTACTTTATATTTCGCGGCCTAAAATAAGCGAAGAATAAAACTAGAATGCATTTTATGGCACTTCTATTACAAAAATGCTATTCCTATTTTAAATAAATAGTATTTTTACACCTATGCAAAATCAATTCCAATTTTATTTCATATGGATACCAGTTCTATTCAATATGAATGTTCTCTTTCGATATCAAGTGATTTCTGTTTGTGTTCCACCATTTTATATTCAGTTCCTTTTGCAGTCTTATTCCATTTTAATTACATATAAATGGCATTAATTTGAAACAGAACTGGCAAAGGAATACGCGTAAAAATTTAATTCAAAATGGATTGATATAGAATTTAACTAGCATTGAAATGATTTATTCTATTTTTTTACCAGTCTTTTGTATTCTGTATTTGGTTGTTATTTACTAAGTGGTAAAATATTATACACTACTGAATCTACATATCGAATGTGATCATTTCAATCTATTAGATATTAAGCTGCTTGCATTTTTATTAACAAATATGTTTGTATTAATTTGTGTTTTTGTTTTGCATTTAATGTTTCCTGATTGTGTGTGTTTCTTTTGTTTTTGTTGTGGCATGCTTAGCCGAAACTAATTCACCGTACACGACAGCCAGTGGCGTTGTCGGTCTGGGATCGGGACCGGTGGACGGTTCGTCACCCGGCCTCCCCATAACACTACCCGCCGAACCAACCAGTCAATCGACGTCGCATACAGGTTCACCCGATCCTGCTGCACTCACCGTACTGCAACCGTCTAGTGGCGCAACTGCGCAACATTACTCCATGTTGCCCAGTTTTGGTTATACGACAGGTTAGGGAGACATATCCCATTTTACAATCGATAAACACTCAGATCTATCGATTTAATCACTATTTTGTGCAAATCTCTATTTTGCATAATGACCAACCAAAAATTGAATTAGAATTTGTACATTTTTCGTGGTTACAATATTACCTTATACCTTCAACAGTCAAGAAAACTATTAATTGTCTTAATTTTGTTCTAGGTGGTGGCACAGTGGTACCCGGTTCGGATTACGCGTATAGTTCGGCATACAGTCAGTACGGAGCGGCAGCATACGGCACATATGGATACGGCGGAACTTCCAGCGGGTTGCTCAGTAAGTAAACAGTGAGTATGATGCTTATGGGAACAAAAAAAAAACAACTGCGAATTAAAACGCACAAATAGTTATATAATTCACAGTATTGGGGGTGTAAGTAGCCAAATCCATCATCAAATTCCGCTTATTTTATTTTTTTAGAGCCAAATAAATAGTTAAACTAGCAACCCTTTAATTTGGAAATATTAAATTCTCACTACTAGCAGTTTACTAAAACAATATCTAAATTCAAATTTCTTTTACAGATTCCGCGTATTATTATTGTAACAACGATCTAACGGCCAACAATGCGATATCCCAAGTTACCGCACAGTCCCAGCAATGCGAAGAACCGAATAGTCGCTCCCCGCTGGCGGCCACTCGAGCAAACTCCCTTGCTTCGGCAGATTCACCGACAGGAAGCGCTTGCCTGAAGACTGATTCAACACCGACACCATCAACGAATGATGATTACATAATTGGCTGATCATTACCACTGAAATCGAATAGCAACAAAATGACATAAAATATATGAAATCGAACTGTGTTTATGTGAATTTTGATGATGGTAAATGAAGACGTAAGCTGACTGAATCGTACCAAAAAATATATGAACATTACGAGATATTTTGTAGATTTAAATAAACGTGAATTAAAGTGGACACTGTAAACGTATGTTTAAAATACAAGTGACAGAAGTATTATTTGTGTAGATATTATTAATTTTAAGGATTAAGAAATATAACTATTAAGTGTTTATTGGTAAATCTGTTGATAGCTTGTAACATCAATAATATATATTTATAAAAATGAAAAATTATCTTAGAAAAATGTAAAAAAAATTTGATAAATTTAATGAAACCAAAATAAGCCAACAGTATTGCCAAATCTTGTGTTATGTAAGGATATAAAAATTGGTCTCAAACAACTACGAAACTTTTGATTTAATTTATTTCACTTAAAAATGAAACTCACGATTTGTATGTTATAATTTTTTATTATTATTATTATAATTAAATATATTTTATATAATTTAGGTTATAAGACACACCAAAGAAAAATATATAAATAAAATATGTGCACAGAAAGTTATCAAATATGCAAAAGAGAGATGCAATGGATAAAAATATAATTCTTATAAAAATAATGTTTACGTCAAAACAACTATTCTGTAGATATTGTTATTCATAATATTACATATCAAATATTGTTGTTATTATTTGTGTTTTATCTCTTGCCAAGTAAATATTAGATTTATTTGTTACTTCTTAAATATACCTAAATAAAGGATCCATTGCAATTCTCAAAACATTATTTGTAAATATTACTTAATGTGTAGCTAGATGAGTTTAAATATTATTTATGCACTTCAAATTCTTAAGTCAACCAAGTAGCTAACGTGAATTTTTCGAAAAATCACGTATAATACTTTCGATTTCTCCAAAAATTAATCAACTTTTTGCTTAGTTTTAAATTGCACTACATCTCTATTTTCGAAATAAATGGCGCATAGCTGTCTCATTAATTTCTAAAATAGTCAGAGTGCTGCAATAGAAATTTTTATAAAATAATTCTACAATTTTCAATAACTAGTCACAATTTTACGTACTAAAATTGATTTTAAAATATATTACTTTGCTAGCAAAAAGATGTCAACACTCAAAGTATAAAACTATGCATCTTTTTCCCACTGAAATAATATATATATATTTTCCTACTATTTTGGCATTTGAAATTATATTTGGGCACATTATGAAAACTCAAAAAAAAGACTTGAATAATGTTGTAAACTACTGGTCGAAATATTAATTTTTAAATGAGAATAATTAATTTATTGATTACTTTTATTGAAATGTGTAATAATCTACCAAAGAGTCAGTCCAATTGTCAATTCTGACGAGGTTTGTAAGTATTGTGTTGTACAATGTGATAGGCCCACAAAATTCAGGCCCCATCTTGCCCTCCTTCAAAAGCTCCCTCATTCCTGTCCTGGACCCATCTCGAACCAATCCTGTCACATTCACTCGTAGCTTGTAGACAGTTTATATTTAGTAAAAATAAATAAATCATTAAATAAATAGTCTTCCACTTTATTTTCATAATTTTACCTTCAACAGCTTTGCTCCAGAGCGTTCACACACACACACACAGATGCCATATCGTAAATATTCAGAGTCTAATTCTAAAATTTTCATGATTACATCGTCCAAGAAAGTAAAAATAATCACTCAGACTTGATTCATGATAACAATACTTTCTTATATACATCCGTGAGCAGCCGTAAGAAGAGTGTTGTATTTGTATTAAAAACCATTATAAATTTATTTTTTGAAGAACATACAGAATCAAATTAATATTTACATATTTTTAATATATAAAAAAAATTAATAAGGAATTGACACAAAAATATAATATTTTTATACTTTTCCAGTAAATTTATGGTATTTCTTATAATTACTATGGACAGTTTTGAATAGCTCTGTTGAGGCAGTGGACAACGTTCGCAGCAAATATGATTCAGAATGATAATCACAAAGTTCCACCAGATGATACAGACAATTATTTAAATGTGTCTAAACAGAAATATAAAATATATATATTATTATCGACAAATAGAAATTATTTAAATTTAATATGCATACCTTTACTTCTGAATATAAAGTAATCTTTTCAAATTGTTTTAAAATATCAGCGATTAAATATGGCGCAATTCTCGCCATATCTTTCTTGAATGAGCATATAGTTTTCGTTAATTTCTCCATTCGAAAAGCACAATCTGATATTTTCCTAATATCAGAATAGCTCAAATTTTGTTCTGAATTACTTTTCAAACATAATTGTTTCAAATTCAGTCGATATTGCAGTAAATATGCTGGTAGACGATCGATTAATAATGCTTTTCTGCGTCTGACTAATGTTTCCATGATAGTAAAGCTATTATCAAAAGCGATCAAGAATTCGTTGAATGTGAATTCACGTGAAATTATTATTTGAACGGTTTGGAAATACAAGTCAATTATATTTGGAGATTGAGGTACCTGTTGATAATGGAAGGAAATTTCAAAACAAAAATAAAAATAGATGGTTACAGATATACATATATAATCATATAAATAATGTACCTGTTTATTTTCAATTATGCTAGTTTCTAGTTTAACGAGAGCATCTGTATAATCTGAGTTGCTAGTGTTATTTAGCAAATATAAAATCATATTTTCTAGCAATGTCTGTAAAGAAGTATGTAATGATTTTTGTTTAACTGCATTTATTGACGAATGTAATAAATAATTCCATAATTTTAATTGATTTTTTAGATCGTTTAATTTGTCAGGTTTGATGCAATTTAGCTGAAAATAAATTAACACATATTATTATATAATCCAAAAATCCAAGGTTCATGGTACGACAAAACATGTCCTGAATACATAAAAAAATATCTGGAGTAGCCTGCACTCGACTTTCTTTTACGCAGTTTTCACTATATATATATATATATATATATATATATATATATATATATATATATATATATATATATATATATATATATATATATAACCAAAACTCTACAGATATATCCTGAAATGTTATTTATCTAATAGAGTCTATTTTGTTTTCATGTCAAAATAGCAGGTGATCAGATTTTATAAGCTACATGCGAATCCATGGCAACGTAAAGAACATATTTATAATGTTTCGTAGCATTTTTCTCGCAACTGGGACATTTTTGGAAGAAATGTTGCATACAAAAGTTGTGCGAAATATTAATATCTTTCATTATGAACCTAACTATTTTCGCCGTAAGTGTAGCCGTTCTAGTGATATTAGAGATAGAACAAAAAATGTATAGAGTAAACATGCACATGTAAAAAGCAACATGTGTTATATAAAAGAATGAACAGAATAAAGAAATATTCTATTAAAACAATAGAAATTACATAATATTGCAATTATAACAAAAATACAAGAATACTTACGGAAGAATCGAGCAGATCTTGTAAAATTGTTGGGAATTGTTCATTAGTGACATGTTCAAAAATAACCGAAACAGTTTTATTAAACAGTTCACTATGCTTTTCCTCTGTTATTTGCAAATCTTTGCATGCTTTCCACGATCGCAAAATAAATTCATCAGGTACATTTTCAATTTTTGCTTTAGACCGTAAGATTAACTCGAATAATTGCAAACAACCTTCGAGATTATTTTCGTTGATGTTATTTACCTATCACATAAATATATAAAACCATAAATTAATATTTATACATTGGACTGGTTATTAAAAAAAATAAGTTTCTAATTAATTTTATTCAATCCAACGTTTCGGCTCCCCTTAAGCTTCCTTAAACTCCTAAAGATGGCATAAGGGACACAAAGATCATTGAGAAGTACCCAAGGGGCCTCAAAACGGCTATATCCATAAAAATGCAACAAACAAAATAAGTTCAGGTTAACTTACGGCATAATCGAAGTAATTCGCAAATTTGGACATAAGTTTAGCCAAATTATCATTACTATCTTTGAATAAATATTTTTGTAGCGTGACAACAAATGCTTCAATTTGGCAATCTTCAATTTTGTCTTCTTTTAAAAGAAGCTCAACTATATTTTTACACAGTTTTATTTTATATTTTTTTAAATGTTTCTTGTTTTCTTCCGTGAATTTTTTACCACCCTACAATATATTATTTAGCACAAATACGGCAAAAAAATAATAATATTAATACCTTATTAATAGCATGAAGAATCACCACAGAAGTTTCTAAATATTTTTGATCATTCAAATTTGTACTTAACATATCTATAACTGGTTTAAATGAACCGATACTTTCATCAGCTTTCAAAGTTCGTTTCATTGTAAATGATAAAATTTCTTTGTATCTAGTTACATTTTCAATTATTTTAGTAGTCAATATATCGGCAGGGACAACGTTAAATATGTTCGGCGATGTTAAATTTTCAACCAATCCTAAAAAATAAATTATAAGCAATAATCAAACGATAGAAACAGATGATAAACTTCTTTAGGAAAATTATAAAAGAAACGTATTATTCCTTTTTAATTTTCTATTTGCGTTTACAAACCTATTAAATATTTCTCGCATAATGCTAAACAATTTGCATTCTCATTTTTACACAATTTCAAATCAACACAAATTGATAATAAATATAAAAAGAAACTGCTTTGAATTTTATGCGACAATGAGCAAATTGGCAGATATCTAATTATTTCCAAAAGAGAACCAAATCGTTGTTCATCTATTTTCAAATTTTCATTTCCGCTAGTTTCACTGCAGAAAATTTCCGATATTATATCCATGTTTACTTCTTCATTTCGGATGAATAAATTCGAATCAATTGCCTTGAAAATGTGTACAGACACTGGTTTTATTATTGTTTGATCATCTAACTTCCGTTTTTTCTTAAATAATGCGCTTATTTTAGAAAGGCATACATAAAATATTGACGATACTAAATCTCTGAAATTAATTTCATAAATATTTATTAAATACATAAATTCCTTATTAATTACCGGGAATCAATCAAAGATCTTTCTTTGAAAATATCGAAGTTATTCCTCTTCAAAATATCTTTAACCAAATATTCAGCAATAATCAAATGTTGAGAATTATCCATTTTTGGAATAACTCTCGATAGCAAAAAATTTTCAGATAAAATTATTTCCCAACTAGTTTCCAAATTTGTGGCGAAATTATTTGTAGCCGATGTTTCAATAAGTTGATTGAATTCCGTCTCGAATAAAAACAACGCACGTAATTTCTGAATAATCAATTTTTGCTAAAAATAATCGCATTGTAATTATTAACTAATTATGTTAATATTCCAAAAATTACCAAAATATTTTTGCATGGCAGTTCCCCAAAATTTTTTATCCGTTGCGATACTAGTGACCATTGTTCAGCTGATAAGTAATTATGTAAGTAAGTTATATTACTAGCTGAATAATCATTGCCGATTTTCCCTTTAAAACTGATATCGTCCATCGGTTTGTAAAATGTCAAAAGTATTGCCACTTCTGCCCAAGTGTAACAAATATTTAAGAATGAGAACATTAAGGCGTGATTCTATAAAAAAAAAAGTTTGTTCCTAATTCGGATGAAGATATTCTTCATTTTTTAAGTTGTTAATACTTACATGTTCATTTTTTAATAAAAATTTGCCAAATTTTCCGAGTATTTTCTTCAAATCATACATATCTTTCAGGAATTTGTTTATAGTTATTTCCGTGATAGTATGTTCGGCTATTCGTACCGCTGACAAAAATTGGCATGTTAAATCGCTTGTGATTTGTATATAAAGAATTTTATTTGAATCTAAATTAATCAGAATTAAATTAAAATACTGCTTGTAAAAATAGATATAAGGAAACTTAGTGTCCGATTTCAACGTTTCTCTAGAAATTATTGATATTTTTACAAGGCAATTTTTATGCAAATATGCATCGATGACATGTTAAGCCCAAACCGAGCTAAAAATGTATGAATACAAGAAGTTGTTAAAACCGGACCAAGTTTAGAAAAATTATTACCATCAGAAAAAGAGCCCAAATCATCAACAATATCGCCCAAATGTGTAATGAACGTTCTCATAATAGACACAACTTGTTTGCTCGATTGTAACGTAATACACTGATGAAAATAACTGACCGAATTGTCCGGAAATATATTTCGAACATTTTCGACATATTTCACCTTTTTATCTTCCTCAATTTTTAAACAAAACTCTAAATCTGGTTTTAATATTTCAAGTTTCTCACTAAGAGCCGATTTCAAACTCCGTAATAATTCTGATGTAAATTTATGAAAACGGTGCAATTTTACGTACATTTCAAACAAGGAAATTAATAGAGTTGAATAAAATATTTGCATTTCTGTTTTCTTTTTTGATAACATTATAAACGGAATTATTTCACTGATTAATTCATCGATAATCATCGGATCAATAACAATAATATGCTTTAATATTTTCAACGTGCTCAAGTTCGGTTTTAATTCTAATCGAATTACTGATTTTGTTAATAGTTTTAAACAGTTATTAAATGATATTTTATTTATATCGTGATCGAACGATAGATTTCCTATTTTAATTACGTCTAATAAATCTGCTACAATTGCAAGAGATTTATTTAAATCGCAATTGTTAGAATTATTCTTTAATTTGATTTTGAACATTCGTCTAGTTTTAAATCCAATTGTTTGTATTATAAGGATGAAAAATTGGTAAATAAATTTTGTTTGGTTTTTATGTGTTGATACAAATGCTACGAATAATAATTTATAACCAATTTTAGCAAAGTTAAGCTCTGATTCGTAAAGTTCCTTTAATTTATTTAGCAAATCATTTGGGGGAATATCTACATCAGTTTTACTTTTGTTTTGAAATATATTATTTAGAAAAGTTTCTTGCTCTTTTGAGGAAAATGGGAAAATAGTCTAAAAAATAGAATTTTTAAATATCGGTAAGATGCTAATATACGGTATAAATGTAATGCAAGTGTGAGTTCATTGCAAAATTAGACTCTTAAGGGGCTATACCAGTGTAACTACTTAAAAATTTGGAAAAATATCTGAAGTGGACTTTCTTTTACGCAGTTTTCACTAGATATATATATATATATATATATATATATATATATATATATATATATATATATATATATATACATATATATATATATATATATATATATATATATATATATATATATATATATATATATATATATATAACCAAAACCAGTTATCAAACTAACCAATACTCTACAGAAATATTCTGAAATGTCATGTATCTAATTGAGTCTATTTTGTTTTCCTGTTAAAATAGCAGATGATCCAATTTTATAAGCTACATGCGAATCCATGGCAACGTAAACAACATATTTATAATGTTTCGTAGCATTTTTCTCGCAACTGGTACATTTTTTGAAAAAATGTTTCAAACAAAAGTTGTGCGAAATATTAATAGCTTTCATTATGAACATAACTATTTTTGCCGTAAGTGCGCAGCCGTTCTAGTGATATTGGAGGTAGTACAAAAATGCATAGGAGTAAACATGCATTTCTCGTTTGAATATTCTTTTATCTCGTAACTGATACATTTTTTGACGAAATGTTTCAAACAAAAGTTGTGCGAAATATTGATAGCTTTCATTACGAACATAACTATTTTTGCCATAAGTGCAACTGTTCTAGTGATATTGGAGGTAGAACCAAAATGCATAGGAATAAACATGCATTTATCGTTTGAATATTCTTTTATCTCGTAACTGGTACATTTTTTGACGAAATGTTTCAAACAAAAGTTGTGCAAAATATTGATAGCTTTCATTATGAACATAACTATTTTCGCCATAAGTGCGCAGCCGTTCTAGTGATATTGGAGATAAAACAAAGATGCATAGAGTAAACATTTCTCGTTTGAATATTCTTTACTCGTAACTGGTACATTTTTTGACGAAATGTTTCAAACAAAAGTTGTGCGAAATATTCATATCTTTCATTCTGAACATAACTATTTTTGCTGTAAGTGCAGCCGTTCTAGTGATATTGGAGGTAGAACAAAGATGCATAGAGTAAACATTTCTCGTTTGAATTTTCTTTACTCGTAACTGGTACATTTTTTGAAGAAATGTTTCAAACAAAAGTTGTGCGAAATATTAATATCTTTCATTATGAACATAACTATATTTGCCGTAAGTGCAGCTGTTCTAGTGATATTGGAGGTAGAACAAAAATGCATAGGAGTAAACATGCATTTCTCGTTTGAATATTCTTTTATCTCGTAACTGGTACATTTTTTGACGAAATGTTTCAAACAAAAGTTGTGCGAAATATTCATATCTTTCATTATGAACATAACTATTTTTGCTGTAAGTGTAGCCGTTCTAGTGATATTGGAGGTAGAACAAAAATGCATAGGAGTAAACATGCATTTCTCGTTTGAATATTCTTTTATCTCGTAACTGGTACATTTTTTGACGAAATGTTTCAAACAAAAATTGTGCGAAATATTCATATCTTTCATTATGAACATAATTATTTTTGCTGTAAGTGCAGCCGTTCTAGTGAATATGTACATTTTTCAAATTATCACACAGGTATAGCCCCTTAATGTTAATATTCTATACCATTGACTTAAAATTATACTTACTCTTTGAATTAACCTGGCGCAACATTCAAACAGTTTCGGATCGTCAAATTTCAGCAAAATATTAACAACAGCATTAAAAGTATGCGATAAAAAATATTTGCTAACATCAATTTTCATGATAATTTTCTTATTAAACAACAAATTACCATTTATAACATTAATTAACTCATATACATCGTTAATATTACTTAACATTGTGGATACTAATAAACAATAACGTTTCATGTCATGTCGAAAATATTGTTGGAATAAATCTAACTTTAATATAGCTGTGGCGCATTCAAGCAATGTTTTCTTCAAATTAGAATCTAATTCTTCTTTTAAACGTTTTGTTATAGTCTATAAGGCAAAATGAAAGCTGGGTTATTTTTTATAAAATTTGTAACGACAAAATAGGTTAAAAAATCCCTGGAATTCCCCTAGATAATTGACAGTATTTGTCCGTATTATGTAAAATAAGCATTATTTTTTTTTTTAAATGAAAAATAAATTAAGTACGCAGAATATTCTCTAAAAAATATTATAAGTTACCTTTATGACAATTGTCAATATATCTGCGCGTATTTCGTTTTGGCGAAGTTCGCGTAAATGTTGTGACGTTAGACACGAATGTAAAGTGCCCCAAATTTCCGGATTATCTAATTCGGCGCCGATTTTACTAAACCATTGCAGTAAAACACCTTCTTTATTAAACGCTGGAAGCTCACTTGAATTAAACGCATTATTTGCTATTCTTAAACGCTTTGGTAACGGTTCATCCGAATTATCCAATACGGATAATAATTCTGCAACAATTAAGAAAAACATTAATTTAAATAAACATGTGTGCAAAATTATAGTTATTTATGTATAATACCTTTTGTTAAAGCCATTAGGCAACAATTTTAATAAATAAATTACACAATTTAAACAAAACACGTGTTTATATATTATTGTAGGTTATGTTTACAAACTGACATTTGTCAGTGGACACGTGACAGGGCACGTGACTTAAATAACAGTGTGCACAACCATATAAACTAAAATGTTCTTGTTATTTAAGTTAAAACAAGAATGTTTAAATAGTATTACGTATTGGCTTAGCACATATATATATATAAATATATAATTTGTATTATACGTTTAGACTACTAATACAGTAATAAGTAATAAGAGATTAATATATATTTAATGTAGTAACTTTCTTAAGGTGTCGACAGTGCGCCAGTCTAAACTACAACAGTGAAGTGAGTAACGCGTTAAACACGTTTTCGCTCTTTCAGATCAACAATGGCGGCCACGTAAGTCTATGGTGTTCAATAAATTATAAAATCTATTAACATCCTACTTATTCTAAAACATTTGTACTCAATTTATTAAAATAAGTGTTCTTAAATATATTGTGCATTATATTTAGTAATTAGTTTTATATAAAATAGGTGTTATTACAAATTTACGGCATGTTTACTATTTTTATATTCCAGAGCTAAAAAGCCAGAGAAGAAGGCAGTGACGGCGAAGGGACTGCCAGCGGTTCCCGAATCAGTTTTAAAGCACCGTAAGCGCCGCGAAGCACAGAAAGTGAAGCGGGTCCAGGCGGGCATCAAAAAGCGTGCGACAACATTGAAGAAGCGGAAAGTTATCTTCAAGCGGGCTGAGAGTTACGTTAAGGAGTACCGTCTTAAAGAACGGGATGAAATTCGACTGGTCCGCGAGGCTAAGAGCCGAGGGAACTATTACATACCCGGAGAAGCCAAACTCGCTTTCGTTATTCGAATTAGAGGGTGAGTAATTTTTTTTTTTTTTAAAGGAAAGTTAGTTTTGCTTCAAAACTGTTGAATTTGTGTGTGCTACTCCAACAGGTTCATAGTGATTGATGTTATTATAGTTTTTCACTTTCCATACTGTTGGAAAGTAAATTGATTTACGATTGAACTATATCGATCAGTTCATGTCGATATGGTTGAATTAATTAATCGGACATTATATTCGCATATATTGATGTAATTGTTGTGTTCTAACTTCTATTCTGCGTGGTTTCAAAACTCTAGGGCTTCCACGCATTTTCCGAAATCGATCACTTATAGCCACTATTTTAAAATTATATTTACTATATTCATGTCTTAAATGTATTAAAGACGCTAAAAACTTCGTTGACTCAAAACCGATTTTTACACAGAGCAAATACTGTCGTTAAACGTTATGATTGTGAAACTTCAACCTTAAAAAACCGGAAGTGCATGTTTACTCTATGCATTTTTTGTTCAATTTCCAATATCACTAGAACGGCTGCACTTATCGCAAAATTAGTTATATTCATAGTGATAGATATTAATATATCACACCATTTTTGTTTTAAACGTTTCTTCAAAAAATGTACCAGTTTCGAGAAAACTGCTACGGAAAATCTTAAATATCTTGTGTTGCCATGTATTTGTATATAGTTTAATCAATCATATTATGATTAGTGCCGGTCAATATTTTGATTTTTCTAGTAAATACTACGTAAAAGAAAGTCGAGTGCAGGCCACTCTAGCTTTTTTAATACACTCTTAATTAATATATGTATAAATCTTTTATTTATTTAATCAATTGCCTGAAATTTGATAACCCAAGGTTTTTGTGGTCGCAGATTACGAATCTGGCCTCAAAAAAAAAAATGGCGTCTACAAAATGAATATTTTATTCACTATTATTCACTTTTTTATCCATTTTCAGTCACTTATTACACTATTTCACTTTTTTGCATACAAAATTGTTGTGGAAGCCCTGTATATCTTACCTAAGGCGAGCTGGACGCATCGGTGCGTTGAACGTATCGAATCTTGTTTGTTTTTATAATTTATTTTCTATCGAAATTAAATATAAATAACATTTTGTACATTAGACTATATTTTAAAATTTTGAAATATTGTAATTATCACTTTTCACTAAATTGTACATTTTTAGAAAATAAATTTATATCTAAAAGTTACTAGAAATTTTAATATCTTTAACTTTTATATAATTCACTTTTTCATTAACTCATGTCAAATTGTTAACTAAAACCCCATATTAATCAAAAACTGCTGCAAGCATCGCATATCTTACCTTAGGCGAGCTGGACGCATTGGTGCGTTGAACGTATCGAATCTTGCTTGTTTTTATAATTTATTTTCCATCGAAATTAAATATAAATTACATTTTCTACATTAGATTATATTTTAAAACATTGAAATATTGTAATTATCACTTTTCAGTAAATAGTACATTTATATCAAAAGTTACTAAAAATTTTAATATCTTTAACTTTTAAATAATTCACTTTTTCATTAACTCGTGTTAAATTAACCAAAAGGCCATATTAATCAAATACTGCTGCAAGCATCGCATATCTTACCTAAGGCGAGCTGGACGCGTTGGTGCGTTGTACGTACCGAATCTTGTTTAAATGTATATTTATATAAATTTTGTATATACAACACGTTGCTAAAAATGAGTCGCAGACACAAGACGCATTGTCCACTCGGCTTCGCCGCGTCGCCCATTTCGCAACTAATTTCATAAATAGCTATTATAATTTTTGCCTCTGTAACCCCTGTATGCCCTATCAGTGCCGGTAAGCGGTTAACCTATTGCCACTTTTTTCACTGTTGAGCTAAAGAGTAAAATATAATTTCTCTCTTTCTATTCTCCGCCTCTAGCACTATTACAAAATATGACCTGAAGGAACTTCAATTATTAATACAAATAAATGTTGAACTATTTTCTGTTTAGTATCAACCAAGTTGCACCAAAGGTACGCAAGGTGTTGCAGCTGTTCCGTTTGAAGCAAATCAACAATGGTGTTTTCATCAAATTGAACAAAGCTACACTGAACATGCTCCGTATCTGCGAACCATACATTACCTGGGGCTATCCAAATCTGAAATCAGTGAAGGAACTCTTGTACAAGCGCGGTTTTGCGAAAATCAATGGACAACGGGTGGCGATCACCTCGAACGCGATCGTTGAGAACAAACTGGGCAAGATGAACATCATCTGCGTCGAAGACTTAATCCACGAAGTGTTCACCGTTGGCGATAAGTTCAAGTACGCGTCAAATTTCTTGTGGCCCTTCAAGCTCAACACACCCACCGGTGGCTGGCGCAAGAAGACAAACCACTACGTCGAGGGTGGTGATTTCGGTAACAGAGAAGACAAGATTAACGAGCTGTTAAGGCGAATGGTGTGAGAGTCTTGTGTATATCTTTATTAATTAAATAATTTGTAAAAACACCATGACATTTTCTTATTCATTTATTTTATATATCCTGGGGTTATATTTTTCAGGTTTCTAATATATAATAATAAATAAAAATCGGGCATCTAAAACCTATATAAACTTAAGTATAGTGGAAGGTTTAGGAATATTGTAATCTTTTATTAACTTGCCGTACGAAGTACAGATAAAGCAATCGGTCGTGTGTCTGTAGCATTCTCGGATCAAAATATTTCAACAACAAAAAGTGTTTTTAATTTTAAAATATGCACTTTTTACTTTCTTTTACGGAGTAATAAGTAAGTCTTGTAATCAAGAACAATTTCGAACTCGAGATTTCAACGGATATACACGTTTTGACCTTCCCTGAATCGAATGTGACTATTTTCGGAATGACATCTGTCCGTGAACGCTCTAGGGCCAAAACTGTCGAACGTAAAATTATGAAACTTCAAACTTAAGACTTGTATATGCCCTAGATGTGCACTTCCTATTTTTGAAAAGAATATCCAAACCGGTAGTGCGCATGTTTACTCTATACATTTTTTGTTCTATCTCCAATATCACTAGAACGGCTACACTTACGGCAAATATAGTTATGTTCATAATGAAAGATATGAATATTTCGCACAACTTTTGTTTGAAACATTTCTTCAAAAAATGTACCAGTTGCGAGAAAAATGCTACGAAACATTATAAATATGTTGTTTACGTTGCCATGGATTCGCATGTAGCTTATAGAATCGGATCATCTGCGCCTTTGACAGGAAAACAAAATAGACTCAATTAGATAAATGGCATTTCAGGATATTTCTGTAGAGTATTGGTTAGTTTGACAGCAGGTTTTGGATATATATATATACATATATATCTATATTTCGTGAAAACTGCGTAAAAGAAAGTTGAGCGCAGGCCACAAGACTATTAGATAAATGACATTTCAGAATATTTCTGTAGAGTATTGGTTAATTTGACAGCAGGTTTTGGATATATATATCTATATCTAGTAAAAAATTCGTAAATGAAAGTTGAGTGCAGGCCACTCCAGATATTTAATTTTAAAATATGCACATTTTCAAAATAATTACATAAAATTGTAGGTTTATTTTAAATTGCGAACCAAAAGGCCATAATAATTAAGGAATCTTGTGTTTATGAATAAAAGATCTATATTTTGTCATGAAATTGCCTTAATTTATTGTTGGCCTTCTAACATATTTGTATCTACATAATTCTTCAAAATAAAATCATTCAAATAACCAGCAATCATTTCTGGGTGATTCAAGTGATGATGATGTTTCCCCTTATGCGGAATATGTATAAATTTATCATTTGATTTCTTCAACGTCTCAATTACGCTATGCATATGTTTATCACTCTTTATAAACTTACTATCCAAAGTAATATGCAACATTGGACACTGAATTCGTTTAACATGCTCTATAATATCTTGAACAATCCACGTAACAGTATTGCCAATTTTCAATCGAGGATCTCTAGTGAAATAATATTTACTCGGATCATTCTTCGATTGCTTCATCATACGATCCAAAATGAATTTAATTTTGTCAAGGTCAATCGATTTTTTCATTCCTAAATGCAATTTCATTTGTAACTCTTCCAACGGGAACGATTTTGGTTCGCTCTCAAGATTGTATTCATCATAACGTAGGAATGAATCAATGTATCGTGTAGCTCTGTCAATGTTTTCACCAGCTTCATAGGTATAGGGTTTTAAAGAATCAAGTTCGATCAACATGTTCACATCGTTTGGAAATAGACTTGCGTATATAAGACATGCGTCTCCTCCTAATGAGTGGCCCATTAGGGATACTTTAGACCAGCCGAAGTAGTTGTGGATTCTACGAAGTATTATTGGGGCATCGCCGAAGTGATAGAACATGCCTTTTGGAAACGGGGTAGATAAACCATGTCCTGGGTAGTCGATGGCTAAGTAAGGGATTTCATCGGTAAGTAGCGGTATTAACGTATCGAATGTACCAGCAGTATCCTGGAAATAAGTTATTTAAAATGTATGCAGTGCCGGATTTATCCTTTTAAGGCCTAAAATATTTGTATACAATCGGAAATTATTTATTTTTTGACTTACCTGCCATCCATGGACCAACAAAATTGGTTGTTTGTCTTGTGGTCCCCACCATTTAGCAGCAATTTTACCCCAGGGCATTGGTATTTCGATTTCTTTCCATTTCCTTTCAGGTTTGGTACTAAGCAACTTCGATTCTAATTGCCCAAGTTGATTAGATCGATTTAATAATAATTGAGAAAATTTCCTTATGAAAGACATCTTCTCTACGTATTAGTTAAAAAGACAAGAAGTATATAAAACGTACTGAAACAAACTACTTGCCAACTATTTTATGGGAATAGTAAGAAAAAACTTATCCGACATTAGCAAGTTTTGTAGTAATTACCCTGTAGTTAAACAGCAGATATGAATACGAGCGCATAATTTTAACTGATATGAACAATATTTATAGCATTTTGTTATGAAACCAAGATGCTCACACGAGAATTATATTTATCTATTGTCGTATTGTTTCATTATTTTTATTGTGTATTCTTTACGTACACTCTGAAAATTTTAGAACTATTTATTCAAAATTATGAGTATATTATACTTGAAAATGTACTTATTATCTTATGATCTTTTCCTGAGCCATTTTCATGTGCGTAAAATAAATAAAACATACAAACAAAACACGTTTAGGCACCAATGCCAAAATTATATAATTATGTTCACAATTGTTAATAATTTTCATGTGTATGAATATTTTCGAAGAGGAATTAAAGGTACATGTTGAAAAGAAGTACATCGTTTGGAGTTTTATTAATTTTTTCATTTTAATAAAAAGATTACTTCTGGCAGTACACACATGGTTTTCAAGTGTTATTTCAAAATTACTGTTTTCTCATACAACTTGAATTTGTGTGTTTGCTGTACATATAAATACAAAGAAATCGGGGTCATGTACACCATTGTTACTATATATTTTCTGCAATATTTGCCATAACAGAACTGGAAGTTTGGATGACCAAAGTTTTGGCACTTGTAACATTTCAACTACACTTTGCATAGTGTTTACGAAACATGTGTTAAGTAAATTTAAATAATATTTATTTATTTTGTTGTAAACGATTGTCAAAATTTCAATAGATTATGTTAGAAACGGCAGAATGTTATACTAATCATAAATATGTGTATGTGTTGTATGGAAAATGTAGTTGATCAAAATCCAGTGTGTATTTTGAAGTATTCTGGAAATTATATTTTAGATTTTATTTTATATTAAAATTTCTAGTTGAAAAAATGTTGAAACATTTCGTACAGCATGAAATTGTGGTCCGCTTACATGAATAATATTTATAAGCGTCTTCACACATAATACAAAATTATAATTGCTATGATATGCTAAAAATAATACAGGTATATTAAATAATTAACCATTTATGAGCCATGGAAAAAGAACTACTTCATTTACTCACATTTAATACGGGGTAACCCCCGAAATAAATGGTTGAACATGAATTGGACGTAAGAATATGTGAAAATACTAGCGCTTATCACACTTCAATAATTACTGTAGTAAATGGTAATAATTGAATTTTGAATAAATTAGAAAAAAATTGTTTATGCTCAGAATGCAAAATGTGCTAGAATATGTTTACATCATTTAAAATACATGATTAATTTTATTGCTTAATATTTAATTTAATTTTCTGTACTTGAGTACATCAGATCTCATAAAGGGTTAATTAAAATCATACAAATAAGTAATTACACGAAGAACAGCATGGTTATTATTAGGATAGCAGATACAAACTAATATAAAACTTTGTTAAATTGATTATTCAATGAAATTATTTCCTATCCCAATTGCTTATAAATACTTTTAGCAACAGACAACTGCTATCTTAATAATTATCAAACCTGTGGTATTTATATCAATATTTCCGTGAATAGTGTAAAAACGCCTATATACATATTTATTTAATTATTGTAAAATATTAATAATAGTTTAAGCTAAAACAGATTTTATTTTTCAACAATTTATTTAAAAATCTTTATGATAAATGATAAACTATTAATTGGCGCAAATAGCGTTAATTAAATGATAGATTTGTAGCGTTTTCAAAATATTAATGAATATATTTACATGATTTATCAAGTTATTTAGAATTTAAAAACTCTTAAAATTTACAATAGTCTTTAGCTAAACGACCAAAGTCAAACAAATTTTCAAAATCTGTCATATATAACAATTTAATTCGACTTATTTTGTAAATAAATTAATATACATAAAAAATGTATACATAAATTATGAAATTACATTTGATTCAGTCCACAAAAAATAGCCTGAGTTTGTCTTGTACATAAAAATAATTCACAAATTAAATATTTCCATGTTTATAGTGAAATTGTTATATTTGAGTAGATTTTAACTAGCATATGTCTATGAATGATGAAAATTTTATTTTATAATATGCGAATTAAAGTATAAAATTCATATTTAACTATTATGCTTCAGTTAAAATGCAACGTAAAAATAATATTCACGACCAGTATCATAATAGAACCATAGAAACACAGTGATAAAATATAATACCTCAACTGGAATGTGATTTTATTTTTAATAACATAAATTGGTGGAATTGAGAAATATATATATATATATATATATATATATATATATATATATATATATATATATATATATATATATATATATATATTTCGTATAATTATTATTTAATTCATTATAAACTGAACTCAAGCACCACCGTTCATTGTGTGTAAAATATGTATTTTTTCTCATAATTGTTTATATATTCCAAAAAAAATTACTCAATCATGAAAATTTGATAGTTATTTGTTCTAGAAATTCAGACTATATATTAGCTTGAATCATTATCTTCTGTATTTTATTTAAAATGACAACTGTCATCAGTTGACGACAGCGCATCTATCGGGATTTATAAGAACTTTCAATCGTATATAAATTCAAATTCATGTGAACACATAAGGACCGTTCAAACAGAATAATTTATGGTTTTATCATGAAACTGGCAGTGATCTATATATTTTGTTATACATTTGCAAATAGAAAATTATTATTTATTAGGCATATCACGCATGCGTATTAGTAAATGTGTTTCATTTGGTACTTAGCTTCAAACTTTTTAAAATGTAAATTTTAGAATTACTTAGTCGATATATGGAACAGTCATTGAAATTAAAATTGATTTCATTTAAACTGATTATGTTTGTTTCTTTTTTGTTTCTAATTTTAATTCGATTATTCAAGAAATTCAATATTTATCACTATTGTTCTAAGTATTATACAAGAAGTAACCACGTAATTATAGTTTTCTTTAATTTAAATTTATTACTTCGTTATCTACAGATAAAAAACGCATTTTAAATATTTTAATGTATTATTAGATATGTAGTTAACCTGTGATTAATATAGTATTTCTACCAGCTTACATAAGTAGAACAAGTTATATGCTATACATATAGGAGAGAATAGGGTCAGATGGCGTTTCGAGTAATATAGCGCAATATTGTTGCAATGCAAATAAAATTAAAGAATATCGTCAATTGTACATAAACATAATTAAATTGTAGTAAATTATTAAACAATTGTATTTAGTACTACATTATTGTAGCGGCACAAAGCATTATAAAACAATTGTATTAATTATTACAATATTGCTATCAATCGCAAACATTTTTCTCTGTATAGTAGTAAAATTTTTTTTAAGTTAATATAGTTATAAAAAACAATATGGCCGTCTTAAGATATTTCGATTCCTGAAGTAAGATGGTGAATGCAGGAAATAAGATGCTTGTAACACCCATTTATAATTAAAATGTGCAAACTTTTCTGTTCCCTGTTCTCCCCTATGAACTATACTTTTTATTCGAAATGTATTAGATCAAATAATCGAATTGTTTTCAAAATTAACGTTTATAAAATAAAATTCTGATTTCAGAAATAAGAGTTTTAATAAAATGGCTGTCCCAATATGTCGAAACACATAATTCCAATCTAAAAAACATTATTTACACAAGAAATCGCTTAGCGATCAGTTCGAAAAGTTATACAAGTTTTAATTTATGAATATTATTTCATGTTTATTAATAAAAACAAGCTCGAAGATTTGAATTTTTAAAATGGTCTTTCTATATATATATATAATATGTATATCTTACATTATTTTTTTTTTGTTGTTAAGTTACGTGTATCAATCCGTATAAGTGAGACCTCAAATTAACACGTCCGGAGAAAACGAATTCATACACATAACCACGATTTATTAACTAAACTTATTTTCTCGTAGTATTTTCAATGGGTTTCAGACATTGATTTCTCATATTCGACAATCGATTTTTGTTTATACTTATTGGTAATAATTACACTTATTTTTGTTGTCATTGGAATTCAAAGAGCATTTTCTTTTTGTATTAGTTTATTTAAATTTAGTTCTTATTTTATTAGTTTTTATCAACAAGTTAGTAAAAGGAAGGACTTAATATTAATTTTATAGAAAGGAAGACTTATTTCGAAGTAAAAAAACTGCAAAAATTTTCAAAAAATCATTAGAACAGTCTCTAGCATTGGCATTTAAATATTTGTGCGAAATAAAACAAATATTAACTTATAAATTATATATCAAATATCACAAAAGTCACCGTTATGTAAAAATTGGAATTCATATTTATAAATTAATTAATAGTAAAAGACAATTCTTTTTCACACAGAAATCAATAAATTTACCTGTAGATGGGTTCAATATTGTTCATTTATGAGTAAAATGTTAATCTTGAGGTTACACCAGTTTAATACCTCGTTCTCTGTCTCTTATTTTAGATATTGACCGTTGCTAAACAAAGATCGAGATATAAACCGGTGTAGCTTCTTACAAATATTCAAACGGGTTTCATTTAAATTGATTTAACTCCCTAAATTTAAATTTCTGCCCAGCTTTGTAATAAGTATAATAATTTAATACATAATTATATAAAATTTGGACGTCAGGTTACAATATATCAACCTTATTCTTTTAGTTTGACACAGTTATATTTAATATTATTTATCACAAAGAAAATTACTTATCCAATACGCATAATTTAATGTATAATTAATAAAAATTAAAAATATTTGTATAAAATGCTAAAATATCAACCTTTTGTTCAATTTGAATTTGTTTCTTTATTCCAGTAAACCTAATCGCGCTACATGAATATTTACTCAATAAAAAAGGAAGAGTTTTTATTTAAAAATGCTCTCTGAATTCAAACTGTACACCATACATACACATACACACACTACATTTAATAAGAAAACCAATCGTTCACAAAATGTTCACGCGCACACACGTTTCTGTTTTCCTGCTATATCACGTATTGTTTATAATTAAATGAATACAAGTTATTATTTCAATTGTTACTCTACTGCAGTTCACCACTGTTTTCGAATTTTAATTTATTTACATAGTTCACTTTAATTTTATTTTTTATTTCTTCCAACAGAAGTTCTATACGTGTGTACTATATACCTATTCTTGTGATTTCGTTTTGCTTATGTGCATTTTTGGATTTTGTGGAAATTCTTGGCACTATTTTTTTTTGTAGGTACTCCATTTAATTAGTGACATTTGTTTTCTTTCTTTACTAATATGTAACTATATCTCGCTAATTTTAGTAACGGAATGTTTAGAATTTAAATTGTTTGTTAACTAATATGATTGTTTTGCTGAAAATATGTATCAATTCATTTTGAATTCTTTTTAGATATTTCAATGTTAATCAAATAGACCATGGCTCGACCGGGATTAAATAAATTAGTAAGAAATCTTTACTATATACTGAAAAAACATTTATTCAACATAAAAACTGAGGTGTATGTTTTATCTGTGCTGATTGCAGAACTGCGTGGATAAATAAATACAATTTTTTTAATTCCCTGATTAATGGAAAACCCCTATTAAACTTAACCACAATCACCTGTTCAATAATGATTTTCCCGCTTTATAATAATTGCGTTTGCGCAATACACAAATGTATAGAGCAACTAAAGTTGAAGTAAAACTAAAAACAGAAGTGTTTTTAAAATATCATATAATAACGTAAAAAATAAAACAATGTTTTACCAATTGTCTTATTTATTGATAAATTTCTCATTATTATTGATATTTTCCATATTTATAATTTAGGGGAAATGATATTACATATTTTATTCTAGTTTTCAATTAGATAAAACGTGTTCCTTTTTCTAATATCAAAAACATATTTGTGATGTTTCTTATTTTATATCTTAGTGCCTTTTTGTTAAACATTATAGAACAGACTGTATTTATGAATAATTCAAATAATATATTTCAATAGCTCGCAATTTGTAAACCCATAAATTATTTAACTCATAGTTGCGATATAATTCTGCATTAAATAAATACATATTTTCAGCAAAGATCATGAATTTTCTTTAACTATTCAGTGCTTCTTTGTCTATTGATGTGTTTTGTTATTTTCATTGTTTCAATGTGTTAATTGTTCCCATATAATTTTCATTAAGGACTGTCTCTTATTTTACAATAATATGCCATTTCACTATTTTGTAAACATTCTGATTCCTTGCTTTAAAAAAGAATTAATGAAACAAAAATCAGAAACCATTAACTAAGGTTTGACGTAGTAGTTAAAATGGCATATAAAAAATCTAAGCATATAACATTGGAATGTGAAATCAGTCAAAATTTGGAATGAGTTCAACTCATTTTGTTTTGGCATCTTGTTGAAATAATCATTTAAAATACGTATATTGTGTGTACATAATTCTCACCTTAGTTTTTTTCTAATATATTACTTGAGAAATAGCACGTATATATTAATAAAAACTTTTCGTGTTTTGTTTATTAGGAAGATGAACTCCAGGTATATGTATATAAAGAGTCTAGGCCGCGCAGACGGGTCAGATGGACGCCCGATGATGTGGGTACACTGACAGGGCTGGTGGAAGCATTTGACTATCGTGGGGACCCGTCAGTGGCAACTCCCTCAGCGGCAGCACCGGCAGCAGGTGGCGGATGTGGGATGGTGATCTACGTACCGTAAACCTGGCATTACCAAAATATTACGTCAAATTCACGAAATGATAATATTTAAACATTGCAGTTTTCTGTTGCATATTAGTGAAATCTTTTTAGCTGAGCTTCCAAAACGACCCCATTGGAGCACAAAGGTAACAAATTAAAATGATACCAAATTTCCTGGTTGTAATACAACAGAAATATACGTAAAAGTAACGAAATTACACGTATTGATATTACCAAAATGGTGCCAATTTATAGCACTGTGGGCGAAGCTGTGTGCCTGTGAACGCTCTATCGCAAAAATGAAGACTAAACAGACGTAATGCTAACATGTAAAAATTTGAACTCGACGTATTAACTAAAATAAACGTTTTGCCGTTATTGATGTGCAAATGAGAAGCTAGCCCGAAAGCAAATGATAATGTTTTAACAAAAATGACCTGCAATAATAGAATTTAGCAATTACTCTGTACCACAGAGGGGGGGGGGGCAAGATGATAAATATAGTGTCATTAGTGAATTCAAATACTGCAAAAAAACTAGGTGTGCTAATTCGTGCGTGTCACAAATGTTTTACACACGTGCAGAAGTTCATTTTGTTGAATGTGTAATTATTGAATTCATTATCCGATTATTTTGCATCGTTAAATTAATTTAAAATTTACAATGCAAATTACATTTAACTAAGTACAATACTTGTATTATGTATCATTTTCAGGAAGTAAAAATAGTTTGCATTGATATTGGATGATTGCAATACCGGGTTTTTTAAAACTATAGGTGAATTTTATCACACGGGGTAATAGTTTGTGTAAATCATTTTACGATTCAGAAAACTAGCCTAATAGTTTCTGCACATAGAAAATAGCAGACAAATTTTATTGCATGAACTGGTTGAATCTGTTTCTGAAATAAATAATACACGCAATTGTAACTAAAAGTAAAAAAAATATTTTTTAAATGTCCCTAGTGAAAATATACGCTAAATTCGTATACTATATATATAATTTTTTAATTATATTCAAAATCTATTTAAATTGATTCGTAGTTTATTTTCTATATATAAAAACGTGAAATTGGTGCTTTTTGCAAGTACTATTGTGTATTTGAAGCCTTTAGTGAGTTAACTTACTCATTTATTTTTTTCAAATACTAAATCTAGAATCAACAATCCTTATCAAATATTGGAATCTGAAAATAATTTAATTTTATAATTTCTTAGAAACCATTTGTTTTCTTTATGTATGTTCAGCTAAAATATTGAACGAATCATACCTGTGCCTGGCCGATGAACCAAAACATGGACACCTACACGAACAGACAGACGCCGTGTCCGGGTCCAGTGACGCACTTTCCGTACATTGATGACCAAGTTGACCACTGAGAATTGAACCATTTGCGGTTATAACATCTCCTTCTAACCTTACTGCACCCTATAAAAATAGGCACGAAGCCGCATTTACTAAAAAGAACTTATATTATCTTATTCTATATCTCATAGAAAAACGGCGTAATTTTATAATTTACAGTTTCATTAATGCACTGCTTAAATTAACAGTTTGGGTTTTTTAGTATACAAGTTAGTATAATATATATCCTTAAAATCAGTTTTGCAATGAACATAATAGTTTTTATTACAGTGGTAGCAAACATGCAGCCTTAATAGTACAATAATAATAATAATAGTGTGCTATGACCTGTAATGCTTGCATAGCTTGCGCTTCGTCTCTTCGCTCATCTTCTGTGTTCATCGTCACAAATCTCAGCACAAGGAGATTGAGCGACGCGGCCACTATCGCCAGGCCGAACAGAATGAAGATGAGCGCGAACATGACGTACTGTGGTTTTGTATTTAATGCGTTGTCTTTCTGAAGAGCTACCATGTCACCAAAACCTACAGACAAACAAACAAACAAAGACAATTATATTTCATTACGTAAATTGGTGGAGTTGTCTCAATCAAATCTTATGTGTTTTGTTTGTCTAATTAATACTTGAAAACCAATCGAAATATATTAAGATATAAACCATTTAATAGATCAGCAACATCCTAACTTTTCTTGGGCAAAGCGAAGTATTGTATCAATGCCAGAACTCGAGATTTTAACTGAAATATACTTTTAGGGCTTTAATGACTATTTTCTAGATGATGTATGTCTGTGTATCTGTGAACGCTGTGCATCAAAAACTGTTTAAGATTACATTATAATAAGAAAGTATTGGTTGATTTAGCTGTTTGTTTGGAATGTGTTTGGGTCAAGAAACCAATAGTGGAGCGTTAAATCGCTTACCAATAGTTGTTAATGTGATGAAGCAATAGTATACACTATCGAAGTATGACCATCCTTCATATCGACTGAAGGCAGCCGCTCCACCAGCTATTGTTAACGAGCTGAGCGTTGTCACCACACAGATCAGATCCAATTCGGAGGCGTTCGTTTGCCGACAATGAAACGAACTCTTCACCGATCGAATTATCACACTACTTAGCCTTCAAATAAGAAACAAAAAATAATATTAATATATTTACATTATATTATAACTATAGTAATAGCAAATAAAAACATCTCGAAAAGCATACGAGTTAGAGAAAAAGAAAACTAGGAAAATCCCCTTTAAAAATAGTTTCCCCAGTTAAAATACACATATTGATATTGTTTCATGGTATAGAGATACATTTATAACACAATAAATATATATATATATATATATATATAAAATATACTATTAAATTTACATACGATGTCTTTTTAGTGTTATAAAAAATACTAATAAAACTATAGTTTAATTTCCGCAAATAACACAGGTGTGAATACGAGTATTAAAAATAAATAAATTTGCATCGAAAATACATTAGGGTCAAGGTTATAAAATGTATGTTAGGGTTGTAAGCCCATCCCTGTTTAATACTATTTAAAAGAATCTATATTTAGAAAGTCTTTCACGTACATTTAACAACACTTTTACTCACTAGCAAAATTTAAAATAATACAAAAAAATAACTACTATTAGCCGTACAATAGAAAACCTAGATTTGTATAAACAGTAAAATATAATAGAAAAGTTATAAATCAACGTTAAATTGGACCTGGAATAAAATAATTTTTAACAAAACGTAGTTTAAATAAATCTTAGTTTAAATTTATCGGGTGCATGATAAATTATCGATTAGTTAATCTCAGCATTGTGTGATTATTGGGAATTCAAATTGATCCCTAAATTTAGGTGTATGAGAGAGATTTTTGAACCCAGTATATCTGGAAATATGGTCATATTTACTCTTAAGTCACTCTAAAATAAATCGGAAAGGAAGCGAAGATGTAAGCACAATAAACTGTGTAAATTTCATGGCGCCGTTGGAGACTTTTTGTATGATGAACAAATACAATAATATCGTTGCCATGAAATAGAGTGGCATACAATACTTTGCCTTATTTCAATACTGGATCAATATTTAGCTCGTCTCAAGGTAGTATAATACGCTATAGTGTTCGGTCACAAATTGGGAGTTGCATTTTTATTTTTTAATCCTTATTTCCAATTGTGATAAAAAATTGAAATGTAATACGATCACTATTGTTGCCACCAAACAATAAGAATGTCACTATTATGTTGTACATTTTATCTCTTCAATATTCAGTGGTTATAAATAGATTTTCTCCTTAAAATATTAGAGGAAAAACTGTTTTCAATATAAATAAATTAAGAGTGTGCACTTGGTGTGATAATCTTTTATAAATCTGATGATCCATGTTAGTCTAACTCTTGAAGCACGTCGAGAATGAATAAACAATATAAAATAACAAGACAAACACCTACTAAATTATTAAACACAACAAATAAATCGGTTGCCTATGATTTAAATTATTTGTTTGACATTTGATACTATTATTTGAAGCAAAACATTTAATCAAAGGATCCACTATTTCAAATAAAATCCACATATATTATTAATTTTATTTCATACTAATAATTGTGTTTTGTATTAATTCATTTCAGCAACTTTTAATTATTATAAAATTAGCAATGATTTGATTAAATTGTGGAAGGATAATTATTTAGTTGTATTTGTTGATAATATAATTTGGTGACGAACCTGTTTACGCGTTCTCCAATACTCTGGAACATGACCAGTCCCAGTGGAATGCCAATAATAGCGTAACACATGGTAAACAATTTACCACCGATGGTGGTGGGTGTGGAGTGACCGTACCCGATCGTCGTGAGGACGGTGGTCGCGTAATAAAATGCCCCCGCGAATTTCCACTGTTGGCCAGCTTTGTGCGGCTCCGATTTCAATACGACCGTCTCCATCACTTTGAAATCTTCCTCGGATATGTTGTACTTCTTTTTCACTCGCATCTCAATTTCTGCAATTCAAGAACAAACACATTGATTGATATTACAGTATGTAGCATAAAATGGATCAAGCGTCGAAACAGGCATATAGATTTATAATATCTTTCATTATGAACATGACTATTTTTGCCATAAGTGCAGCTGTTCTAGTAATATTGGAGAAAGGAGCAAAAATGCATAGAGTAAACAGGCTCTTCCGGTTTGACTATTCTATTCAAAAATAGGTGTAATAGTTTCACAATTTAACGTATGACAGTTTTGGCTCTAGAGTGTTCACAGACATACAGACGTCAATCAGAAAATAGTCACATTCAATTAAGGGAGTGTCAAAACAAGTATTTCCGTTGGAATCTCGAGTTCGATCATTTTTATGATTACAAGACTTACGTGTTTCTGTGTATAAGATAGTAAAAAGAAAAAAAAGTTTATGACATTTCTGTCAATCGAATTCTATATTTCCAATTTAAAAGAATGTTGCATTTTATTTCAGACCCTTTGTCAAATAAAACCAGCTAAAGTTTGTTGAGGCTGCGGCACTTGCGGAAATATTCCTGTGATAACAAAATCTGTGAATATTTTTCACAGGAATACCATCCAGATCACATGTATTCTTTCAAGAAAAGATACGCGTAAAGAGAAGGTGTCATAAACCATCAAACTACAGGCAAAAATATGAATTTTCGAACAAATTTATGCTTATTATTAATAATATATCTTAGGCGGTACGATTTTGGCAATTCACCCTATCTACAAGATGTTTTAACTAAATATGAAGAACTCTAATGTATTCCAACATTTTTTAATACGTGCTTAATTAAAATAAAAGAAGTTGAAATACAATAAAACAATGCTTGAGTTACTTTTCCGTGTTGATAAGTTTGTAAAAAGTTAAATTACTTTTTGACTGACTGGGAAGTTATAAATAAATCTTTTTTGCAGAGTTGCTGGCGTTAATTAAAAATGAACATTGAATCTTTCAGTGCCGAAACGTAGCGTTTGAATGTCAAATTTATAAAGAGAACTACAAAGTATTTTTATGAATATGTTATTTGATACACTAGAAGAATTTTCCATAATATATTTGCATATTTACTATTTTATACGAATATATATGAAAAAGTATTGAAATCATGAACATTTTCAAAATAGATATTATAACGGAAATACAGGATCTAGCCATTCATGAATTAAATGAGGCTAGTTTCGGAATAACTGCTTTATGTGTGAACGCTCTAGAGATCCAAGATATTGAAAAGTAGCAGATATTTAATGTTACTTCCGGTTAAGATATTGTTTTGAAGAAATAAGAGATGCACAATCTGGTAAGTTTTTAGTTTCAACAGTTTTGGCTTTGGAGCCTTCAGACAAGGACAAATATTATAAGTATAAGAGTCGAGTGTAGGGCACTCCAACTTTCTTGTTTTATGTAGATATTAAAGTACATGCATATCGTGAAATACTATAACAATTACAATAGTCAGTCAAATTACGAGGTTAAAACTTTACAAAAATAATTACCACTATTTCAAGCTCAAACAAATTTCTTCATTAATCAGCTATTCCTTACAGCTAACAGTACTCATTACGTATACATTTCACGTGCTTCGTATACACGCCCAATTAATCCTGTTATTCGTTTTCCTTACATTCCGAAACCGTTGTGACATTTAATTTAAATATTACATTGTATCTTTAATTTCGAGTGTTGTTTCATTGCTTATTTAAAATGAGATTTGTAACATAGAAGTTCCACTTTCCTTGCGCAATTTCCAGAGTAAAGAAAAATATCGCATCTTTAACCAATAAGAACCTGGTTAAACTTGTATGTGTGTCGGGCTTTTTTAATGATTACGAGATTGCATTGCGCGTATCAAAACCAACTAGCGGCAATATAGTATTTTTTAAGGGAACAGGATGAAGACATAAAGCAAACCAACTACCAGGGCATATACCGTGCTTCAATAGGAATTGTGTAACAATTACAATTAGTATTGCGTTTGAAAGCGACATTTCGAGAATCTCGTTAACGAGACCGAGAACAAGAAGTTGCTTGAAAATTTAAACGTGAGTCCAGAAAATAAACATAACTATAGGCCGTATAATAAATTTGGGAATTTCCTTTTACGTAATTATTGGTGGTCATACTTCCAAAATTGACAACGTACGTTTACTTAATGCGTAAAATTTGCTTTTACAATAACTTAGCTTACTTCAAGAATTACTGAGGTGAGTAATGCAGAAGATCGAATGTTAAATTAATACAGTTAACTAAACAACTTCTTTAGAATGATTTGAAACCATCCAACTTGAATAAACAGCTGACCTTTTCAGTAGTATTGGTTTTAGTTGCTGCGAGCGTTTTGATATCTAAAAAGGCCAATATACAGAAAATTGGCCTATTTGGTGTGAGCACATACACGTTTGACTTTTATTCGAACCTGTCATATAATTTTAACGGAAACATGTCATTGACAGTTTAGTACAATAAGAGGCAATTTCTGTAGCTATTTTAATTTTGGGATAATTACAATCCTCGTCACATATTTCTGCTTATATGAAGTATTTATTTGGGTTTTCAGCGAAAGCTTTAGAATTTCACGATCATATAATATGTTATCTAATAAAATGTTCACGGTTTAGGATGTCTAGTCTAACGAGAATATAAAAGGAAGTATGCCCATTGTTTTATTATTAATTAACTAGTGTATTGGCGACGATTTACACAACGTATTTGCATATAAATATTTTTAATTCGTCGTAGAGAATGTACAAAACAGCTATAGTGTTCAGTCTTGTGTCTGTAACATTCTCGGATGAAAAAATGTCCAACAAAAAGTTCTTGTCTTACTGAAATATTATTTTCAAAAATAAGAGGGTTTTTTTCCAGGGATATACAAAACTTAAACTCAAAATATTATAGTAGAGCATTCACACACATTCAGACAGATAGACACACAAACACAAATTGAAAAATTCAAGGACCCACATATATTCAATTTATTTTTGTCAACAATATTACTTTCCATTACATATAACTTATAAGAAAGTAATAATAATTTCGCAATTTAAAATATTCCATCAACACGACTTTCGCTTGCGCAAATTCTAGAGGAACATGTTACAAAAATAATTGGTTATAAGAATGGGTTCTTCATAATATTTATGGAATAATTAAAAAGGTTTATTTTCCACCGAGATTCATTAAAATTCGCCGTAAGGCAATTCAAGCTGGTTTTGGCTAATTATCAAATAATACGAATTCTTATATTTTCATTCAGTGTTTTTAATTATAAACAATTATCCCTTTAGATTGTTCGGTAAAATAATCATGTCACAATTTAAAGCCTATACACCATTTTACTATCGTACGACGAGCTAATAATAACAATAATTTCTTGTTAGGGTTTCCAGTTTGCGTATATTTACTTAGTAAAGTGTGTAGGTCTTTGAAGACATAATATAAGTTTGATATAGTTTGTACTAACAATCAGAAAACTTCTTATTTACTTAAGATTATCATCAAAGTTTTCCGTCGATAACTTGTGTATACATCAAATTTGTCAAATAGCATTAGGGTTAAATTACAGAATTGATTTATAATTTTACGATTATTCGTTGAGAACATCTTCAAGGAGTATAAAAAAGAGATTTTATACGAGTAAATATATGATGGCTTGTTTTTCAAGCAACTTATTCCCGATTACATTCATCCATTAACTCCATTTTTGCTCCATTCACGACTTCTATAGAAATAGAATTTCGTCAGCTTTTTATTTGATACTCTACTAAAAAAAAAAAGTACGGCAGTAACCCTTTTTGTGCTCGGTTTCAATACCCATTATTGATACATCAACAAACATGGAAAAATCATTTGGAACCGAAACATTTTTACGGTAATGGACGCATATGGTTTATTTATACAAACTAATAAATATACGTTATATTGATTCAATTGATGTAACAAATACCAATTTCAGTACTAGTTTATTAAATATTTGTATCAATTTATCTGGGCAAAAACTTAGGTAAGCAGTCGATCGCGTGTTTGTAATATTCTCGGAATCCATTTCTTTGCACAAAAAGAAATATTTATTTCTGATTCTAAGATTGTATATAACTCATATATATATATATATATATATATATATATATATATATATATATATATATATATATATATATATATTTAACCTAAGTAGAATACTTTTTCTTAACCAGTGATTTTGAAATAATCCAAACCGGTATATTAGTGAGCATAAAACAATTCAAAACAATAATACAAACAATTGTTTTATTGATTATGTAAAATATATATATATATGTATATACAAGAAAATGATTTTTAAGAACGAAATCTTGTTCTATAAAATTATTTATTTAGTCGTTTCGAATACTTGTATACTTCTTCAGATTTATAACAGTATCAAACAGCTTCAAAAAGATATTATTTAAGAAAATATTTGTATGGTTTTGTAACCTATATTTTTTAAAGCATGATTGGCAAAGAACAAACAAATCTAAAATAAGAACCAGATTATGGCTCACTGTTTAAAGAGGTTTACCTTCAAAAAATATTAATATTGAAACCCTTACAAACAATAAGACATGTTCTTTATATTTTATTATTTCATGTAATAGGGTACGTATCATTTCATATGGGTGGTGACCATATTTTTAGTTCGCATATGGATATATGTAATATATCACACAGAGTTGATCCTATGGTTTAGTGGAAAGAATATAAATATAAAGGGCATCTGTCGAAAATGTCGTATCGTGAAAAACGTGGGTCTCCCTCGCTGGGCCCGTTTCAGACATATGAATTTACAGCCCGTGTCCAAGAACCCGGAAAATAAAACTACTGAGGGTCAAGGACGACACAACATTTGGCCTATATTTAACGCACGAATGCGAATTTTTCACGGGGAAAGGCATATTTATTAATAGATATTAATTGAAAATTAATAAAAGGTCAACGATGATGTTTTAGTCTATATTTAATGTTCAGTAGGTCATAGGTCAATTATTCGTGCTGATATTTTGATTTTTATACGTAATGTATAAAGTTTTTAAAGCACAACAAAAATAAATCGTCGTCTGCATTTTTATCGCAATATCCAATTTGATTATTTTCTCATTTTATGACAAATATTGCAGACATTTGTGTGCGTGTGTGTGGTTTTCCATTCAAGTGGTATAACATTTGTGTATGTTTCATGTAGAAAAGTATATATATATACAAAGCAGATTAGGCAATTTGCATACTTTTTTGTGGTAGCCATATTTTAAAATTCTGACAGATTTCGCGTAACATGTCGCCTACTGAAATTAAATTCTAGCGCCGCGTGTACATGGTATTGACAGAAAGATAATTCCTTTCATTTGAAAATAAATGTCGTTGTTTTAATCGTTCCTTTCTATACAACCTTTGTTATTTATGATTAATAATATTCGTTTATAAAATTTGTCAGCGTATCAGTGTGTGTGCATAATGACTGGCAATTTCCCAACATTATATGAGCGTATTGCGGTATTGTATGCCTCCAGGCGCATTCTAAAAATAATTCTAGCTCACTCTGTTGTGCTTTGTTACAGGGGCTTATGTTTACACACATGTACACGGATATACACACACTTATAATCATACAAGCACTCGTTACGCACAATATACACAAACACGCGTAAATGCGCACGCATATGTTTGAATAACACACGCCGAGGATTCAGCCAAATTACATAACGTGTTAATTGGTGAGACTATTGACGTCTTATCTCGGTAATTGTATTGCTAGTAAATCTGGATGGTTATTTCCTTCCATGTCTTCAGCTCACGAGCAGCGGACTTCCCCGTTCTACTCCACGCTTGACATAATATATAATTCGAGCTAAATACATTGGTGCCTCCACCTAAACTTGTTTTCTTTGTTCATTTAAAATTCATTACGAAATAATGTAACTTTATACTATTGTTTAGATTCATTTATTATTTTTATCTAGTGAATCTTTACGGGCAGTTAATTATATAAAACTTTGCGCCTTACCTATACAATTTTTCGCAGAATATAAGAATACCAAAAAGTTCGCACAATTTATCAAACAATCAAAATTGCCTTATTTTAATGAAGCATTGTAACTTTTATCCCTATAAAATTAGCTCACTGTCTTGTTTATCCACGTAAGATTATCTTTTATAAGCTTCAAATTATTATCATTTAATACTCAAAAAATATGTTTCTTTGTAACAAAAGTTCTAAATGACTTCAAGCATTTTTATTCTGGTATATGACGGTATAATTTTTTGTTAGTTTGTTTCTGCATCTCACTATGTTCTTCTTGGAAAGTAATGAAGTTTATCTGCAGTAGACATGTTTTATACGACAGTTTGAAAGTTTTCTAATCCATGTAATGATGTTTACATGTTAGTTTCGTATAAGTTTGCTATTATGAAAGACTTACTACCGTCGTATATGTGAGTTCTGAATTTGTTTCGTTTAGTTTTCGTAATTGTTCAACTTGTATTTAACTCGTCGTACGGTAGTTTGGTAGTACAAAAGCGTGTGTTCGTGGTCCTGTATCTGCCTGATTCCGAAATTGTATACATATATATAACTCATATAGTTGTATGTCGGTAGCTGATTCGCTCATAATGTGAATTGTTGTCTGTAAGTACCCGAGCGATTTCCACCAAATTTAATATTCATAACATATGAATGCTCAATTTATGCTGCTCATATGTTAAATCCAATTGCTTTTATACTCCTCAGTTTTTAACTCATCGTACTATTGTACAAGACAGCTATAGTGTTTGGCTCAGATCAGTAAAAATCTTTAAAATGCTACAGACACATGACCGAATGCTTTAGCTTCTTTGGTACTACGTACGGCGAGCTAAAAACATTATTAAGATCCTTTTCGGCATCAGTTGAGATTATATTAAATTTTATCCACGCGATTCTCTAAAGACATTATCAAATGAATAAATTGAATATTCTAAACTCGATACTAAAACTCAATATGAACAAAATTAATTAAACATTTTTCGCAAGAAATCTTATTACGGTGTTTCGGTGTTTTATTGCAATTCCGATGCGTGAGTGAACTCTCCACGCCAATTTTATTTCTCATAGAAGAAATATATCACAAAATTAAATTTGTTTCTCGTAAGCGCGTATAAGGTCATGCTGGTATTAAAATTACGATGAATACTGGCATAATTTAAGCAGAAACTTCACGATATTATTATATTCTACATTTTATTTTTACAAAAGCTTTATTTGAAGCTTTTCAACCGTATGCATACAAAACTTTAAGGTACCGTTTGCTTAATATATTCAGCAAACTTACATTATTTGTTATTTAATGAAAAAAGATCCTAAATTTCCAAGCAGTAAAAGTTGTTTAATTTCATGGATATTGTACAAACTATTACTTCGACTCCGACACAAACTAGTTGCAATAGAAATTTCATAAACGAATTTCTTACAAATGGTACATTTTTTGAGAAAACTTTCAAACAGGAGTATCTCTAATATCGTTTATTTTTAATCTATTACTTTTGTATGTACAGATTTGTACAGATTTTGGAGATACCTACTGAACAAACCGGAGTGGTCTTCACTAGACTTTCTTATACATAGTTAGTTTTCACTATACTGTATGTAATATTACTTCATTGTGCTTCAAATTAATTCTACCATAGCCATGAGACAATACCAACATGTGTAGGTAAACGGAAATGTAATGAGGTCATTTTCGAAGGCGATATTTTACTAAATTGTACATTTTTCGAACACACTTTTCAAACAAAAGTTGCTTGAAAATTTTATATTCTTAACTACTTTAATTTTATTTCTCCAACTCGTACCACTTTCAAGATATACTAAATGTAGCAAAAATAAACACTTCATGTTAAAATATCCTTTATAAAAATAAGAGGTTTCTTTTCAAGGATATACAAGCCTTAAATTAAATATATAAGAGGTTATTTTTCCAAGGATATACAAACCCTAAATTAAACATATCTTATTTTTATGTTAGAGTGTTTCTACATACACACACACACACACACACACACACACACATACACACACACACACACACACACACACACACACACACACATACAGTCGTCATTGAGAAAATAGTTAAAATGAGTTCAAGGACCCTCAAAACGGAAAAATATATAAAAATTACGAAATTATAAGATAAATAAAACAACATAAAACGGATTTTTGTGATCAAAATGTCGACCACAATTCGTACGCCAAATAATGTCAGATTAACGTGTACGTGTAAACAAATATTAAATACGTAATTTTAAAATAAATGAATATATAGATTCTTATTTTTTAACTGTTCGCCGGGAAGTGGACAATGTTCATTTTCAATTTCACTTATTTCTTCGATCCATTTGAAGCTGACTAAGCCTGTTTATTTATAGATTTAACTCAAGAAGCCGCTTCAAATTTCAAGCTTCATTTCAACCCCCTGTATATACATACAGGGGGTTGAAAAAAATGTCAGAGATAAAATTTAGTCTGTGACAACAATAGTAAAATAATGGTGACTCTGTTAATAGCAATGTATAACAGTAATACATACATATGAAGTGCATGATTGTTAACAAATATGACTAATAACGAACCAAATGTATGTCCTCAATCCATTTTAATCAAATTACCATGCTAAAATCGTGGTTATGCGGTTATAAATGTACCACGATCAAAATATCCGATAACCACGTTTCGAATTCAGAATATTGTCATATGTATTTATATTAGAATCAAGTTGAATTCATACATATATGATAAAAATGTTGTTAACCCAATTGTGGTTGCAATTCCACAATAGTTCATTTAGATAATTGTGTTAGAACGTGTTTGAGCGCACAAACACAGTTTGATTGTAGAAAAACTTAAGTTCAAGATACCTAGAACGATGTCTTACCGTTGAGTAGTTCGCAGCGGCGCTTCTCCGTGTCCGACTCGAGTGCGTCGAACACGGCGGCTCCGATGAGCAGGTAGGTGAAGGTGCACACGATCAGCGAGAGCGTGCGTACGTTTTGCTTCTTCATCCTCTAGAGGCGGCGGCATGCTGCCACACACCCGCCCCCGGCCACCTCACACCTCTCACCTGCCGATCCGTCGCGCTAAATGCCGTCAGCTCCACAACAGCAACTACAATTACTATAACGCACTCCACACTGACACACGCACGCACACACACACACTTATTTCACTACGCGCACAAACTTGTCTAGAGCCACCGCCGCTAGCTACTGGAGGCGGCGCGGCCGACGACGATTGCTACGCCGCGGGACCACGCCGCAGATGCCGACGACGACACCGGCATACTCGGCACCCAGCGTACCGCACTTCTTATGATCCACAACCAACGGTTCCTTCTATCTAGATGCCGCGGTAGCGTGCTACACTATATTTCCTGCGATACTCTTCTAGATCTTTATCGACTACTTGTTTCGCATCCTGCAACACAGTAAGCACACATACATTATCAATAACTGTGTATTTTGTTACTTATTTGGAAAACGAACAACGTCTTGATACGGAATTCCTTCGTAAAACTAGAATTGTTAAAAAATTATTGAGATACGTTCTCAATTATGTGAAATAATTGAGAACGAAATCAATTCTTTACATAATTCCTATACTTTCTTTATAAGAACGAAAAAATGTGGTAGACTAATTTTGAAATAACTATGAACATAATTTTAATTATAGTAATTTGCAATAGTTAATGTCTATTAGCTACGCCACTGATCAGTTCCTGCGTTATCAATCTTTGTAAGCAGAAACGACATGTACGATTTGTGTGTCAGTATGTCTGCTGTGTAAAATGATATCAAGGAATTTATTTATCGGTTGTTTCCTGGAAATTAATGACGTAAAAACAATACGTTTGTATTATTATGGTTAACATCAAGAAACAAATATCTAGAATGGTCTACACTCGACTTTCTTTTACGTATTAGCAATATGATATTTTAACACTACAATCAGACATCAGGCGAATAATAATTGAATTAATGGCCAAAAAAAGTATTTTGGACACATTCTTACCCTTTTGGTCATAGTTATATTTCTTAATTCCATAAAACCTATCATAATAAAAAAAAAATGTGCACAGTTTCGGAGGTTTTTATTTTTATTTTCAAAATTGTGTATTAAAAGAAAACAGGATTTTTTTATGCAATTGCGTATCGATAGTGGTATATATTTTTTTTAATAAAAACAATTCGGGTCTGTCGGGAACACTGTTCCTGTTTTAAAATAACTGACAGTTAGAACTCTGTTCACATAAACACGGTTTATGTGCATGATATATACATGTATGTTATTAAAATGAATAAAATGGTTAATTTATGAAGATAAATTGCAGTTAGAATTATATTGTAATTGTAAAAATCATAAGTAATTTTTGCCAATATATATGTATATCCAATTATCAAACAAATAATCATTAAGCTCTAAATAATTAACAGCTTACGGCTTAATCCATTTTATGACCTTTTAATATTTGATAATTACATTTGGTGTAATCATTGGAAAAGCTGGCGACGCCTTCACTGAACTTTCATGTATGTAATATTACTTTGTTTTATTTTAAATTCATGCTAAGATTGCCATAAAACAATATCCACCATATGTATGGTATCAAGGGAAACGTAAAAATGTTCAAAAGCAATTTCATAGTATCATAAAAAATCAAGCAAAAATTGAAAATAATTTTATTATACTTCATCTTTCATAAAATACACCTTTTAGCTCGTACGAAGTACAGAAGAGCTAAAGTAATCGGTCAAAAAAATATATAACTCATATACTTGGATGTTAGGCGTCGCTCGCTCGGGTAATCGTAAGACCAAATTTGTGCCCTCTTCAGGAGTACAATACTTCCTTATATATTGGGGCCTTATAACTCGGGAAGTATACAGACGATTGGATTTAAACTGCGTGCGGATTCAAATGGGATGCCAAATAATATGTGTACCAAATTTGGTGTGAATCGCTTTGGTACCTTCAGAGGAATAGAGGGCACAAATTTGGTCTTACGAGCGAGTGACTAACATCCATTTATATATATTTTTGGATTCAGGGGGACGAGACAAACACTTTTTGTTAAGGAATTGTTTTGATCCGAGAATGCTACAGACACAACCAAATACTTTAGCTTCTTCGGTACTTCGTACGAGTAATGATTGCGATACATATTTCAAGTGAATATGCCTTACTATCAATTTCTCTCAGTGCAGGGTACTGCAATATTTTCCCTTGATATACTAGTTAAATATGACTCCGGAAATAACGAGCTCATGAGTTTTAAATTGCGAGCCGTATTTTTACACGAAATTTGGTGAAATCGGTTAGGAAATGAGTGCACAAAATTTGTCTTACAAGGAAGGATGTAGTGACATACATTATACAAGTATCTAAAGGAGTTATTTTATACATTTTCGTTATGAAATTAATTTTAGTTTTACTAGATGAAGTCTAAATGAAAATATTATAAATGTATGGAAAGTTAGAGAATAAGGATTATAACTAAAGTTAAAGATATTAAAAATTCTCATTATTTGCTTGAAAAATAATTACCTAGTTACCAAATTGTATGATATATGCAACACCAAAGAATGTAAAAATTTAAAATTATGATTCTTATCGGAATATCCGGCCATTCTCTTTCTGTAATAAAATTATATAAATATCCCACAAACTGTGAATACTTATTCTATAATTATTCGCACAATTTCAATGCATTATTCGATTCAAAACAGTATTAGGGTTGAATATGCATAAGTACATTGACATATCGACCTCTTGGAGAACAAAAGGAACAAGTCGATATGCTTGATAAATTGGCTGTTTTCCAAGTAAATGACATACGTTATTATCTCTTTTACAATATAAATTATGTTTTACGTTTGAATTTAAAAGTGTAAATATGTTATTGTTCTTGGATTTTAGTATTATTGAGTTTATAAATTATATATTAATATCAATATGTCTTTCAATTTCAGTAAATAATACATAAAATAATTAATTATTTCATTTGAGATTAGATAATAACTGAATAATATTTATTTTGTTATTTTTTTTATTGAACAAAAATTATAGTAATTTTCATTAAATTATGTTTTTAAATGTATCTACTGATCTTAGCGTATAATCCAAACTTGGATCATAATCCAGAGTTATTAAAAACTCATTAGTTTATTTAGCAAGAGAGACACATTTATTTGATAATGTAAATTGTAGACAAAACCATACATTTCACTAAACTACTAATTTAATCCTGGCTTAGTGTTAAGTATATATAATACCTAGATGCCCCACTAACGCTTAATTTTAGTAATAGTTTATATATCGTTGTATTTTAGCTAATAATTTTAATTTAATAAAGCGAATTATGTTAAATTTTGATAAAATTAATTTAATATTATAATTCCTATTGGCTTTAGATTCGCTATTGTATTTTAAAAATATAACTTATATACTTGGATGTTAGTCGTCGTTCGCTCAAAAGACCAAATTGGTAGCCGTTACTCCTCTGAAGGTACCGGAGCGATTTGAACCAAATTTAATACACATATTCCGTGATATTCCATTTGAATCTGTTCGCAGTTTAAATCACACTTTCAGAATAATAAGGCACTAAAATCTGGGGCCCTCTTTAATACTGCTACTAAATTATCTTTTAAAATACAAAATCAATTTACAAATAATTCTAAGATGCTAAAGAAAGATTAATAAAAATAATAATATTTATATTTTACATAATTAATAAAACAATTTGCTTATATTATTGTTTTGAATTGTTTTATGCTCACTAATATACCGGTTTGGATTATTTCAAAATCACTGGTTAAGAAAAAGTATTCTACTTAGGTTAAAAATATGATTTCTATATAAATTAAATATATATATATATATATATATATATATATATATATATATATATATATATATTATATAAGGTATTGGTGCTTGTACCTATGTTTGTTATAGTTTAATTGTTATAGAATAACTTTTTACTGAATTTAATGTTTCATTCGAAATTAAATTTTTATTTTTTTAATTATAGTGATTAATGCAGTAGAATGAAATAAAATATATTTTTTTGTATACAATAAACTCGTATTCGTATACAACATTAAGATTTAAAAGTAAACTGCATTATATTCCATATTAATTACAATTAATTTTCATTTTATTTTAGGGAAAAAATTATAACTTTAGAACGAATTTTTATTTCAAAGTGAAATACGAGAATTCAAATTTAATTTCATTCTAATTAAAGTATTTGCACGAAATTTCAATAAAATATAATAAATTGTTATAAATAAACAAGAATATAAAATTAAGATTTGTGATTTACCGCATTATAATAAATATTGAATTAAAAATAAATCACTTCAAAAATGAAGAATTATAACACAATTCATACAGATATTACTTTAATCAGGAAACGTACTGCAGCACAAATTATCGTACTAAACATATATTACCTCTTAGTTCGAAAATTGTCTCAGCCGGTCCTGATATTGCAGGTACGTATCATTGAATTTACGACTAATCCATCGTTCGAAACCTACCGAACATTTAAACCATATGAAAAACACACGATAGCACACTTAAAACACAATGTAACACACTGGTTCACACGAAAAATCTATTCATAGAATATATTCGTGTGGTGCACTTGGTTTCGCTACAGATACCTCTGATTTCGCTGTACACGCGGTTACTTTTGTCGCGGGATCGATACGGCGACGCTATGTGACGTCATCGTTATCAAACGACGCCGCTTTTGCCCTAAATGTTATGGTCTCTGTCGATAAGCGTACCAACGCTATCAATATATTCAATAATTGATGTCATTATTGATGCACGCTTTATCTATTTACGATGTATAGTGCGCGGTTATTAGAAAATAGGGTATTGGAAAACAATCTTGTCATTGATTGGATATTTGAAATTCCCGCCAATGCTACGATATATATAACTGTAGTGACATCTCGGATTTAGTAGTAGAGATATTTAAGAGCCATTTGCTTCTTATTAATTCAATGATTGTATGTAAAATCGAATCCTATACAGTACCGGTGCGATCCTGATAACCATAGCCGAGTCAGTTGACTTACTCTTTTATTAAAAGTTAATGAGACGCAATAGCTAACTTTGGACAGATGAGTAATTCAACAGCTGACACGGTTATGGTTATCAGGAACACTTACGTACTGTATAGAATCTATTGAATTTGACTTTAAAACTGTAGTAAGGTGCAAATTATAGAATTAATTTATCGGAAAAGAAATAAATTAACAAATATTTGATGTAAAATAGCTTTGCCATGATATAATTTAAATATGAGTTGTAAATAGGGAAACCTACATGTAAATTCTACAATTTTAGAAAAAATATCTTAAACAATAGTTTCTAGATATTTAAATATCTATAATTTATCAAGATACTTAAAAAACAAGCACTTCTGGTTAAAATATCCTTTAAAAAACGGGAAAAGATTCAAATCTATAATTTAAAACATCATATTTCTTTGCTCAACAACTGTATAGGCTGAAAAGCGTTCACACACACACACAGTCAGACAGATACACACACAGACTTCATTGAAAAAATAGTCAAAATGTATTCAGGGACCCTCGATTTATTTCTGTAAACATAATACTTTCGTATATACATTAAATATAACGTACAAGAAATGTAAAATTTATTTTCGAAAGATACTATTAAAATACATGGATGTGAGTAGGGTAGTAAACTTTACAGGCGTTTTAGAAATGTATTTCAAGGAATAATAACATATTACGTTAAACAAATATGTTAAATTACATTAAGAATACTGTTTTAATACAGTTATATATTAATTACAAAGGCATATAAAGTAAAAATGAATTTCGTAACGTACGAGTTAGGGATTATTTATAGCTACAAGTTGCTACACTGAGCAATGGTGACTACAGAGTTTAGTTGGAAACATTGCGTGTCAGAATGAATCAGCTGTTTATGTTGATTTCGGTTGATAAACTATTGACACAGCGATAATTTATCTAATTATTTATACAATTGTGAGTCACTCGGCCTTTAACTCTGTTATAGGTTGTATGTTAATACAGATTACGAGTGAATTCGCGTTTTTATTCTAGCCTACTAGAACAAACGCTATTGTTTAAAGTGGCAGAAATATACAGGTAATTTATTTATCATTGATTTTTCTTGTACTCTGTTCATATATATATATCAAATATTTACAAGTAAACAAAGAACTAGATTAGTTGTTTTGTTTTACATTTCTTCGGTGATAAATATTTGACTCAAAAATTGTATTTATGCGCAAGCATAAAATATTTATTTTATTCCAGAATTATGTAATTTAATTTATTTTACGACTTGATTAAATATTTTTATTAAGTAGTAAAAAATTGTGCTTCACTTTCTTGTAGTTTTTTTTTTTTCATGTCTTCATAATTATTCTATTCTAAGATAAGTTCTTGCGCTTTAGTAGTGTAAATGCGGTCACGCATGACGTCATCAAGTACCTTTTGACTATGATGCAAGTCCGTACCCCCCGTATCTTGACTATATAACAATAAAAGTTTATAATTTCAAAACAGTAATAATTTAAATTGAATTAAAAAATATATTAGTCGATGCGCAATTGCATAATACATGCCTGATAAAATTATTAAATTTTTTGAATATACAGTTTCGGAGTTAAAAAATAAATACTTCCAAAATAGGCGGTTATTTTTGTTTTTTATGTAAATGCGAAAACGGTTTATTAACTTTAGTTTAATATTTATGTTGATTTATAATGTAATGTATACAAATTATTTGTGTAATTATACTGAAAATGGGCAATAAATTTCATATAATTATTTACAGAACAAGATGAAAGAACTCTTCATTTTAAGTGCAATTATTTGCACTGTAATATCCACTACAACTACAAAAATGACGACAACAACACCAATGCCTACGCCTTTATCACCACTTTCAGACGAATTTATTAACCATATCAATCGGCAACAATCGACGTGGCAAGCAGGCAGAAATTTCGCCGAAAATGTTTCGATGCGTTACATTCGTAAGTTAATGGGCGTTCACCCAAATTCCAAGTTACATCGGCTACCAGCGCTATTACATGACGACGATACTGCAGTCCCTGACGAATTTGATTCCCGCGAACAGTGGCCAAACTGTCCCACATTACAAGAGGTCCGGGATCAAGGCTCCTGTGGGTCATGCTGGGTATGTTTTTTTTCCCTTTTTTATAATCCTTAATAATTGTTTGTTTTTATTTTGTAATCTGTGAATTAGATATAAAATAAACAAATCTAGTTGACAAATTAAAGATTTCCCGGTTCGTAATCATTTGTTACAAAATATAATTGGTTATTTATGTAGATAGCCGGTTAATTTCCAACAATATTTTAAATTAAGCATGCACTGTGTAATTGAGGAAGCGAATTTAGTAAACGCCGTTCTCGGCAAACACTGAAACTGTTGTGTACAGTCAGTACAGCTAGTTTCTAATGAATCAGCCGTTTAATATTATTTTCGAGTAAAGCATTCATAAAGCAAATCAACGAAACACCGTTTATTAAAGGTGGTTTCCTCTTACTTATAGATTTGTTGTAGTCGGAAGCTTATCGACGATTTTTAAACACTGTTTCCTTTCCTGTATGGCACTGTATTTCATTAAAACCAAATAATATCATACAATTACATAAATATTTATATGTGAATCCGGTCTATTCATCTATTTTTGCTCTTAGAATGCAGGTTTGAGTATAAACTCAATGAGGAGTTAGTCTATAATTCTCTCACACACACAGAGTCATACCAAAACCCCATATATTTAACCCTTAGCCGTCAAATAGTCAAACCTCATACGTAAGCGTTAAGGTTACCGTTGCTGGCAGAGCAACTCATTCTACTTGAAATATAATATAGTATATTGTAACAATTTAGATATAAACTTCGATGTAAGTTGCCATGTTTGAATCAGAATTGGTGTCCAATTAAAATAGAAAATGTAGGCATTAGATGGAAATTAAATTATAAGGGAACCTTGAGTCTCATCGTTAAGTACACATACAATGTCCAATAGATTCAATAATGAATGTGACATTGCATGTTATTTGTTTAATTATGTTAGGCCTTTGGAGCGGTGGAAGCAATGTCCGATCGCGTTTGTATCCACTCAAAGGGCGAAACTCATTTCCGATTCAGCGCTGAGGATCTGGTGAGCTGTTGCACGTCCTGTGGATTGGGTTGCAATGGGGGTTTCCCCGGCCAAGCGTGGAACTATTGGGTGCATAAGGGCATCGTGTCCGGCGGCCGCTATGATTCACATCAAGGTTGCCAACCGTACGAAATTCCACCGTGTGAACATCACGTGAACGGTAGCAGACCAGCATGCGAAGGCGATGATCATGGCACCCCGAAATGTGTCCGGGAATGCGAAAAGGGGTACTCGATGCCTTACACCAAAGATTTACATTTTGGTAAATCTTCGTACTCAATCAGCAGCGAACCGAATCAAATCCAAAAAGAAATTATGGAGAATGGACCGGTTGAAGGTGCATTCACTGTGTACAGTGATTTGTTGCAATATAAATCGGGTAAGTTGGATTACTTTGGCTCTAGAATAAATCTTTATTATTTCCGAACATGACAGGTGTTTATCAGCATGTAACCGGGGAGGAACTAGGCGGCCATGCTATTAAGATGTTGGGTTGGGGTGTTGAAAATGGGACACCTTATTGGTTGATTGCTAACTCATGGAATAGCGATTGGGGCGATAATGGTTTTTTCAAGATTCTAAGAGGTCAAGATCATTGCGGTATCGAAAGTATGGTCACTGCTGGCCTTCCAGCCTAAACATATCAGTCTTTGTGGCTATGTTTGAAAATCAAATAAATGTTGTTAATAAACTGAATCTCTCTTTATATTTTAGAATACTTTTAGGTGTGCTTTATTTCTATCCGAATTATATATATTAGCACATTAGCTGTTGTATTTTCTATATTTTTAAATACAGTTGATTTTTGTTGTGTAGCTAGATAATGTTTATTGATGTTTAGAATTAATGTGTCTTATCATCATGTCTTATGATCAAACAGGAAATGTTTATACAAAGTGTGTATAATAAATTGTGCAAATAAAGTTGATTTAACTTAAAGTTATTCTATTTTTAGTTATATACGAGGGCTGTCCGACAAGTACTTAGCCCCACCGGTCTATAGCGCCACTGTCGCAAGAGACATAACTTATTGTGTAGTACATTATCTTAGGCGGCTACTGTTAAAATTTCAGCCGAATCGGACTTGTAGTTTTGTTTTTGCGTGTGAAAGCGGGAGTTTCCGCAGATTTTAGAAAACTGGTAAAAGGGCAATATCGGTCGGTGATTCGATTTTTGTATCCGCATTAACCAGCTTTAACAGTAAAGTTGTCTGTATCAATTAATTTAAAAAATATGCAATCTTTGTTTTACATGGGTTATTTAATTATTAATTTCCGTAGAGTAAGTATTGTAATCATGAAAAATTTCGAACTCGAGATTTCAACGGATATACATGTATTAACCTTCCCTGAATCGAATGTGACTATTTTCGGAATGACGTCTGTCTGTGTGTGTCTGTGAACGCTCTAGGGCCAAAAGTGTCGAACGAAAAATTATGAAACTTCAAATTTAAGACTAGATGTGCATCTCCTATTTTTGAAAAGAATATTCAAACCGGTAGTGCATGTTACACTCTATACATTTTTGTTCTATCTCCAATATCACTAGAACGGCTACACTTACGGCAAAAATAGTTATGTTCATAATGAAAGAGATTAATATTTTGCACAATTTTTGTTTGAAATATTTCTTCAATAAATGTACCAGTTACGAGATAAAAGAATATTCAAACGAGAAATACATGTTTACTCTATGCATTTTTTGTTCTATCTCCAATATCACTAGAACGGCTACACTTACGGCAAAAATAGTTATGTTCATAATGAAAGAGATTAATATTTTGCACAACTTTTGTTTGAAACAATTCTTCAAAAATTGTACCAGTTGCGAGAAAAATGCTACAAAATATTATAAATATATTGTTTACGTTGCCATGGATTAGCATGTAGCTTATAAAATCGGATCATCTGCTATTTTGACAGGAAAACAAAATAGACCCAATTAGATATAAATGACATTTCAGAATATTTCTGTAGTGTAGTGGTTAGTTTTGATAGCTAGTACTTCAAAACCATTACAAATTGGTATTGGTATCATTTTCCACCCATTCATTTATATAATCGCATTATTCTTTGTTCGTTTTACCATAAATAGGGTAGGAGAAAGAATAATATAAATCATTACGTTTTGAATTATGTTAACTGCCACATTTTTGTATAGTGTTACTTGAATCACTTCGAATGAATCTCTTGCAATTTCTCTGTTATTATTGCAGAGGTTTGCAGTATTACTACTATAATTTGAAAACATGTTTTCACATCAATGTAGTTTCAGTTAGAGGTACCATATAAATTATAAACAGATCATAATAGATGCATTGAAGTACACGCATACCATTTTTAATGGCAGTAGTAACGATAATGGTAATGGTACATAAGTCAACAATAATTACCATATTAATGTATATTTTTACTATAATAAATTTGCAAGTTGATTATGATGGTGGTCATATATGAATATGAATACTATATTTTGCACACAGCTCTCAAAAAAATTTGTTTAGGATATATTTCTACAAGATATATATATATATATATATATATATATATATATATATATATATATATATATATATATATATATATTTCCAGTGCAAGGTTTTACTAGATAAAATTTTCCACAATATTTTGTTGACAAAAGTGAAGCCATTTGATTGAACGAAAAAGATACGCATGTGTTTACAACTCATCTCCATTTCAAATTACACATTTCATTTCGCATGTAATGTGTGTGTGTGTATGTGGAAGTGTAGCATATAGAGCGGTACTTTGAAATGTCCGTCGGCTGTCCATGTACTGACAAAGAACGACATAAATACAGGCAGTGTCAGTCATGTGGCGTGCGTCAACCGCTAACGAGATGGAATCTCGGACGGCGGTGCACATTGTCACGTGAATGATGGGACGTGTATATACGATTGTTATTATTTGTTGGTTTTGTTGTTTCTCTGTATGTAAACACATACACATTACATACATATATTTATTAGATGGGCCCTAGTTGTATATTCGAATTGTTATATATACAGTTTGAAGTTATAGGAGTATCCCGGCAAGGATATGGAATATGTTGCACATGGAAGAGCAGCAGTTAGATGAACTTCGCCGGCGAATGGAATGCGTATGATCAGTGAGTATAGAGCATATAGTTATATACTCACTGGTATAGAATATGCAAGATTCATTAATATTATATAGTAAATATTTCAATATACATTTTATTTATATTGATGCATTTTAAGTTATACATGCATAAGTGAAGACACCAATGTCTTCAGCTCGCCTTACGGCCATTTTGGTAGAAAGTATATTAAAAATAATAAAGATCCATAGACAGCGTTTCAATTAGGAAATAAGATTATAATGCATAATCTTAATTATTACTTGCAAGTTTTTCGAAAAAAAAAACAAAATTAAATAATAGTTACTAGAAATCGTTAATAATTAAATAATGAGGAGGCATATAACCTTATTGGTACTTATGTTAGTACAAATAGCAAAACATAAAAAATATATACACTTACATAATTAGCAAATAGCACTAACTCTAACACAATTTAAATTCGCAACTAAATCGTGTTGCTTCTTACGAAGTGCAAGAGCAACCGATCGATTTTAAACTCTCTTGGTTGAACTAAGGGTGACTATAACATTTCTACCCTCTCAAAAAAAAAAAATACTATCTTAAGATTGGTCTAATACTGCCTTGGGCACAATTAGGTACACCTTTGTATTATTTGCATACCAACATTTCTATAGTTTCGTTTTACCTAGAAAAACTAGCAATAAAAATAACTGTCTAACAACAGGTATCAAGTTCTAAATATTACCCTTCCATGCTAAGTGCTTTTTGTAAGAAGAGCAGTCAAGGTCAAGGGGGCTAACGGGAACGTATCAAAGAATGAATCAACACCAATGAAATATTTTTTAGTACATAAGTCATATAGTGTCTGGTCAAGTGTTTGTAAAATTGGCGGATATAAAAAATGGACAGAAATTCGTTTTGAATCTTCCTGATTCCATAAATGTATATCGCATATCGGTCGCTTGTACGCTCTTAGGGCGCATTTATAATAGAATTTCTCCACGGCAAGTTTAATAGCTATCTTTATCTAGCGCACACGTGTGACAACCATCCTGCTTGCACACCAAACTTGGTGGAAGTAGGACAGGTTGTCCATATTGGTGCGTTAGATAAAGATAACCAATTTTGTACTCGGAATCTTGACGTGAAACAAGGCAATTATAAACAGTCTTTTAGGACCAACTTTGTGGCTCTATTCTTCTGAAGATACTGGATCGATTTTAACGAGATTTTGAGAATTTGTCTGCACATGTGTAACATAAATGTGTAGGCCATTTTGGAAAATATTTTTGAGACATTGCCATTTTCGAAATACATTTTCTAAACATAGAACTTCTAAATATGATTATCAGGAAAACGGGCAAAGTTTTAAAATGTTATTAAATCAATTTATTATCTATCAAAATCTAACATCCTAATACTCTTCTTGAAATAACTAGTTTGTTCTTTTACTGAACGGAAGTTGTATGTCCTTTCCTTTCGAGTTACTGCTTTTTATTTCGAAAATTACATGACGATAAAACGACAGTTTAAAAATTAAATTTACGTATTATTTACAATACGAAAACGGCTCTGAACATGCACTGAATAGAAAGTGCAAGCCAAACGAACAGACTATAGGAATAAGGGCGCTACATTTAATCATTCAATGCGCCTGCTGCTTATACAAGCCCGCAGTGCAGTTAAGTCAGAAAGGTTGCTTATTCCTTGAAAGACTTCAATGCTACGTTAGAAATGAGGAGCGATCCGAATAACCATAGCTGAGCCAGTTATTGACTTATTCATCTGTTAAAGGTAGCTTAATTGGTGATAGATGAGTAAATTAACAGTTGACACAGCTATGGTTATCAGGATCTCACCCGTACTGTATTAGTATTAATAGCATTACTTGAAGAGTTTGAGCAAGTATGTTTAATGTTTAAAATATATAGATTGGTATCCAATGTTTAATAATCATTACCCAAACTTTCATAGATTATTTTAAAAAGTTACTAACGACATAGAAAGGTCCACGTTACTAATAGGTTAATGATTTATTGGAAATATAACTATAATTAATTTATTAATTTTTATTGGGTAAACTTGTTACTACAGTACATTACACCTATGAAGCTGTTCACGTTATTAATTTTAGACTTATATTATTCATTGTATACACAATTATGACGTGGACAGTTTCATGCGTGGACTGTTAAAGAAACCAAACAACTTAATAATTGTCGGGTGACCAAAACACAAAGCAAAATTTATTTGTAAAAATATGCTTGCGTGTTAATTTTACTGTGAAATCCTGCGACAGAAAAAGCTAGAACAAAAGTACGTAACAAACCGGTTATCAGGGTTACAGAGTATGATTTTTTAACGTCTAAATCTCAGCTATACGGTGCGTAAATGTACACGTTTCTGTCTATAGCCGTGTCACATTCACGCAACACCATTATCATCCAAGACGTCTGTATACTCACGTTTTCGACACATTCCTCCACCTGTTGCTACGTGCTAAAAACATACAAAACCCGCGTGATAAGGGGGGGGGAGATAGGCGTACCTCACGTCGCCAATCGCCCCGCCTATATAGAATTTCATTTATTTCCCCTGAATATCGTGGAGGGGGGAGCCAGACCGTGCTGACATCTACCTCTCCATTTAATAACTAGTGACTAGGAAATTGTTACAGATGGAACTATTTTTAATTTATAAAGATTCTCTAAATATATATAATTTTATAACCTATTTTTTTAGGTGAACCACTCTTATGCAAATATTATTCAAATATCTTTTATAATATAGTTGTTAAATATATATTTATATTTTAAATTATACCCGCAGTAAACAAGTTTCTCCTCACATTCATGGATAACCTGACTGAGATGTTACCTACAGTGACTTTATCCGATAGGTAGACCGTAAGGTGGGGATAAAAGAGGCGTGTGTATCAGTGCTCATTGACCAATCACGTAAAATCAAACAGCAACAATCGAATATCTCAGTTGCTCTCTTCCTTTAGTGGAAAAGAGCAAGAATATTTATATTAAAATAACATCCTAAACATGAGACAGACATATAGCAACTCATATAAGTTAGAAAAAGACACAATATAAACATGTTAAGTTAATTAAAACAATAAGGACAGGTATATTAGGTTTACGTATACGTTGGACAAGGACAGAATATATATATAGGTGATGTTAGCATAAATGAGAAAGATGGAGTTATAGGTTTCTAAATGGGATAGAAAGAGTAAGTAATTAAAGTGTGTGATGTTAACATATGTGTTACAGTATAGGATTCAGGCGAGTAAATGTGGATCGAAGATTGTGTATGTGAGACTTGATATTTTTTCGCGGTTTTATCGTAGCGGTTATTGGTTTTAGGTTACGTTTAAGTGGTGATTACTGGTGCTTTACAGTTGATTGTTGTGCGGTTTTCTTTGCATTAGCGTGTGGTGTTTACGTTGTGAAGGATATTACATTTATTGAGTGTTTATTTCATGTTATTACACTTGGAAGCCTTGTAGGATATCGGATATCAACCGTACCTATTATCGGTCAACAGGTACGTTTATATTATTATAACAAATCGTGATTTTAGACCCACATATGCACACATCTTAAAAATAGGCATTTTCATTAAAATCTCGAGCTCAAATAGTTTTATAATTGAAATACAGTGAAATCACGATTTAGTGAACAAATCTTGACAAGGCTTCGTCACTATTTCAGGATTGTTTACTTCTTCAGTTTAAGGTGGCATTCACCTTTTGAGCACAATAAAAAAGCTGTTTTTTAACATTTATTTTCTCAGGGTACGTTCGAGATATTCGTATGCGGTTTTTTGTATCGTATTTATTCAACTTTTTTCTTTCATAAGGTATTTTTTAAAGTCGGGTACGTTTAGCCCCGGCGAAGATGTCCAGGTCCAAAGTGGGCAGCTCAATTTATGCGCGCGGTAGCATAACTCTGGTCCCAGTTGTTTGAAAAAATAAAAAGAAATAAGGGTTTTAAAGTATATTAAATTGTCTAGGAATTGATTCTCGGGTGGTCTATTTGGACCATAATTAGCAAAATGGCGACCATCGTACGAAAAAAGTTATTTTTTGCCACTTTTTTTCTCCTTTGGCGGGCTTTAAAAAATATTAACAATTATCGGACATACTTCGTCGAGAATCAACTCCTAGAGAATTTTATTACCTTTAAGATGCGCTTATCGAGAGTTAAATCGGTTAATTTGTTGTCGAGATATTCTACCGCGCGAATATGGTTTCGAGAAAAACGCGTTTAAAGTTTCAACTTTAGACTGACGCGCGTGTTTGAGCAAAAACATTGTTTGGTTTAAATCGCAATTTCACATATTTCCAACTCGAATTTCAAAAAAAAGGCTTCAGAAACCTATAGTCAACACTTCAAAGTGTCCTATTCTGCAAAAAAAAAAAAATATCGATTTTTTGAATCCGCAAAAGGTGCAATTCTGAGCAAATTTATGTTCTGAAACCACGAAACCAGGGAGTTATCGCCCATTTTGTTTAGTTGTCCCCTTGCAAAATCATATAATAACGGTAACAATACATTTAGAGGGTGTCTAATGACTGTTACTAAATATCCGAAAACTTATAACCAAAGGGGAGGTTTATGAATCCGGCTGCCTATATGTGTGGAATACAATGCGATGCGGAACCCCCTAGTGCTCTATTAGCGGATTTATCAATGTGCGAATGAACACAACATTTTGGTTAGGGTGTGTGGTTTTATCTATTGTATTTGGGGATATTGTGATTGAGTTGTTAGTCTTGCTTTTCTGATCATTATCTCTCAACCATTGTTCTTTTTTTCTTCCTTTGGTGTCTATATTCGTATCAAAAAATTTAAGTTACTATAATAATATAGTAGTATAATTATATAGTGTAGTGATAAATACAGGTAATTACAGGTATTCACAGATTCACACAATGGTTATAACCATACTGAACTTCCAACAAAAACAAAAAAGTTTGGATAGTTCTACAATAAATATAAATTCATTCTGTAGTTTGTAGTTTTGCCATTATATGGTTTCAATATTATACTTAACCCAGTGCCGTATTAATACATTTGGGGGCTCTAGGTGCAATTTTGGGGGTTCCTCTAACACGTGAAAATGTATTAGGCCCGGTATTAAAGTCATGGTTTAAACTGTAGTTATGGTTTAATGCAGGGTTTCGAACCAGAACTGAATAGAAACCCAAAAACCTGAAATAACCGTTATCTTTGCCGAAAACCGGAGAAATATATCGGTTGTATACGGTTAGGTACATGTGCAAAAAAAAAAAAATTAGTATATTAGATTTAAAAGAATGTGGAGTGGCCCAAAAATAGGTGCATATCTAGACCATATACAAGTCTTAAGTTTAAAGTCTCACAATTTTACGTTCGACAGATTTGCCTCTAGAGCGTTTAAAGACAGACACACAGATACACAGGCAGACAGAGGCACAGACAGTATTTCGAGAATAGTCACATTCAATTCAGACGAGGTTAAAACGTGTATATCCGTTGAAATTTTGCATGATTATACAACTTATTACTGTATATAAGAAATTAATAATTTCATACCTTACACAGAAGTTCTCGGCAAATCATAGCGATAACTTTATTGGAAATATTCACTACACACACATTTTAAAGATTTTAAAAACAATTTTATTATTAGATTCTTTATAAAACTATAAAAACAATTTTGTTTAAATACTTATACTATCCATTTGAACACGAAATGTACGAAAATGATCACAAACCCCGTCACACTTATAACTTGACTATACGTACAAATATAAACTGAACATGTTTTAACCGTAAAAATGCATTTTCTTTTAAAATTAAATTGAACTGTTTACAAGTTTTTTCTTGTGTAAATTTATTCAACGCCTGGCAAGGTCATGTTTTCGATGCCCAGTACTAATTTCGCCTTTATATACTATAGCTATAAGGGTCCTATTGCTTTACTTACTATTTTAGCTTTAGCCAATCGCATCAAATTTGAACCAAATAAATTCTTCTAGATCTTTAACATGCATCAACCAAAATATTTCAATACATCGGCAGTTTCATATCGTTATTCAGACTGTGAAGTGATGCTTTGTGACTTATTCGGGGTTTTTAGTGTTTTCTTGAGATTTTAGAGGGAGTTTCGTGGATATTGAAAGACTTTCTAGTGTATTGTGAATGAAGATTAATCTGCAAAAGTTTAAGGTATGATTTAAGATATATTTTGCTTTGTCTGATGCTACCGATTAAAAGCAAATAATTTATTTGGTTCTTCGTACGATTTTATACTTATTTTATTTGAAATAATCATGTATCATGTTGCTCGAGCGTCGTACCGAAGTACAAAAGAGCTATAGTGTTCAGTAGAGTATCTTGGCGAATTTATTCAAGATTAGGTACAGGTACCTATGCCTTCAGCTCGTCTAATAGAATTTAAATGTGATGAGAGCAGCGGACACCCAGTTAAAATTTAAAATGTAAAACAATTATATTCAATTATATAAGGAATTTGGGTTCACAACTTGATAAAATATGGAGTGACCTGCACTCGATTTACTTTTACGTAGTATTCTTTATATATATATATATATATATATATATATATATATATATATATATATATATATATATATCCCAAACAAGCAGTCAAAAAATTAAAATATTTCAATTGTAATTCTTTAGTGAATGGTACAGTTTAGGAGAAAACTTATGAAATAAAAGTTGTTTAAAATTAGAATATCTAGAGTTTTTATATTTAAAAGTTTTTCTGTAAATGCAGCGATTTCCAATATAATTAAGAAATGACACGAGTAAACGAGCACTTCCTGGTAAAATATATTTTTAAAATAGGAGGTTTTCTATTTTGGGGGACACAAATCTTAAATTCAAAACATCATATTTTTAAATTGAACGATATAGGCTATAGAACGTTCACATACACACACACACACATACACACACACAGACATCATTGAGAAAATAGTCAAAATGGCTATTTCCATTAAAATCTCGAGGTTGATTTTTCGGTAATCCCTATACTTACTTATTACTTCGTAAAAGAAAGTAAAAAGAACAACCTACATGTTACATGTTATTTAATTAGAGTGTATGTAAATGTATTCCAAATGAGAATTTTAATTTTGATGCACGCATAGTCATCGCTTAATAATTATACAAATCCACCGTGCTTTAACTCAACACAGTAAAAATGTATGTAAATGCAAGTCACTTTTAATGCGAAATACATTTAAAGCGTGCAATTTTAATGGGTTTTGCAAAAAATTCTTGTAAATTAAAGAAATTTTTATATAATTATGTACAAATGCGTGAGTTTATGTGGAAGGTTGTGTTGATGTGATGTAAATTTGCATATTCCTGTTTACAGGTCATGTGTCTTTAATATATTATTATTAATAATATTGTTTGGCCTTTTGTTTATTATAAGCATAGGTGCTTTTATGTTAAATTTAAATTTAATGTATGCCAATATGCCAACAGCGTCAAATTAATATATGGTATTGGTACATGTTCGAACAGGTTGTTTAGTGTAGTAGCAGTATAGGAACATTTCTTGATCTGGTGAGTGATTTTGGGATGTGCCGAACTGTGAACAATCGTGATATATTATATGTGAGTTCTGTTCGTCATTATACACCAAAGAACCATCTGCTCCCTTGCATGCTGATGCTAACTGTCTCGATTACTAAACATGAAGGATTAAAGGATTATTTGAAAATGTGGTCTGACAACCACACGTTGCTACACATTCGGTACTGGTACAACTTTGGATTTCATCCTCCAATCAATGCTCATATAATTTTCATTTATCCTGCTTTAATACTGCCCTTATAATAATAATTATAACACCCAAAAATTCTAAGATATTTTATGTTAACAAGATTTTTCATATTGTTAACTCAAAGCCAGAAAATATGATTCAATTTCATGATTTACTATCCCCTGTATCAGATGTTTGTATGGACTGATATACCGGGTGTGTCGGTTGATATTGCACGTAATCCGATTATAGATTTACTTTCCCGTCGTTTCGAGAGCACCCCGTGTACGTAATGTGGTCCTCGTTAGCACTGGTGCTTCTGTCACTATACAGCCATTCTGTATATCTATGACAAAAACCGAGAAGGCACTAATGTACCATGTTTTCCCAACGAACGTTCAGATAACAATGAACAAAAAATATATTTTTTCATAAACCATGCTCTGTGCTTAATAATTATATACTTGTAGTAAGTATAAGATGACATTTGTTCTTTCTTGGACGTAGTCTAAAAGGACGTAATGCAATTAAGAATAAGTTCAAAAAGTTAAACATATTAAAATAGCTCAAACCATTTTTACCATTTACTTAATAGCCATGAAACATATGTGTGGTAACTAGGTAAACATAAATGTAACATGGCCATTTTTAATAGAGATTTATCAGTAAATGGTACATTTTTCGAAAAAAGTTTTTAAATAAAAACTGCAAGAAATGTTAATATCTTCAACTTTTATAAATATCACTTTTTCTGTAACTCATGTCGTTTTCGAGATATTAGAAAAGAAGTTAGAGTAAATCGTTACTTCCTATTTTTGTAATTGTTTTCAGAAAATAGGAGATACTTTAATATAATTCATCATTTACATATATTTTTGAAATCAGGGATATTTTAAAGGAATTTCTGTCTGTAATATTCCGAAATACTATAGTTCTTTTGTATACACTGGGCTTTTAAATATTTCTAAAGATCAAATTTCCAAAACTGTGAAACTTCTGTAGGTCAAATACTTGACATAACACAGTTAAAGTCGATTCCAAAATCGATTCAAAGTAACAAAATGTTTTTCTTAAAAAAAAAACAAGCTTAGGTACAACGCACTTATGCGTCCAGCTCGCCTTATAAGTAGTATATGCGATGCGATAACTCGGGAAGTATACGGGCTTGGATATAATAATTTATTCCTTTGTTTATAACGTATTATTATATTGATTTTGAATTTTAATAAAGACGAAAATCAAACCGGTAATGTATACCATAATTTGGGTATCAATATTAAATCATCTGTTGGATTATAGAAACAAGTAGATAATGTGAAAATTCATGGCTGCTTAAATTTATTAAATAAACCTTCTGCTATATACAAAGCCAGGTATTGTTGACACATAATCCTTCTAAATATTTTTGAAAATATTTCTTTATTTATCACATACTTAAGACGGTTTAAACTTCATATTCTGAAAAGTGTAGTTAAGATTCTTAAACGGCCAGGTACCTATTTAAAAGATTACTTGAACGTTGAACACGCAGATAAAAGCCAATGATGAATTTCTATTGTTTCTTTGAAAGGAGAAAAAACGCCGTGTGCCCGTATGTGCTTTCAAACAACAAACTAATATTCAAACAATACCGTTTTGTCAATATTATTTAAATGCATCGAGGCGTCTAAAAATGAACAAATCCATAAATTCACTTGACATGTATGCCATTAGACATGATTAAGTTTACAGCACTACATTGAATAGATACCTGCTGTTTGGCGGCAAAATTCAAATTTACAACACGCTGTTATCCTTTTACTTCGATGTGCTGCTGTTTGGTATAAATAAGAAACAATAGATTGGTGAGCGATGTTTTTGTTTTCTCGCAACAATGCTAAACGGAATATTGAGTGTTCTCGTCAATTTATTTGGCAGTTTCTATTCGGGAAGCGATCACGCGGAAATAAGGGGTTGCACGAGCTAAAATAAAGGGTTGATGCACACGCCTTGCAAGATGACGGTTATAGAGTGATATCCTGGGGTGATATTTTATATGCGACTACACATGTAAATATTGATAAATAAACTCTGAAAGTATTAACAACAATAATGTTTATGTTTCTTCAAATATTTCATAAGGAATGAAGTCTTGTTTTTACTTCTTTGGATTAAGTCTAAAATGAAGTATTGTAATCATGTTCCGTGTCTTGTTTTGCTAACATAAACTGGTATTCTTTTATAAATTCGTATTTCGAAACCTAAGATTTTAAAATACAAATATTATCCATATAGCAACATTATATTTTGAAATGTGTGAATTAACGACAGACAAATTTGTGCCATATTTCAAACGGTCAAATTAAGCAATTAGCTTGTAAATTTGTGACGCCAATGTGTTGATAGTGTGTGTGTGTTCTGTATAATTATAAACAACACATATCTACAAGATTTGGAATTTATCCACTATGTCGGCATCTTTAATTCTGAGAACAATTTCCAATGATCTAGTGTGCTGTTTTGTGGTTTTGCGCCACACAACGTGTTGCGGTTTTCAAGTCTTTTGTTCTTAAACAAAATGTCTTATTCACTAATAAAATATGATAGTAGTTGTCTCGATAATTATCAATATGGCATTTCCCTCCCAAGAGACCAACAATCGTTTAATTCCTTGTCCTTGCCCTTCTTATACTTAATTTTTACTATATATTACTCCGTTTTCCGAGATATTGAGAAAGTAGCATGGGTAAACTGTTACTTCCGGTTAAAATATTGTTTTCAAAAATAGAAAGTGCACACTGGAACCATATATCAATCTTAAGCTATAAATTTCCAACAGATTTGGTTTTAGAGCGTTCACACACAGCCAGACACATAGAGGATATTCCGAAAATAATTAGATTCGAATCAGGAATGGCCAAAACGTGTATTTCCGTTTCCATTTCGTATATTTTCATGATTTCTTCGTCCGAGAAAATAATTAAATAAAATCTGACAATAGATTTATGGATGTAATTCGGAGGTACAATAAGCTTCACCTAAGTAATCTTCCACTTAATTACTATCCTTCCAAAGATCGTTAACGTTAATAATTAAATATAATTTCAAACGAAAAACCGAAACTCGAGTTTCAGTTAGACTTATACTTCTTGCGCAGGTCAGCTGATGCGTGTTGGTGTGTGATTTCGTGACGCAGGTAAAAAAGCGAGGTGTTCTTTTTCTAAGGTTCTTCTTGTTAAATGTATGACGACGATATACCTATAGTATGCCTGATGCTCTGTCTCCGTTTCACTAATTGCCGTTTCCCGCACTGATTATAATAATAGGCCGGTATTCTTTCTTGTTTGTATATTTGCTGGACACGGCACGTTAACTTAGAATAAAGACGAAATGAAAATTTGTTAAACGTCTTGTTAATGGCACCAATTCATGTGGTGTCTTCTGCTTGTTTAATAATTAGACTATGTCAGGGACTGTTCGGTTTTTTCATGTAGTATATAAAGAAATTAAAGTTTAAATTATAGTCTTGTTGTAGTGTTCTTATTATCTGTTCCCAGATGTTTTTGTAGCAATTACAAAAGAAGGACATAGCTATATATTGGTAAAAATACAAAAAATAAAATTACATACATACTTCATATTTAAATTTAAATAAAAATTTATTAGTTGTATCGTAAGTATTAACTCGTCAGTTTACCTGATTGTAGACCCTAAATCTAAATCGCATTATAATTTTATTTTTTGTCGTGAATACTAAAATTAATTACAATAAGATTGTTGTTTATTTCGGCAAGAAGCGATATGTGTGTGTGTGTGTGTGTGTGTGTGTGCTCTACAACTAATATCATTGAACATAAAAAATGGTTTTGTTTTGAATGTAAGATTAGTATATACCTGGAAATAAAACCACCAATGTTTGAAAAGGATATTTCAATTGAATGTGCAAGTTTACTCGTGTTAGTTTTTGAACAGGACATGAGTTAGAGAAAAAGTAATGCACGAATGTTATAATATAAATGTATTTTCAAATTATTTGCTGGCCACAACAGATATTTATTATTAAATCTACTACTTATACAGTTTAATGAACATGGGTGATTGTATAATGTTAGAACTGATCGCAATCTGTACTGGGAACCGATATTTTCGAGGTTATTTTTTACCCCAAAAAACCAGAACTATTACAAACAACAATAAAATTCGGTATAGCCACATTCTCTTATGGTTGAACTCTTGTAAAACTTTTTCCGCATATTTTAACACCTAATCCTACTAAACGGCTCGCCAACACAATAACCTATGGGCTTTGCGCATTCAGTCACTACTGTTCCCGCCGTTTTTAGGCATTCACGATGGCAAATCAAGCGAATGCTAAACCACAGTTCGGAACCACATTATTTTATTATGTGCAAAGCGGATTAAAAATAACCCCGAACGGTATTGTAACGCATTACAGATAGGGATGAAATATTTTTGCTTTTTATGATATTTATTACGTTTTTATACTACTTGTAATTTTCTTGTAAGTCATGGCTACAATATATAAATAAGATATTTACCCTTACACGGTTTTCCTAGTTAGCATAATATAATGATGTACAATATTAAATTTGTTTCGTTACTTGTCTTTGGATTACTATTCTAGAGGATGACGATGCCAGTGTCATCAAACCTTTCAGTTGTGATCTCTTATTATTTCCGAATACAATTAAGACAAGTCTGCGCAGAGACAAATAAATGAACAGAAGGAGGAGAGTCGAGTCATCTCATTGAATATTCATCGGCGCCATGTCAACCCACGCCACGCATGTTCATGTGGATCTGTTCTTTGCTCACCGTGAAATATAGCCGTTTAATTAAATTATTCAATAAATATGCCATTTACTCATGACAAACATTCACTATTACATTTATCAAAAGTATCCAAACAGCATCATTTACAAATGAACATCGGGTGTGATAGGATAGATTAGTTTAACCATCTTTTGAACATCGTAAAAATACTTATAGATAGTTTATTGTTTCTATAATGATTTGAAATTATTCAATTAATCTTATTTTCGGTTTATCTTTGAACAATTTCTGTTAGCCACAAAACTGTTCATGTGTTAACGTGTTAAAAGTTTCGCCAGCCTGTGGTTGTGCCCTTATGACATCACGAACCACCATTATATCCGTGAAGGGGGACTTCTTTTCAAACACATTCTCATATTTCACATCATGTATGTGTGCCTGTTGTTAAAGGCATGTTGTTGCTGTATACATGGTTCAAAATCTCTTCCCCCAAGTCAGAACAGGGTGCTTTACGTACATTGATGCAAAAACACATCAGTCAACTCTATGGAACAGTGATGAGTCGAGAATTTACTAATGAGCACATGCTTATCGTTTGCTATTTATTGGGAGGAAGTTATTGGAAAAATATTCAGCAAAAACAACTGGAATTTCTAATTAAAAGAATTCGTAATCTATTGTATTTGTCTTAGATTTTAAAATGACTAAACTATCGAAGTAAAAATAATGAAGATTTAAATCCTGCAAAATTTATAATATTATGTTACAAAACCAATAATACAAAATGCAAAAAACAAAAGGCAGACCAATATTTACGATCTTCTGGACATGTTTACTGGTCGCTTCCGTCACACCGAAAATCGTATCTCATTTCATATGACTCGCAAACGACGCTGCAAGAACCGCCTCTTTTTCTACCCCTTGGCCCAGCACTTGACAGAGGGCGAGGAGCGAGCCGCACATCAGAACCAAAGGGAACCGACACAGGAAGAATTATATTCGTTTTCACCAGAACCCAAAATATTTTTAAATACTTGGAATGTGTTTTCAGGACTTTTAAGTGCATCTCAACAACAAATGTTTGTAGTTTTTTTTCTGCATTTTTTCTATACTGTCTCTTTAGAGATACAGGAACATTGAAAAATTTGTTGCAGATGCTTGCTAGATTTATTAGTGTCGATGTAAAAAGTTCTAACATTTCCTGATGTGAGGTATGAAGTATACATTAGAATTAATCGCAAATAAAGTTTATAGAGTTTCCTGCAAATATTGGGTATTTTTTAATGTCAGAAAAAAGTGTGTTCTTCAAATCAATCTCGCAAATTTTTGAAAATATGTTTAAAATTCGCGTTTTCGATAAATAATGTTTGTCCCTACATGAAGTAGTGTAATATTTCATTGTATTTACATATATATGCGTGTATGAATCACCATTATATAGCTTTCACATTTATATTTCTTTTTCTAATTTAAACATGTTAATCGTAATTATTATAAAATTTGTTTGTTCCTATCCAAATAAATTTAAAACATCCGCCCATGTATTTAATACCCAGTCATAATTCAATAAATAAAAACTTAAATATAATGTTCCAGTACCCGTATAATATACTCAAGAAGATATAATTGTAATTTACACAACAAAAAATTAACAAGTTAAAAAGAGGAAACAGATTTCTTTGCTTATAAGTGCTGCTAATTTCGCCTCATATAAGTAGTAAATTACTAAGAAAATAACACGTTAGGATGAGGTTAATTTTGAGATAATTGTTCGTCTTAATTAGGCTAAAAATAAAAACTGCGGGCTTGCTTCTTATGGCATCCGTGCGTTCAAGACCACAAATTTTACCATCAGAATCCCATATACATACAGATACAGGGATAGTCTGGGAGATAAACGCCTACTTTAAAGTGTAATAAATAATTTGAAACGAGGGCCATATGGTACACAGGGCAGGCCTTATGTCAAATAACTTACTTGCTGGGTCGCACCCTTTTCTCGCAGGGGTGGAGTTCAGATAAATATTTCTTCTTACGGATTTTTAATTATTATCATGTTTCGAATGATTGCTATATTGGGGAAAATCTGTATGTTAGCTCGTGGTATAGCAGAGTCAATTATTGCGTTGTACGTACCGAATCTTATTAAATTAAATAACGCAAGTTTGGAAAACCGGTGCTCAGAAAATATCACAAGACAAAAAGACAAACATATTTATATGTATTTTATATATGATGTTCTTCACTGTTAAAGAATTTAGTTAGAAAATGTTGCCGTCACTGTAATAAAAATTCCTGATTTTATACGTTGTGTAAAATGTTTGATGATATATTGTGAGCATGTAATTAAACGTCATAATAAAGCAATTACTCATATTAAAAATAAAATATCTCGTGATATAATCTAAAATTGTTTCACACAAAAAATACATTTAGTAAATTGACTTAAGTTTGAACAGCGTTGCTAAAAAATCGTGTAAAGCTAATTTCACATGGAACGACAACATCGTAAAAGAGACGTACGGAGTTTTGATTGACTGTTTCGTTCTTCAAGCAATTTATTCGCAGAACAGTCATTCGTCCACAAAGGATATGAATTTTGAGTTATATATCTTTTCGGAATCAGGGAGGCGTAACACGAATTTTTGTGCAATTTTCTAAACATAACTTCATACTTTTGTTTATATTTATATTTTTCCTTTTACATATCTTCGAGCACAGTCACACATGTAAAGGTATTTTTTAATTCGAAAATATAACAACAATTAGTCATATTACGAATAATTTTAAAATACGAGGTGATTAACACAAACCACAACGATTAAAAGTTAAACCCAACGCTCCTTAGCTCTTGTTTAAAACGAAAACCACAAAATAAGATATGTAAATTGACCTTCGATATATGTAACCGAACGTACACTAGCGACACCAACCACGATCCATGTAAGAATTAAGTCATTATCGTACATGAAAATTCTTCCAAGTCCCAAAAAACCAGCTGTACACTCAACCAATACAAATAATCCACAGAACGTGTGTACATTGAGGTGTTGTTGTAGTGAGTTGGATGATTGTTTGTTGGACCAGACGCGGTCTGATGAAGACATCAAGTTGGCCGAAGCAGGTATATGGAACCCGTTATGTAGGCTCTCTTCTTTATCTTCACCTCTCGCTCATACTGCTCGCCTGATCATCCTCTTCTTCACTTCTTTTGAACTGGATAACGAATGAACGAAAACGAACACACAACCATGCTGGTCTATTTTGAATATCTGCCTTTTCGGTTATTCTCGAGTGCAGCAGCATCTTTTTTGCAGATATGTTGGAACGAACTGACTGTATTCATTTAATTACGCCATATAAAATTGTTTTTATGGCAAATTAATGCTCCACCCTTATTTAATATTGTTTTAGAGATAACAGAAGATTCGAGATTTAGTGAACACTGCCTCGAGTGCACTACCCAGTAGTTACATTGAGAGAACTCATGGCAATGATATTTAAGATTTTCTGTAGCAGTTTTCTCGTAACTGGTACATTTTTTGAAAAATACTTTCAAACAAAAGTTGTGCGTAATACTAATATCTTTCTTTATTAACCTAACTATTTTTATCATAAATACAGCCGTTCTAGTGATATTGGAGATAGAACAAATAATGCATATTGTAAACATGCACTTCCAGTGCGAATATTCTTGGCTATATACAAGTCTTAAGTTTGAAGTTTCATAATTTTCCGTTCAATAGTTTTGGCTCTAGAGCGTTTACAGACACACAGACACACTCCAAAAAGAGTCACATTCGATTTAGCGATGGTCAAAACGTATTTGAATATCTCTTTAACCTGTATAAGTTTCACTGTTTCTCTAACTTGTGTCGTTTTCGAGATAATTAAAAAATGACACGAGTAAATCGGAATTTCCGGTTGATATATTCTTTTTAAACGTAAAAAGTTGTCCTTCCCGGGATAAGTATACAAATCGAACATTTAAAATATGTTTTATATGCTATAGCAGTAGAGAGTTCACACACACGGACCGACAAACAGACAGACATGTAGACAGGCAAAGAGATAGACAGACAGACACATTCTCACACATAAAAAATAGTAAACATAGATTCAGGAACTCAAAAAATGGATATTTCAGTTACAATTTTGGGGTCGAATTATGTTTTATGATCACAACACTTTTTATTTATTTATTTAAGCTCCAAACATTTACAATGGTATGAGGAAACTTATTTCTAAAACAATTCATAATAAAATATATTACAAATATAAACAACAAAATAAACATTGACCATAAAATAAAATATAAATTGAACAATACATTAATAACTAAATTACATTTTCCTTAACATATAATTTTAATTTATTTCTAAAGTATATATTACGTATAAAGAAGTTACGTAATAGTGAGGTATCGTAGGAAATATGTATCAAAATAAAAATAAATGTTTCCCTCTTATTTAAAATATTTCGCACACTAGCATTACACGCAGGTATCCATATATCTCCATAACATAGCATAGAGATCGAAGGCAAATATTTAACAGGCACACTACACCGATACTGCACCCGTAAATCAAACAGCGCGGTGCATTCAATTACAGTGCAGTCAAGTGCACCGTATAAACAATACATGCACACCGAACACCGACTCCGTAAAGCTGAGCGAGCGCGCCAGATCTGTTTTATCGGCAGCGTTCAGGACTGTCACACGAACACACATACACGTTGCTGTATTATATGACTTATGTGCAATGTACGTGCGTTTCTGTTTATGTTTTATTACTGTGCACCGTAAACACAATACAGCAACAAGGGTAAACTGTGGCAGTGTGATCGATGGTCGAAGTATTCAGGTGGTAATGTAAGATTTTCTTTTTTTGGTATATTGAAAGGATAATTTTGGAGTTCACTGCAATATTGAATCCGTAAATTTTAAATTGGAGGTATAGTGGTCAGTGATCTTCATAGATTTAGGATAAATATCGTAAACTTAACACTGTTAATTTTAAGTTTGTTATGTTGGCATCCCTAACATAATCAGGTCTAATGGAAAACTGGTCGCGCGACTGAAGCGACTATACTGCTACATGGAGCAGTCTAGTCGCGGGAGAACAGTTTATAATTGCAACATTTATGAAAAATCGATGATTCACGTTTATGTGAATTGATAGGACAGTATTTTCTAATAATCACTTCATCTTTCAATTAAAAGCCGAAGGCTTTGGTGCTTGCATCTATGCTTGTTTTATTGATATCGGTGCATTCGAAAAATAAGTGGTCTCATTAAATGATTCACGCTTTATTCCAAATTAAAATCGATTATTTTTATTGAGTTCCTGCAATTAGGATATCCTTATTTCTTACTTACAACTGATTTTTCAAATATACTAATAAGACCAATTAAATGGATAATTATTATATGTTACAAATTAATATCCATATACTTTATATACCAAAACTTTCTTTAATTAATTTTCTTAAGAAGTGTATACGAAATTATACACAACTGGACCCAACTAGCGTGTATATTTTTCCATACACATGGCAGTTAATGTGTTAAAAATTGAGTAAACTTCAAGTTACACGTTAAAATTATATCATTATTTATTAATTTTAGATCAGTGGTCAGGTTAGATTTAAACTAACGAAAAAATTGGGTCCTGAAAAGTTATTTTCACAATGTTGTTTTTTGTATTGCAGAAAATGTCGAACCCAATTGAAGAGATGTATCGATTAGAACTCAACTCCAATACACTGTGACTATTACAGATGCCTCTTGCTGTTATTCCACCCATGGATCAAAATATAGGTAAGATTTTACATAATATCTAAATTGTGTAGATTAGATTTGCATTGATTATTTAAACCACCGAGAAAATGTGATTTTTACTGCGATCTTAATATAAAGTTCTTGAATTAATTAAATTTGGTTTACAAATTTTATAAATGAATCATATCTTGATCATATTATGTATGAAAGTACCTACAGATGCCCCTATGAATAAAAGATATTTGTGCCGTCACTGGTTCGCTGTCATGCACGACTGATCGAATCGCTCCGCCTTCGATAACTTGGGATATTAATTAAGTTGATACGGTCCATGGTCCCGCTTATTGGAAGGCGTATAAAACTCTCCTCTCTGCCCAGCTTCGCTAGATTTGTTTATAAAACAAAATTAGTAATTTGAAACACGTTATTATGACCATATATAAGCATTATTATACAATGAAGATATTTTCAAAACTTAATAACTCTATCTATTAAATATACCTTACCTTACATGTACACATCAGTTACTTTTCGTTAAACTTTAAACGTTGCACATTGGAACTTTACATACACGATTTTTTATTTTAAAAATGACTGTCACTAATTCGGAATTTAATTATTAAATTTTGTATCTGATGGAAAGTGAAATTCTTACATTTGTATTTTACTTTATATTTTCCGCAGATAACTTTTGAACTATGCATTGTGCGAATACGGATTTCAAACAAAAACGAAATTAATCAATATTCGCTGGTTTTTGCGTGAGTGTACCTGTGTTGCTGCATCACGTTTAATCATTTTTCTCGCGCGTACACTCACATAAACAAGTCTATTCACTTGAATCGGTCACGTCTTGGTACGTTAAAAATGAAATGCCGCGTCGAGCTAACCAATTTTCTTATAAATCAACCCTGAAATCAAATACACACTGGCACGTCCTACATATAGGACTCTAGACTTGCGTGGTAATAAGCCAAAGATGAGATTCTATGGCATGCGTCTACGCCGATTGAAAGTACTCAATTTGCATAAGCTATTGCAACGACATTATTATTAAGATTAGGAGAGGCTTGCGTTAGTTTATGAAATGTTTGGAAAGTATATTATTTGTACAGTTTTTGTTGTTACTTCAAGAGCCATTTTTAAAATTCATAGTAGGAAAAATTGCAAACATGAGATTTTCACAATCATTTGGAGCTTCCCTGCATTGATTGAGGGTGTATAACAGATACAGGATTGCATACTGTAGCTCTTTAGTATATACTGTAAAACAAGTTAAAAATAGTATTAAGTTGTCAAATAAATCAATATGCGGAGATATGATTTAAATTACTTATTCATGAATATTATTTCAAAACAAAAGTATTACAAACATTACAGTCTCTTAATGTCAAATCAATTGTACATGTTTGTTCAATACGATCAATTTGTACAAATTCACAAATAGTTACTTTAGTAATGTTTACTCACGTATTGGCATAAGAATGTGATTGCCCTAGAATTGATTGTTATGTTTTTTTTTTTTGTGGCTTTTTATATACTCTGGCGTAAACATCACGTTTGCCAGTCTCGACACATTCTATTATACGTACTTAACAATCTGTATTGTCCATTACTGATTGGAAACCCGTGGTTTATTTTTATTTTTACCAACACTGTATTATTATTTACTTCAACTCTGTTTTTTTGTAGGTTAAATATTTGTTGTGTGGTAACAATAGTTTTCGTTTCGATGACATTTCGACATGCACGATTTGTTTAGGTAATTGAAGAGTAATTTTGTTTGTAATAAATTCAATAGATTTCACGGTATTTTAAATAATTTAGACTAAAATTTACTATTTGCAAATCCGTCCATGTTTCTGATTATTATGTATTACGCTTAAATACTCGAGTATAGGCCACTTCAGTTTATTTAATATATTTCAAATTTAGACTACAATAAAACTGTTAAGAATTTGGTTGTATATGTATAGTAAATACAATTGTATCGATATATTTCGGCGAAACGTGCTCGCGACAAACGTTTCAATCCTTCCTTTAGTGGTAAGTGCCTTAGTAATGAATTCTTAAGTGAAACGTCACACAAATTGTAATTTATTCAAGGAAACAATGGCGTGTCATTTAAAAAAAAAAGTAATAAAAATGTTATACTCGTTTTTGATGCTCAATTGAACACGTCCAAGGATCAAGTGAACTTGTGAAACTTTTTTACCCGTAAGATATATGAGATCGCGCAATATACCCTTTTGTCATAAGTCCTACAACATTTCCATGGGAACTATTTCTGAGGCTGACCATAAAACGTACAGTCGCCATCAAAAGTGTTGTACACGTCGTCTTATGCAATTTTTATCTTTGGTCATACAGATATTGAGATAAATAAATTCAACTGAAAATCTTTAGCTATTGTAACAGGATGCCAAAAAGAAAAAAAAATATATATATAACTTAGAATAATAATTCTTATATTAAATTTTATCAATAAAACAATTGCTAAAATTGTTATGGCTTGAATTGTATTAACTTCAACTATAATTTTTTTAAACATACTTGGATTATCTCTTCAAAAGCAGTGGTTATAAAAAGGTTTCCTTTTCTTATACATTTTTAATATTTTGTTCCACCAAAATTGATTATAAGCTCGCTGTACGGCAAGCTGAAGACATTAGTGTCAGCTTCAAGGCATGTTTATTTTTAATATTTGTTATGAAAATATAAAAACTGAAGTGGCTTTCCTACAATTTTTGAATACTTAGTTTTCCAAACATATTGTTTAATCTAGATATTTTAATATAATTAACTTTTATTAGAAACACTTCTTTAATTCGTGTCCTATACGAGATATGCAAGAAATTATACGAGTAAACAAGTACACTTTCTTTTATATCACACCTATAAGAAAATTATAACAGCTTTTCTGCCATTCATACGTATTTGGCATATAACCTCATTGAGAATTAAATTCCAATTATTCCTGCATCAATAATTGGTAAATGTTATTTACGAATTTTGAAGCAACTATTTATGAAGAACATTGTTCATATAAATCTTGTTTGATTTAATCCATTGAATGCGCGAGATAACGTTAGTAATACAGGTTAATGAAGAAGATTTTAGGTAAAGTCTTGTTGTACAACACTTTTATCGTAGAGTGTATCATCATTGGCTAGGTCACGAGTGAAGCCTAATTTTCCTGCGGACGGACGGATGAACGAACATTAATCTCGATGGTTATGTTGTATGATGTGCAGGTTAAGTTATGGTCGTCGGGGTCAAAGAGTCAAACTGCTCTTTTCCTTGAGATGATGTTTTGTATTTAGCTACATATATATACCTGCACTCATATACACTTACACTTCTTCTTGACGATCATCTCAGATTGGATGGGATAAGATAGCATGCAAAACGATATGTACCTACCTATGTATGCAAGAGGAGTTGATTGAGTGTTTGGAAGCACCATCAGACTAATAATAATACGAGCCTATATGCTGTGTGTGATACCAGGCCGCGCCGCCGCCGCCGCCGCCGCCCGCGTGTGGATGTGAGAATTGAAAACATGCTATGCCATCAGGGAGTTTCAGGCAAATGGAATTAGTTAGGTATTTATCGTTATTACAACAAGATGCACGATTTGAACATTTGGAATTACTAACCTGTACTGTATGAGGAATTATTCCGTTAGGAATAAGGAATAATAGATCTTCTAAGAACGGATTCATGAGTTTCTCCAAATTACCTGAGGGTTGACTGGTAAATGGAAGGAATACATTTCCTATCTTTCCAACTTCTTAACACGAGATCATGCAGAATGTTGTTCACATGATCGTACTGATTAAAATTAATACTTTATCAAATACTACATACAACAGATATTGGTATATCTGCTGTGTCCAGCAAAATACATAGGTACAGGCCACATAGGTACAGGCCACATAGGTACAGGCCACTTTTAATTTATGTAGAAAACATTATTTAAACAACTGATTTAAACCTATTTATAACAATTACCATTTATTTTTGAAGTGATATAATTATAAGAAACAATTATGAAAATAAATGCAATTGTTGGAGTACAAAATAAATTGTTGCAATCATGCGAACACTCAAAACAACGCATGTGTCTACGCTACATACATAATAATAAATTTAAAAATTATTCCCAATCTGAAAAATAGTTATAAATATAAAGTCGTATGCTTAAAAAGAATTATAATTAACAAATATATGAATAATAATATTTTTTTAATTATAATATTTTATAGCCCCTGGGCTCACAATTTGGAAAACTGTAAATATAATTTTCATTTTTGTTATTTTAAAAATTCTCTAAGGGAAGTATTAAGGAAGACTCCAAATATTTTGGAGATACTGAAAGAAACGACAATAGTAAACGCTTATTTAATACGAAGAAGTAAAGCAGTTGGATATTTTTCCAATGTGGAATGTATTAAAAAGAAATCTGGTATGTTTCATATCGAACTATGAACAATTTAAAATGAAATATATTAAATGTCAGTGGTCATTAACAAATGTCAATTCATATGATCTTGTCTTCTCCTTAATTGATAAATAGTATGGCCGAAGTCAATCGGCCAAATACAGAAATATATTAAATAAAATAGTTTTGATCGTGCAAATCTAGACAAAGATATGTAAAGTGAGTAATATTGAAAATATTATGCACCGGTTTTACTCAAAGTTCAAAAATATCAAATTATATTTGCAAACATGAGCTTCGCACATCTACAGCAATTATATAACAAGCATTCTCATTTCCATAGCGTAACATGATCCATTCTTTAATTAACACCCTAGCACATGTTATTCTCTTCTTACACAAAACAACAAAAAAAAAAATGAAAGGAAAACAATAAAAGCACAGAACAAGTCAACTGCGTCGACAACATACATAATAAAAATCAACGTTGTCAACAACAGTCAAGCATGCCAGAGCCAGCACCGGTCGCCGCTTGGACACTTTTTGTCCGTATTCACAAATCAGCGCTAAAGATGACAAACCGTCTGTTAATCGGACTGACCACTGCAGCGGACAAAAGAGTTGACCGCATCGCATGATCGGCCGCGCTGATGTTAGCTGCCGGTGACGATGATGGTCAAGTTGACTTGATCTGCATGTTGCTTGCTGCGACAAAATACTGGTAATGCGAGACTTGCCTGCACGGATTTGGTTACACTTTTGCCCCCAATAATAGTTCGCCGGAGTAGCGGACTTCTGAAATTTTTGCTTTCTTCTTGAGAAAGGTCACAGATTTTAAAGGAATTTATTTTTTACTCTTTATTTAATGATGACAGAAATGTTCAATAAATGCTGTCGGGGACATTTGGTGAACACTCTTTCTGGATTAATTCATACTCTTTTCCTAAATAAAGCTGGAGTGGCTTTTACATATTACAGCACATATATTTGTGTAATTTACAATAATTCTTAATTTACATTAAAAAATGTGGGAGGTATGAAACATATATTTGGTGTTGCAAAACATTAACTCAATTCGTAGATAATCAGTAAGCATATACTATATTCAGTTTTCGCAATTGGATATGATCGTAAAATATTGAAAACTTCCTACTATCGTTAAATTGCTATAAAACAATATCTATTAACATATAGATTGAATCAGAATCCGGTGCTGGTCGTCTATTTAAAGTAATAGATTCTCACCTGTATACATATACATAAATAACCGTACAGTCATCAACATTCGTTTCAGAATAGTATTATTAAATTAGAGTTACTCATAAATTACTGTGAGAATCTTTGGCAGAACATTACAATTATTCATATTTAGTTACTTATACCAACAAGGAAGCCAACGCATATAACGTTGATGACTGCTGCTTCTATTATAGTTATTTTAGACGTGCTGTGACTTGTTTAGTAAATTTTTGATTTTGTCTTAGATTTATCTTACGATTGCTATGGAATAGGGAAACGTAATTGTAATATTGCTATATTCAAAAATGATTATTCTATTGGTACATTTACCGAAAATAAAAAGAAATGTTTCTAGAAATCTTAACCTCTTCAACTCTTATTAGAATAATTTTTTGTTAAATTATCAAACGCATATTGATTCAACACATTTTTTGATGATCCAAATAATTTTGGGTTGAATTAACTACCATGTGAATTAGAACAAATAAATGTAGCGAATATTTTTCTCTGTGTAGAGTGCGAATTGAATTAAATTCTTTGATATAAAATTGTAAATTAACAATATGAATATTCAGAAAGTTAAAGTAGGTGACTGTACATATACTTACGTGATATTATTATAATCATCTATAAAAATGTGCCCAGTCTCAGTTCTTATAGGTGCACGTAGCAGTGCGCTAGCCACGTAATTTATATTGATGTGTTTTCTGAATTGAGTCGAGTTATAAAGCTGTCAGTCGGTGATTGATATCGAACATATGTGCATATATGAACATATGTATAATACATGTATGTGTTACTTATATAGGTATGCGTGTAACCGGTCACAGATAACCAATGAATTGAATAACCAAGTTACCCTGCCAAGACTCCACGACAAATAATAACGAATAAATCAATACATTTATTACTTGCATTTTAGTCTGGAATAAATATACCCCATTTTATATATCCGTAAACTCAAATTAAAAATAAAAATCTAGGTAAATACGTATCTACAGAATAAAGAAAAATCTATCTGTTTTATTTTCTTTTCATGATAGGTTTCGAGTACTTTTATGAAATTAAGAAGTATAATTTTGTCCAAAACTGTAACAATGTTTCCAAAAACCTGTGACGCATTCTACAGAAATAACTCTTCTTCGAACTAATGGACCTGATGGTTTATTTTCCGGCGAGGCCTGTTGCATTTAATTTCATATTTGGCCAATTATATATTCGGTTAATTGTTTTCGGTAAATAATATATTAGATCAATTTTCCGTAGTGTAGTAATAGTTAATCGTGTGCAAATTTATAAAAATGTAAATCTTGAAAATGAAATTTAAATTCGTGGAATTCACAATCAGCATAGAAACCAATTCGAAAAAATGATATTTCATTCGTTTGGTGTGGTGCAAAGAATATATCCTGGGGGACCCCCATAGTGGGACCACCTCGGTTCGGGTTTTCAATATCCCGGTGGTTCGCGCCGTAGGCCGAAGAGCATCTTCGTTGGTATGCGATGATCGGGTCAGTTAGCCATTCCATCCACATCCACTCAGATGCAACCAGTGCAGTGCAGAAGTATTGGGTCTCTCTGTAGCGCAATCTGAACAGACCGAAAGGCTCCGGTCCTCTGACAGGGTGTAATATATAATGTCCACACACAACAACAACAAACACACAGGCGGCTCTTGGACTTGCCGGCCTCTCGGCCACATGAACGTAGATTACGACAGAAATTACGGGCGATTACTGAGTTTCAGTTAAATCGGGTATGAAATGCTAATTAAGCATTTTTCCCTTAAGGATATAGTCTGGTATTTCTTTTTTGAAGAACATAATTTACAATTAAAGCGTTAATTATGTTCCTGCGAATGGTAGCTTTGCTTGTGATATAACAAACTGTATTATTATTTGTAATTTCTAATCTTAATTATTAATTGGCTCGTATAATAAATAATAATAATAATTAGATATTAAATTTCTCAGTTATCGCTTATATTCGACAATTCGAGAGAATGACTATTTGCATGACGTGTGTGTGTGTGATATTGTTAATAACTTTTACTTGAAATGTGTAACATTTAAAATACATAATAATGCAGATTCGTTGCCATAACAACTACAGGAATTTATTTTCTGTGTTTTACTGCGAGTAGTAAAATTCGTTTCTTTGACAAACAAATCATGATTTTCTCTCTAGGAAAACAATGCGTACATTATACAGCCCATTTATACTCAATTAGAATTGAAACATTTAAAAATTATTATTTAATTATTTACATTTACAGTACAGCTTATATTAATTCAATATTTCTGTAATTCACAATTTCGTATCGAATTTTTGACAAATATTCCATATTTATAATTTTTACATTCTTATGCGAATGTTGTATTAAAATCGGACTAGAGATTTTAATAGGAAAACACGTTTTGACCGTTCCAGTATTATTTCTGACTATATTCGTACTTTGTGTGTGAAGCTGTGTGTCTGTCTGTGTCTGTGATCGCTCTACTCTAGTAAACCTAAGATCTGTATAGGGCCTAATTGCCCTTAAGAAATTGCAAGCACTTTTGAAAACGTTCCGATGCATTAATACTTCATGTGGTATTACTACTGAAAAATTTCGGAGCATCGATTTACGTTTGGGTATTGAGAACCTGAACAGCTATTCCATGGGTGATAACTACGCCACTGTCACCATAGAGTGCGCAGCAGGACAGCGTTCGAGCCGAAAAGATCTTCATCTCGTACAATTCCGAGAAATCCGCTGGACTGTTATATACCTGAGAGCCTAAGTTCGTTCAGGCACTATACAGAGATACACGCTTGCTTGCAACAGCATGCGTTCTGTTTGGATGAGAGGTCGCCTCGCCAGGCCTCGCCTCGCGCGAGCCAATTCACTCTTCGTCGTCGGCACCACTTTGGTGCTGTGCCTGTGTGTTCATACGACTCTGTTCGCATCGTATACGAACGAGGAACGGTGGAACAGTTGACAAGCCCGCTGAAGAGATTGATGGCCGCCGGTGACGCTGAGGAATGGCTCACGCTCTAGCTGTATACAACAACCCTACTGATGTGCCTGTGTTCCCAGTTCCCGTGTCTCGTGTAAAAGGTGATGGTGTTGGGTGGAGCTGACGAGACTCGTTAGCCGATGCTGATCTCTTGTTGTGTTAGATTTCATGTTTGATGGGATGGCACCCTGTTTTAGCCATTTGTTTCTTTTTCCTTTTCCCAAGTTATGCCCACTTCCATCATAACTCAAATATTTGTTTAATTTTTTTCATTTGAAAATGACATAAGTTATAGTACAAATAATTTTTTTATCTTAAAGATATTCAAATTCTTAGCAATTGTTACTTGTAAAGTTCATTTGAAAGTGTACTAATTATTGGAAAAATCGCTTTTGAAAATATATATCTTATATTTACGTTTGATATTGTTTCCAAGCGTTGTATGAATTTAATACAAAATATGGATACTACCAGCTTATTTCAAGAAAGATATTTTAATTACAAAATGAGAGTAAGGCCAATAAAATTCTGTGATTGTTTTATGTTTTGAAATTCGTTTCGATTACCCATGTAATAATTTAGCATGTCAATCATTAATTACACAAATAAACAAAACATCCAAGTGATAATAGCGTGCAATAATAAATGTCAGCCATGACACAGCACACAAGTAGTGCGCGCACTTACACGTTGGATCTATGTGTAGGACGAGACACGTTGGTGATACCTGACAAGTCAGCGACATTCTCTTGTAATTGCAGTAGCGCTTATCTCGTAATAGACCACGTGAAATCTCCTGGAGTATGATGGTTAAGTTTTTGAAGTACAAGTGCCTACTTGTGTGCATGGAATATAAGATGCAGTCTATCGTTTCTTTTTACATGATAGTGTGTTTCTTGTTAGGTGAGGGTTATTATGATTATAAGGATCTTGTTTTCATTTGAGATGATGATTATGAATAAGTTATGTTATCCAAGCAACAGGATTTTTTACTCGATTAAAATGGAAATTATTAAATTACTTGAGTTGAAAGTTACGATGAAGTTGTTTAACGTGATAACCATAATATAGTGGCACAGGTTACTTGATGCTTCTTCTCTGTGGAAAGTTTTGACTTCCCGATTTGCCTGTCGTAACCTAACACTGACTGACCAACAGATTTTACTTTCTTGGACGAATTCTAAATGGAAGATTTTAACGGAAATGCTTAAAATTGTACCTAGTGAATTGCAGGGACGAAAAATAAAACAAATTCTGAATGAGTGCAATTTCAATTTTTGATGTGGTCACGTGTCGCGTTATTTGCATAACTTAATTCGGCATTTGAAATGTTCACAAATTGAACAATACAAATGTGTAGTTTGTATGCTAATTCGTGTCGGTATGATTTGCATAGAGATTAGTTTGGTTTTAGGAAATGTTCGGAAAGGTGTTAGTAGAGACACCTGCCACACGATCGTAAAAATTGTTTAGTTTATGATTTTTTCTACCAAAAGGCATCTTGTTTACTGTTAGACGTATTTTAACGTTTTTATGTGAATCCGCTTGACAGCTTGTTTAGAAACGTGGGAGGCGTGAATTTATATGAAACCATTGACGTACATTATGTTCTTTTTTATAGTTTCTGTTTTGTTTATTTTTTATGAACAGCTTTTGGGTTATACATTTATGGTAATAAAGTCACACATTTGTTAGTACAAATTTTGTATTAGATAAATATAAAAGAAAGTCTACATAAATCTACTGTTAAACTTCAAGCGTATTTAGAGTGTAGATACATGGTAAAATATTAATGTGATTGTAGATAATGTTCGTTTGTGATTTCCATATAGACCTGTTAAATGATCACGAGTGAATATTAAAAAACAAAGGTGTAAATATATATTTTGAGTATCTGCGAAATTTACCACTTGGTACAACATTGAATAAAAAAAATATTCCAAGCACTACATAAATCACAATTTTCTAAAACCTTGATCCTGTTCGTAGGCTTATCGAACGTGGAGATCATTAATTTACTTAACCAATTAAAACAATTAAAATTCAATTATTTAGTCAATTTCATAAAATATTCCATTTACGTGTGTGTGTACATGTAAGTAGCACTGATTTGCATATCTCTCCCCAGCTAGTTACAGATTACTGATCGTTCATCAAGTTGACTTGGCCCCCCCTTACACTCCTGCACTCTCTCCCCCCGCACCCTCCCTTATGGCAGCTGCTGTCAGAATAACTAATTGTACGTTCATTGATTTAATAAGTGGAGTCCACTTTCAAAACGGTCAACGTTTCAATTACTCGTTATGAACGTGAATATATTTTCATACATTATTAGTTATTTGCGCGCGTTCGTCCTTTTCAATGGTGAACAGAACGGGTGGGTTGCTTAGTTGTGTATGTATGAGAAATTGAACGAGTTGCCCGTCTATCCATCATTTTATGCGATTTTTGGCCGTCAGCGAATCTCAAACATTTTCTGCTAGCTCATGACCATGTTAGAACTGGTCAAAAAATTATTATTCGATTCATGCTGTAGAAAGCTTTTTCTATGGATAAAATCACATTTACATATTAATTTTGTAACCTTATAATTACTATAAACCGCATCAATTTACTTTAAATCGTTAAAATTCGATATTTATTTAATATAGAAATTTATAATTTGAATATCAAACTTCAGAATTAATTTCTTTTAATCAAATATAAAACAAGCTAATCACATGCATATTCTGAGCAAGTCATTATTCTCTAAGGGAATTCTGTAATACTTTGAATATCATGTAGTTAAGACACACATTTAAGTATAATTCATTACGGAAAACAACAATTATCTTCGATATAATTCATAAATGCAATTATCCATTGATTTGCAATTATGCATTGATACCAATCGATTGGGTTTTGGGATCGTTTAATCGATCCTATAAAATGTGTACGTGGAGTATAATTACTTCGGGAATCGATTTTTACTTGATTATCACAAATAAATGGGTAATTAATTGATTAAATAATTATCGATAATCTTGAAGGAATGCATTATTAACTAATTCATGATTTATATTGATTCCAATTTTCAATATGAGAGATCTAATTGCCCTATTCAAAATCACAATGTTTTTGTATTTCGTAAAAGAAGGATAACATTTTTTGATTTTATAATTTATGAAAATTGGACAGAATAGTTTGGCAAGCACTGTTCTTGAAGATACTGAAATATTTTGAAACCCGCCGGGTAGTAATTTTTCATGTTTGAAGGAGGGGAGGTTCTTCAAGTAGAAACGACAAGAAATTATAATTTCTTTTTATTTGTTCTTCTTTGTTATCTCTGTTCGTACAATAACTGCATGCATAATACGAAGAAGTGAGGTGTATGTATTATATATGTATAGGGATACTACATACATATACATATATACAGCTAAAACCTTTCATTATTGCTGATTGTACGTGTTAGGCGGACAGTAATTGTCTTTCTTAACTTGTTTTCTGAATGTATTTACAATTTGTACAAAGATAGATATCGTTGTTTTCCTTTTACTTCTTTATTAGGGGTAGAAAGACCATGATAAATTCATATGTAGGTGTTGTTGGTTCTATTGAGTTATAGTTTCTTATATCGTTCAAAATTGACTATGCACACTCATTTACTTAAAGTGTAGTAGAATCGGTGGCGGAATCTGGGGTTATTTGACTTGATCTTCAATGCAAATATTCGGGGAAAAATATACAAATAGTTATTTTATTCTTAGAAACCAAAAACATTGCATTATTTATTAGCATCTATAAATACAATCCGTAAAATATTGATAGTGTAATATATGATTTAATTGAATTGCAGAACATTTCTAAACCAATTCTTTAAGATATGTCGAACATAATATATGATATGTGTAATTAATAATACTAAAATATGTCTCCACTAAAGAACTACAGCTATTTCAAAATCTTACTGATTCTCCTTATAGACCTATAGACTGGCTTAGAATCGCACCATTAATATACACTGGTCTCTAATTTTATCAATATAGATTAAGATATAAAAAAATAAAAAAAAACATTGCTAGTACTCCTTAGAATGCAAATTGAAAAGTCAAGATCACCACTGCATCCAAATATCCAATCATGTTGTAACACAAAAGAATGTTTTTAATACTTTTGTTTATTTCCAATCATTGATCAGCTAACACGTATTCTTCATTTATGTCTGTCTGAACATCGGGATATTGTGTAACCGAATAATGCGTTACGTCTGAGTGGTCAAAACCATAATTTCCACACTTTATCAACCAATAAATTCACCGTACCATACTAAAAAAGTCCCATAAAAGCCAAGAGACCGTGGAACATACACCAACAAGTAACGATTCTTAACAGACGAGAAATAAAATTTAAAAAACCAGTCTAATTCGTGTCGTTCACAAGAAACGCGCGCATGCGCAAACCAGCGGAATGCTTGCTGGACATTCACATTTTATGTTAATTATTACATCAAACGTCGCGTCACCTGCAGCAGTCATAGGCGGTGCATATGGGGCATGGTGCAGCGTTAGATTACACACGCACACATCACATCACAATACTCATTTCTGACGCCCCTCCGGCTACGAGCGTAGGTGCTAAAACCTGATATTATATTTGACGGAAGAGCGGAGCGAGCCGTCTCCGTTCCGTTCTGTTCCGTACACGAGTCTATCTCTGATGGGCTCTTTCTGTCCTGCTTATTTAATTTGTCTCCAGGCTTATCGGAAAGTTCATCACACTATTTCCAAATGGCGGTTTATTCATCTTTGATATTTGTTCTTACATAAATGATTTTTAATGCTTGTCGTAATGCCGGTTCTTTTGGTTGACAAAATGCCCATCCCATTTAATTCTATGTTCTTGTATGTTTCACATGATATTGTTAATATCGAATATAGAGTTACCAACTATTTCACACACTTGGGCCAGAGATTTACACGGAACGAAGGGGAGGGGTTTTTTGATATTATTATTATTTAAATGTCTATTATAAAAAATCTGGTACTGACTTTCTTATACTTTTATTATCTATATTTTATTCATACCGTTTTGGAGATATTGATAGCAAAAGTAAGAGTTAACAATCACTTCCGGTTGAATAAAGGGCTTTATTCCGGGAATATACAAGTCTTACATTCAAAATATACGATTCGTGATTCGTAAACAATGACAGCAATCATTTTATTGAATTATTTAAATGAGATATTTATGACTTTTTGATTAAATCCTTATAAATTTTATATCTACAAGAAATTACAAGATTTTCGATGATCTTGTATTTATTTTGTAGATTTTTTGATATATTCAATAATTATCTTACAATTAGATCAATATTAAGAGAAGTCTAATTGCGAGTATTAATTAGGCAATTACTAGATGTGTACCAAATACGATTTAAAGCGACTTTGAACTTTCAGAGGAGATGCGACACAAACAGTTATGAGCGAGCTGAGCGACTACTTTTGATTGTGTACGACGAGCTAAAAAACAAAAATATTTGAATGGTTTAAGAAAATATATCGATAATTATTAAAATATTTAAAACTGTAACAACTAACGCATATTTCTCTTGATATTTATTTAATTACTTCCTTGAACAATTATAATTGCAACTGAATTAAATAATTATATTTCATCGAGCATTTATTCTCAGAATATGTCATCAACTTATATTTTATAATTGTCTGTTACTGATTATCAGTAGTACCCAAACATGGTTCAAATGTATTTTCTGTCTCAAAAACAAAGCAATAAAAAATATATACATAGGTGACGAAATGATTATAAATATGGTGTAATTATTTATATTTGAAAATGTGTGCCGCTCATGTGAGATGAGAGTAGGAACAAACTATAAATGTCCAATATCTCCATCTGCCTTTGGTAGTGGGCTTATAAAGTTCAGGATCTTTGTTGAGACCGTTTCAAGCGAACAATCGTGATCAGCTAAAGGCATTTGAGTGACCGCGACGATATATCTATATATGCCACATGGTTACTCGCCTCGGCTACTTCTAATCTCTTCATTGTTTGACCAAGAATTATGTTTCAAGTTCACGAGATTTATTCAATTCATAATGAAGGAAAATCATGTGAAGCAATATATATATATATAGTACAACAAAGAAACTATTCCCCAAGCAACTTAAATTAGTAGATTATTTCGTTTGTTTATTTGCACCAAAAAAATGAGATAATTTCTGCCTTATAATTTGTTTATTCCGAGTTTGTGACAGACACACGACTAAACACTATAGCTTTCTTGTACTACCGTACGACGAGCTTGGGTGCTCCACACTTGACTTTCTTGTACATACAGAATATTTATAGATATTTTGGAACAAATTTAGATTATTTTAATACCAACAGGAAAATATCTGGAGTGGCCTGCACTCAACTTTCTTTTACGTAGTTTTCAATAGATAGATATTAATATATAATGAAAATAACTGGATAATTATACCAATTTATAATGGATCTGAATTTGAAGTACTTATCGTATTCACTCTTAAACAGTCAAATTTCACAGTTAAACTCTGAAATTGTTAATTAATTATGTCAGCAAATATATAATATAAATTGATTCTATAATAATTTACCTGATACAATGTATTCTAATAAGATATCAATATTTTAAATATTAATTCATACAGATAACTGTCAAAGGAATGCTTGTTTGTTCTCAATAAACAAGAAACAAATGATGTAACTCATGGTTGATCCGATTTAAAAATAGTAATATTTGTCACAAGTGTAGGTATCACCATGGCAACGTAAATAAGATATTTGAGTTTTTTCGTAGCAGTTTTCTCATAACTGGTACAATTTATGAAGAAACTTTTCAAACAAAAATTGTGCGGAATAATAACATCTTTCATTATGAACATAACTATTTTTGCCATAAGTGCAGCCGTTTTAGTGTTACTGGAAATTGAACAAAAAATGCATAGAGTAAACATGCACTACTGATTAGAATATTCTTTTCAAAAATAGGAGGTGCACATCTAGACCGTATACAAATCTTAAGTTTGAAGTTTCATAATTTTTCGCTCGACAGTTTTGGCCCTAGAGCGCTCACAGACACACACACACACAGACACACACACACACACACACACACACAGACACACAGACGTCATTCCGAAAATAGTCACATTCGATTCAGGGAAGGTCAAAACATGTATATCCGTTGAAATCTCGAGTTCGAAATTTTTCATGATTACAATACTTACTTATTACTCTGTAAAAGAAAGTAAAAAAGAAGATAGAGTGTGAAAGTGTGAGAGATAGGGGGGAGGGACAGAGAATTCAAGAGATATATACATATAGAGAGAGAGAGTTCTATTGTACATATTGTAGGTATCTGTGAAGCAACTTGTAATAATTAATGCCACGCGTAAAAATGCTACGACTGAGAATGAATTGGCCATTAAATCAATAGATCTGATTGAAAATACCACTTATTCTATTTCGAAGCTGTCAAAAAAGCCATAGAGCGGGATAAACAAAAATAATAACTATTATTGGTAGAAAACAACTCATCTTGTTTGACTTTTGTATATGGGTATAGCTACTTGACTGGCCGATGCGATGCCCAACCAATTCATCTAATAATAATGTATTCAGGTGTCTTGATTTCCATTAATTCAGATGCAAATTAAAACATAAAAGGCTCGTTATCCGGGGACCTGCCGCCGGCGCACACACATATCACCTCTCCTGCCCCACCTCACTTCTGATTCACAATGCACACATGAAGCAGCCTGTAATCAGCCCTCAGTTCGAACTTGGTTCCTTTTTTTCTGACGATAAACTTCCTAATCTATTTAAATGTAAATGCGTATTTGAGTTTTAACTAATGGTTTTCATATTGTAATCACATCACACAGCCACCAATTTGAAACGTCTCATGCATATTCTAATTTATAATGAATTTATTTTCGATTTCATTACCTAGTTTCTTTTTTTTTGTGTCCTCCTTTTGATATTATTTATCTTCTCGTACGGAAAATGGAAGAGATTGTTTTAATGAAAATGTTTCTTGGTGTATTTTGTATACAAGCAATATTAAAGAATGTTCGTTTGAGATAGATATAAAAATGTTTACTGTCTTGTCACAGCTGGTAAAATGATTTTACCAGTGGTGGTCAACGTTTGGAATATACGGTCGCAGAGCTTAGCTAAATTAATTAAGTTCTTCAACTTGTTTTCGTTAATGTTTAAATGTCTAATTTGTGCCAATTTCTTCGTAAAAATAAAATTTCTACTAAATGAATTAATCGCTATTGCGAAATATTCTTAAAGAATTCTTAAAAAATAAGTAATGCAGTAAATACATTTTTTTGTGGTTTGAGAAACACTGGATTATATGTTATTTACGATGGAACCAAATCCTAAATTATATTTTTATTTGTCATTTAATATTATAACGGGATAACTTTATATGTTTTTTGATCAGAATATTAAATTGTGTACTGGCGCTAGCTTTTGGTAAAAAAATCATTTATATTCAAATTTTGTAAATTAATTCTAATTTTGTCTCGTTTTTTTCTATAAATAAAATCAGGGTTATATTTTATATATTTATAAATATATAAATGACTGCTTATGCTAAATATGACTAGTTAATATAACCTAGACCAGAAGCATAATTAGTCGCATATTGAGTTTTAATTCAAGAGATAAAAATAAATTGTATTCAAGTCCATTTTCTCAAATAAATAAAATTAATATTAAATATCTAATATTCTAACTATGTTTGAACTACAAATTTAGGGTTTATCGATGCACTTTTAAATTCTGAACAACATTGTGATCTTGTACAAACCGACACGGACTGACATACACATATTCACACTTACGTAAGGAGAGAAATACGTAATTGAGTAATTATTAAAATTAATGAATGTAAAATTTATTTATATATCTTATTATTCTAAAAGCTCATATAATTTTCATGGTATACATTGGTCACCTCAATGCAATATTTGTTCTTAGAAACATCCGATCGTAAATTTGTTAATTTAAAGTCTCATTTAAAAACATTTTGTTACACCTCTGACCATAATTAGAAAAGTTTGTCTCGAATAATTTTAAAATTTGCAAGTAAAAATTTTAATACGTACATTTAGACAGTGATTCCTTAATATATTATCAATAAACTAAACGGAAAAAAAAGTGTATTTGAAGAATGTAATATGAATTTTTTGGTTAAAGATAGATACATGTCGAAAAACGGCTTAGTTAGACTGTGAGTATGTGTGTCCACATTTGGTTGGTTACATTATTATTGCCATAAATTATAATTTAAATGGAAATAAAAAATTCCAATGTCGGTTCTGTGCGTAGTAATCTTTCGAATAGATTTAGGACGTCCTAAACACTAAATTTATATTCTGTTAAAGTGTGGTCGTCGTGTAAGTAGAAATATATATATATACACATATACCTGTACCGTACACACACGTTAGCCTGTGTGAGAAGCTGAGGAGGAACATGGCATCCGAAGGTTTTAATACGACCGTATTTTATACTTGATTAATTATTCGAATTTGATACAACATTCCTTAATTGTTATGTGAGATTTTCAATTCTTTGTTTGAATGGTTAGAACTTTGATGCAAATTATAGTGTGACATTAGACACACAGAAAAACAAGCATTGATCCATGTGACTTGCTCGCCAAAGAACTACCTGATCATTTCGGCGAAAAAAACATATTTTAAATTAAATTATTAATTCTGCAAATGAAGCATTTTTAAAATCAATTATTGTACTGTTTGACATTATAAGTGGAAATAAGCTAAATCATGAACTGAAGAGTCAGTGCAGGACAAACGAACTATATAATATGTAAAACTATTATTTATGAAATCCTAATAACGAATACTGTAATTCTTCCCTATCGAAAAATGTCTTTCAACGATTATGTCACTTTTCTCCCCTAGGGTTGCATACTTGTGCACCATTTCTGGGGTCCCCCTCGTGATGAGGTCCCTAAAGCGAACATCACAATAGAAATAGACACTCGGGTAATCATATGTCATGAAAAACGTTTTTCGAGTAAGAAAGAAATGTTGAAAACATAATTACGCGGTGAAGAAGAGTCGCCCGAGCCCGAGAAACACAATGCATAGAATATAGGCAGGGAACCAGCTCGAATAATAGGACATAAAATATATGACTTCTCTAGTGGCATGAAGTTAGAAACTCTGATGGCTCTGTTACTATAAGTTAGTTTAGGTTAGGTTAGGCATGTTTCTCTTGTCTAGTTCACCTTAGAAAATATACGTATTTTTCACGTGGTTTTTGTATCATTAGTGATTTCTCTATTTGACACACAGATATAATCTTGTTATGACCGGAACGTAAGTGGAACATTGTTGTGAATATTCTTTATTTTTTAATACAAAATACATATTTCTTTTTATAACGGAAGTAAACAGACACGCGGTCACGAACCAAATATCTTAATTATTCTTAAATTTCACAGACAACAAAACAATATAGATAAAAATGTAAAATCTAACAATATAGTAATGCGTAGAAAAACGTGATAGTTGAAGGTGTCGTCATGAAAACGACATAAACACCTCACCTGTCAGCCAATTAGACAACACGTTTCCTAGAATCGAGAATAGCCCGAGAAAGTTACGAGCTTCCTGAGATTTCTGTGACTTGGAATTTGTGAGACCCCAACAGTGTTGGGCTAGTGTGAGGGGAAGCGACGGGTGCGTATAGTATGACAGGTAATACTCCCTGGCAAGCATTGTATTAGATTTGTGCGTTAGGAAGAACATGTTTCTTTCTTCTTGAGTTTTGGTTCGTTAAGGCGAGAATTAAGATTTTACTTTTTTGATCACAGATTAGTAGCTTTCAGTTTAAAACTTGTTTTGAGCAGTTGAAAATTGAAATAAATTACTCGTTGATGCATATCTATATATTTACGCTAATATATATATATATATATATATATATATATATATATATATATATATATATATATATATATATATATATATATGTATGTATGTATGTATATATGTAACTGGCATAGTTAAAAATTGGACGACTTCCAATGCCGGTGGACGATAAACCTTATAATAGGTAAAACTCAGATACGGCTAGTTTAAAAAATACACAAGCAAGTTAAATTTCGAGGAGAGAGAATGAAAAAGGTGATTGTCTCTTTCGGGGTCTGTCACTTTTGAAAAGATGTAATCACACGACTTTGAACAGTGCACACAATAGTTAAACGCATAATGTACGGTTTTCGAGGCAGGCATTTGTAGATTCGATACGAGCCGACCGACCGACACTTTTACAACGATTCAGGTTCCACGCCTCACGTGTCATCGAATGAAATGACCGTCACTTAACGGTCAGTTTCACGCTCAACCTGTGAGTGATATAGATACATCCACCATAACTTTACTTTACACTGGGCACACAAAAGAAATCACTTTCAAAAACACTGGCATTTTGGTTGGCTGGTATAATTGAAAAGAAAATTGAAAACTCTTGTCTTTATGACAATAGTAGAATTGGGTTGAGAACAGAAGAATTGTGTTCCTAAGGGTTTCATAATTGATTTTAGTGACACTATTTTCAGTTGATATTGATTTTTGTTTAAGTTATATACGCTGAAGTAAACGACGTGTGCGGAAAGTTAATATAAAATGTTGAGTAAACATATTATTCCTGATGATGACTTAACAGTCGAAATAATTGTCGTAAAATAAAAACTTTTTGTGGAACTTAAGTGTCATTATTTTCTAATTTTATAAATAAAATGTTTCACCAAACACCAACCACATTAACCTTAAGTATAATAGATTTTTTATACTAATTATAATTTTTGTTAGTCTCATATTTTATGTAAATAATATATTATTAATTTTAGTAAATATGTTGTGAATATTTTGTTATAATTATATTCAAAATTCTAATATGTTGTTTCCTTGTTGTAGGTAAGTCCAGATTCAGTCTGATTTTCTCAATAATTTGCGCGGTAGCGACAACATCGGTAAGTTAAAATCTAATTTTTAGAATAATATATATGTATTATGAATTTGGTATACACACAAGCACAATTATAAATTTTATATAAGTAGGAGTATTTAAATAAGAAGATATTATTGTACTCTTCGTGTTATTTTATTAATTATGACGTTCCTTAGAACTATTATTATTCATATAATAATAGAGAAATTCTACTCTTGAAAAATGCAATTATTCTAAATGTTGCTTTTAGTTAATAATGATTATATTAAATAAATGCGATAAATTGAATAGTGGAAATACAATTGATGGGCTAGATCCGTCCCTGCAGTTTGGTATAGCGTAGTTACATGTTGCCCATCCCTGGACATGACAGGAAATGCCGTTTGTCTGTCCGTTCATCCGTTCATCAAAAGGACGTGTTGGTTGGGATGGGACGTCGGACGTTCAACAGCTACTGTGACATTTCAATAAGCTGCTTGTTCGTAATGCGTATGCAGTCGTGCAGTGCAACTGTTTTCCTCATCAAATTCTTAACAGATGACATTTATATCACACGATAAACACATCCAAGACAATCATTAATGGTTACTAAGGCCAGCTCTTTTAGCAGCAGCAATGAATCTACCTAAATATTACTATAAATCCCAGTTTTTAAAATATCAATGTTGTAAACTGATCGGTAATTATTTCTTGATCGATAGTTGCAAGGATAGATATACGAGAGTATAATTGCTATTCAATAATAAAAGGAATACAACACGAAAATGTATAAAGCGATGGTGTATAATTATATTCAGGGTAAAATGGATGAGAAAAATACCAAAAGCGACGCCTATGAATTGTTCAAGACAGCCACCCACACATGGGAGCGTGTGGTTACGCGCGCGCTTTGAGCCAAACCATCGCAACGCAGCGCCTACCATGATGTATCTATCGACAAGTTTACCAGAGATTCATATCTGCTGTATAGGCATAGGATAGGTACACTGAACCGAATCGTAGCCTCTAATCAAGATACCTGCGCACTATTGCTTCAGGTACTTGCCTGCGGCAATTTGCCTCCAATAGATACATTTTTTCTTTTCATCTGATTCCCAAGATTTAACGTTTCCTATTTAGTAAATATTATATCTATTGAGTGAGCTGGAAGTATTGGCACCTGTATCCTGTTATAATATGTGTTCTTTAAATATGTAACCATTAGAGGATTCCTTGCTTCCTAGTTGTGAAGGATTGTCAGATTCTATTTAAATAATAATCCAACTACACCTTTTAGATTTTTTAAAATGAAAGTCAAGTTCTATACGATATTTAATCAAAACATTTATATTGCTACTACATAAACATTGTAATATAGAAAATTAAAAGTTTTGCCCGTCAAATCATGTCAGTATATTTGTTTATTTACTAGGTGAGATGATCTCGCACTTCTCACACACCGCTTGCATCAATATTTACTCTAGTGCGCACCATTCTCACCTGGTAGGCAGAACTAGTGCCATAAGAACATCAAACACAAATATTATACATTATGGTTGATATGGGTCCAGCCAGGCTTTAGAGATTTTCGTTGTTTATTTTCAAAACAGTTTGTTTCCACCTAGTTACGCTTAAAGAAACACTTGCGCCAATGTTGGCATCACGTACATTTCAACAATGTGACGTTGAGTAAATATTTAGCTATTTTTTACCCCCGTCTATAATTATTTTTAATGCCCACGTATTTAGTTCAACTAATCTTAATATTAATTGCACATAGTAAACTCAAAGATTATTAACCAAATGTTGTAAATTTGTTATAAATTACTAAATATAAATTAACTTAATTTTATGGAATCGTTATAACTTCAATAAAAACTACTTATTTACATGATGATATATCAAGTCAGCTTGCTTTAGGAATCCCAAACAATATGCTTGTCGCTGTTTTGGAAATCGCTAATATGGATTCGCTCTTACGGGTACATACGCAAGTAAATTACGGTGCTTAACCATAATTGTTTGCTCAATAAATTGATTAGTTGAATCAGATAAAAGTGAATTGATCCGCTGGTATAAACAAGGTAGTCGCGCATCATTTCAAACAAACGAAAAGCAAACGTGAGCTAATCTCAGTCGTGAGATCAGACTCATGTATCTCATATTCAAGTAACAACCACCACGGCGAAATGCGCACGCGCTCTCACGTTGTTCTATCTAACAATGTAACAACTCTTGTACACGTGTAATTACAAGTTTAACGGACACGTGATTTGCTTGTTGTTACATGTGCGCATATGTGAGGCTATGTTGTTGGTGCTGCTGCTGCATACACCACCATCGCTAATAAACAAATTCTCGTACATGTTGGGGGCTGGTCTTTGGGAATGCGTGCATAACGAATTGCTTCATATAATAGTGTAATTTATACAACGTACGTACACTTGCAGTTGCCTGTAATCAGCACAAGCGATGCTAGCTTCAGGGGTATTTAGAATATCGAGATGATGATGTTGTGTTTTGTATATCTATTCGACCTGGTATATACCTACCTACACCCTATTAGAAGCCTGGGAAACATGGTTCTATAAAATATCTGTTTTCAAAGGTGTCCAAGTGGAAATTCTTTTGATTCGTGCGAAATATATCGAATTCCTGCTCCAAGTTGGGACTCGAAGAGAATATAGCGAATACTTTGTTTCTTTTTTAACCATTTTTTGCTCTATAACCTTGAATGATTCAAAATTAGAAAAATATGCTGTCTGGTTGATTTTGATCCATATATGTGTTAAGTGTAATATGAAAAATACAGTTCAAAATGAAGTATTGTAATCATCTTTTATTTCCACGTAATAAAAGCGAATGAACCCCGTTTTATATTTATATCAATATCTAATTAATTTACTTCTGCTTATATCCTATACATTTAGAGACAGATTTTAGCTGATTCATTTGCCTCAAATCTTGTGCACCTGCCCCATTAGAGCACTGCACTATACCATACATTTACAGTTCCGTGCATCTCCAAAAGCCATTCATCCCTGTTCACTTTAACAATCCCAGAAAAAACTTCTGACTTCAAGCCCAACCATACCACATTCCGATTTCAACAGCGCGCAATCCTCCACTAACTCTCCCATCCATACTAGACGCATACAATTCATGCTGGTACAATATCGCTCTAGTACCACCTTAAGAAAACAGTAACAAGATCCGGTTAGTGCTGGGGATAAGTGCAAGGAAATACTTATATCTTTTATTGGAATGATGTGTACAGGGTGGGTAATAAATATATCACCGCGTAACAATGGGCCATGGAATTCTTTTGCGGGGCTTGTCTAACGTTGAAAAGGAACAATAATACAATGATGGCACTGAGGGGGACTGCTGAGGGTTGCAGAGGGGGCATTTTTGTGTATTAGGGCCGTGTCAATGGATTACATACTAATTCGTTGGGTTTACACCCTTGCTTGCTCGTATTATTTCAACAACGTACTCTCCTTAGCACCACATCAAATTGATTTGTACGTGTGGTTTATAATAAATAAACTTCACTTTACGTTTTCCTAAATTTAAAACACATACAAATAAAGGAAAGACTTATTGCTAATGTCTTGTTGATGCATATTGTTATTAGAATCCTTGGCCACGTTTATGGTGTATTCATAGCGAAACAATTAGTAATTAAGTTTAGAAATTACAATGAATAAATCCAGTTTGATTTATGACAATACTAGCTTTCACAAGAACAAAATTTATAATTATAATAAATTCGTTTAGTAATTCTAAATGATGCTTACTTCAGTAGAATACAGCTTATTTTTAAACCGATAGAAGGAAACGACAAATATATCTTTATGTTTGCGTTAATGTCACCCAAAAACTGCTGAAATAAACACTTCAATGTAGATCTAACAAAATAACAGGTTCAAAATATCGGTGTCTCTTTGTCAAACACATTGCTCCAATCCCTGCTAATTGCTAAACGTTGTCGACCAACTCCACATCACTTCCTGTTCAGCAACAGCTTCAGGAACGTACTTAGGAGGTGGAACCATTAATATTGACCACTTTAGACTTCCCTATTCAACCTAGTTATTTCCGATAACAGCAATTTCATTTTGGAACGTCTTGTAAAATACCTTTTCTCTTACCAAAGCATGTTAAAATATTGAAATATTTGTACACATTTTTATTTACTAAATCAATTTTTGGTTCATTCATTTTAAAGCAGTTTTACACTTGTTGCTGTTTCATCATATCACCTGTAAATATATTCATTTGCGGTTCTCTGAAACCAACTCTTCTTCGGCATCTATTTATTTTATTTGTACATATCTTTATTGTTTTTCTTTTGTCCATCCATGTCTTTATGTTTATATAATGTTATCAACCTTACATTAAACTAAAACGAATGATTATAAAAGCCAAATGATGTACCGGGAAAAGGTCAGAAAAGAAAAATGAGATTAGGTTAGGTTTATTTATCCGTTTATGTATCTTGTAATTAAAATATCTATTACAATTCTAACTCATTAGTTTATTTTTGCTTAAAATCTCAATTTTCTATACAATATTAATTATTGCTTTGGTTGGTGATAACCTTGTATTGTAATAATAGTCCTAATGTCAATTTTCGGCGTATATTCGTCTTATATGTTATGTGGAGAGTCCGACTCTGATCGTTTGGGATTCATTTTATCAGTGTGTCGTTCTTCGTAGGACAGTCTAACGAGTGGTCCATTGATACGTATCTGACATGTGGCAACTGGCAATTAGTAGAGAATTGAACTGGTTGTCGCCGGTCGTCGCGTCGTCGCTAGCAAACCAACGATATGGCATTGGACTACATCATCAAATTTAATGCTAATTATTATAATTTACAATCTTATTTATATTATTAACCATGTACAGGTCCAACAATTTTATTAAATCTTCTCTATAAAGATATTTTACAAGTGGTTTTTAAAACCCGAGTCTTGAATCGTGATATCATTAATTTTTGAAAGAAAAGATTATAATTTAAGTTAGAATATGCATGGACAGAGCTGATATAGGACATCTAAATCTTAAATTCTAGTTAGCATCGTTTAGAGTATTGTAAAATGGGTGTAATATCGACTTGTGTCCCTTGACCAAGAACCTACGCGCCTCAGATTGGAGTTTAACAACTTGACAATAAAATTATAGTTATATTATATATACCAATTTGGTTCGTTTGTACGTAGGCGTTTTAAGCCATTTTGTCACGTGCCTAGAAGTACTTAAATCAGTTTAAACTGACATGCTATTTCCAGTGTATAATATTATCGCAATAATTGCTATTAGATACGACTTTGAAGAAATAAAGAATATAATTTTTTATCTTTTTTTATGTTCTATTCTTGTTAAAGCCATTGTTTCCACCTTCGTCTATATGTAATTCTTATACATGAATAGAACGGCCCTTAACAGGGTATATTTACAGTGATAATATACTGTAATAAGCACATGTCAAAACATCATTCAATCCAGTCAGCGAGCGATGTCTACATATATGACGTGTCTAACAAACATTGTGGACTTCATTTATAATTAACGAGCACGAGTTGACACGTGAAGGTTCACAGTTATATAGCCGGTGATCTTATGTTTGTAATCACACCAGCACCCACGCGTACTCACACGCGAAATTCTACTAGGTACATTCTCTAAGTAGGTATGCTATGATGATCCGTCCATGTAATTGTTCACGTCTGTCTAACTGTCTACCTGTCCCAGCCAATTCGTTTGTATGTTCGTAATCATAACCTAAGATTACAATGAGATTCTTTGCTTTGTTTTATGTTTCGTTTCACCTAGTGAATTCGGGATATTTCTACTCGTAGTTGAATAAACTCTTTTCCAATGCTAAATCTACTTCATTACAATTATATTGATTTATTGTCGGTCACCTTTCCATTTCTTATCGCCATTCGGTAGATGTCAATGTTTATATTAACCAAGAATGCAGATAAGATACTGATACCATCGGTGGAACAAAGGAACACCACCAAATAATGAATCTACATTACTACGGATAAAATATATATTTCATTTTTCTCCAAATTATTGGATTATTTCTTTTCTTGTAAACCCCCTATTTACAGTTATTTCTCTATTTAAGTCATGTCTTTGTTTTGAACCCTGATTCTAATTTATATTCCAACTTGAAATATTAAATACATTGTAACAATTTGCAAATACACTACATGTAAAACTTCGATGTAAATTTTGATTCAAGTTGAATCAACGCCCTGGTGCACGTATGTATAATTGGCCTCACGAGAACTCAAGGGATCTTCATAAAACAATAATCCTCGCATAGAAAACAAAAATTCGATTTTAAATTTTACTGTAGGTACAAATTAGGTTACGTGTAATTTTATGTAAATTAACTTTGAGTACTGCCAATATTATAAAGCTTAATTTCACTACATCTGTTGACATACAACTAATAGCCCTATAATAATAACGGTAACCAATTTATTTTTGGTAATATTTCATTTTAATGTGTTTGATACCAAATTACTAAAATCATATCAACCATAGTAACAGTCCAACTGAGCCCATATAAATAGATAAAAAATAACGATCTTTTTTTTAAATTGCTACCCCAGGTATATTTGAAATGACAAAACTAACAACTGTATCAAATTTAATAATAAACATATGTCTACCTCAGGTATATTTGAAATGATCAAACTACTTAATGTAAAAAACAACTGTATCAAATTTTATAATAAACATGTATCTCTAACTTTCCATTAATCATGCTGTGATGCTACTAGTTTAATGGCAGGGTAGCTTCATTAAAAGCTCTAGACTTTTTTTGAATTACACTCAACCAAAAGGTTTGTCAGTCTAACTCTCCAGAAATTACTTATTATTATTCGCTAGTCGTACAGTATACATAGAAGAAGAAAAGTTTATTTATATATATATATATATATATATATATATATATATATATATATATATATATATATATATATATATATATATATATATATATATATATATATATAAAGCATTGAATATTGGTTATCAATTTGGCGAAAAAGATATATGAAAGTGTCTGAAATCGTTGTGCAAAATCCTGTATGCCAAAATGGTGTGCATGTCTAAAAGCCAGGTGCCTTCAAACCAATCGACTCTGCATTATCTTTCATGTTTGCTAAAGTTTGCCAAAACGATTTTCATTTAAAATAAATTAAGCATTCATTTAAAGCAAATTTAAATTTTTATTGCTGATAATTGGATCGATTTATATCAATTTTAATGCATGATGAAGTGGTACGGGTTGAATAAAACAGTGTGGATTATCGCAGTAATTGCATGGTGAATTTTAAAATTTTCGTTTTGATTGCTAACAAAATTTGATTTGCCAATATTTTCTCGAAGATAAATCGAAATGAGATAATTTACTCGTCGTTTTGCTCATTCTTATTCTATCCACACCGTTTTTAGATTCATTATTATTTCTTCATAAACCTGATTCGTTTGGTTAGATGCAAACACGACGGGTATTATTTTGATAATTGCTTTTCAAAATTTAGACCCATTATTATTTCAAGGTCTCGAAAAATTTACACAATTTTCTTCTTCACCCGTTGCATATTACTGTCTTCTTATTGGCAAAAAAAGGCTCGTTTTTAATAATAAAAAAACCAAACCTTTTACTTAGAATCATATATGTTTATTTTATCCCCTATTTTTTCATGTATCCAAAACAGAACATGCATTATTGGCAAAATGGCTGATCTTTGCATGAGTCCCAATGGTACGCCACTGACATATTCACCGCGACCAAACGTTCGGAATGTCGCTCGATTCCCTTTGATGTTTTGATCTGAGTTGACTATGAACATGTACGTACGTGTTACAGAAACACCTACACACCAATACAAGCAAACATTCACGTTCACAAATATAAATGTATATATGTTATACATAAATAAAAACACGTTCTGTGTATTTCTGGTTCAGGTTCAGTGGTGGTTTGTGCTCAACAGAAACAGAACAGCTAAGTCAAGCGCTGGCCAGCAAGATCGTCAGATCATGAACACGACAAACCTCTTTGTTTCTTCCGACAAAAATTGTTTGTTTTACACACTCATTGTATCCACAAGAAGTAGATTGAAGATGACTTGAATGCTAACATCCAATAAAAAGAAGACTACGAGTATATTAACATGCGCACTTGTTCTTGTAGTTAGTTATAAATCACAGTGTATCTAATACCGTATTAGATACACTGTGATTTATACGTATACCTTGCAATTGCAATATACCAATATACCAACTTTTAAATGAGTCAATTTTTTGCATGCAGAATAGAGCCCCTCTTTTCTCACTCAAAAATATTCAACTTATGGAATTTCAAGATGTCGAAAAATGAAGGTACCAAAATCTAGAAGTATCTCTGTAATAAATAAGACACATAAACAAGTAGGTCTACTACAATCGGCAGAGTGGCAAGTCGGAACGAATTGGATGTATTTTTCGGAAAAAGAAAACGAAAAAGCCAAACCATCATTCACAACAAGATCGGTCAGCAAACAGGCAGCCAAGATAATTACACCTAACAACACCAAACATCGTTAGGTTGAAAAAGGTACCCACCAATAACACACACACACATACAAAAAAAGTTAAAAAGAAAACAGGCCAAAATGCCGAGTGTATGAGTGTGATGATGTGATTCAGAGGCGGCTATAGAAGGCGTCGGGTCACATATTTTTTTGTCACATCTCCAATAGAACACAATTGAGACGTACGGGAAACATGATGAACCACTTCGGCTGTTCGGCTTTGGGGGCCCATCAAAATTGTCTTATAACCACCACTCATCATAACGAAAACCGACTATTTGCCGTTAGCAAGGATACGGTTATTAGAGGAAGGCGGTGTTTTATGATTGTACCCCGGTCGCCGTCACTCCTCGTAAAGTGTGGTCATCTCTATTGGTATTCATGCAAAATTCAGTGGCGTGCGTGTTTGGTTTTTTATTTTGGAAAGCACTTATTCAGTAGAGAAGTACTAAGGAATTAAAATGAAACAGAATCCGATTTGGCAGTCGTATTATATATGTATATCAAAATTGGTTAAAATAGATTCGGTAACTTTAAAGCAGACGCCACAAAAATAATCTTACGAGTGAGTGACATACAACCAATTGAAGATGACTTCAAACGAATGAAATGGAATCTTCTATTAATATGATATAACTTATAGAACAGTGACAATACAAGATAATTCGTAAGAGAAATATTAGATAATCAGTGAAGTAAGAGGGGTCCTTGGCAATGTTGGTGTGAATTTGGCCCAATGTTTTCGAAGGCCCAGTTAAATGATGATAAAATGACAAACGATTTGTTTTAATTGATCGTAGCGTTCAGCTGTCGCTGGCTTCACACAGCATCATTTGTGTGTCCCGTAGTTTGGCGTATTCAGTTCGCTTTCGTCCCGCCCCCTTACCGTTTTAATAATTAATACGTCCCAGTAAATTAGACACAGCTACTGTGATTTCGGCCGTAGATACGGGCTTGGCTGCTGGTCTGGTTTGGCTCGCCTGTGCCTGTGCCTGTGCGAACAAGTGAAGTCTCTTAGCACACACTTGTTCAGTTCATGTGCGCGTCGTCAGATGGTTGTAGAGGCGCGTTCATCGTCCACAACAGCGGCGGCTGCCCGCCTAATGTCTTAATAACTTCATTTATATGTTCAAGGCCAGGTCCAATCTTGTGCACGGCACGACAACGCGCCATCCAACGTAAATAAAGATGGATAGATTGGTGGTTGGTTTGGATAGAAAGGGATGCTTGAAGCGCTCGCATCGTGATCGTCTTTTTTCGTTGCTGGTCGTCTAATACCACGTTCTCAGTCGCTTTTTCTTTCCGTGCTTGGATGCAAACACACAACAAAGAAATTGGTTGATGTCTTTACCTTTACATGAAGACATGGTAGATAATTTACAAATTTCTATATGAGAAACCTGACAGTTTAGAAATTGTAATTTTGTTCTTGTTTTTAACTTTTAATGTTGCTTCGGGAGACCCTTCGACCTTCTGATCACGAATTTCGCTGATGCCTTGATTATTGGATTTTATATCGACTAACGCAAGATTCATGACAAACGGCAGATAAGTGCTCACCTTACAAGGGTCACACATTTTCTGAGAATCGATCAGGACGTATTGAACTATGTCTTCCAATGTTCTTTCGATTATAATTTATTCATATTTTATACACCCCAAATACACAATTCCAATTTTATTCATAACAATCAAGAGAATAGCCCGAGATTACAGATGTTTACACATAGAACTCATAGTACTTATTTTCATTTTAATATTCAATTCTTTCCCCTATGAACTCTTTCTAATCTTTTTTGAATGACTAAAAAGATCCCGTGACAGTTTAAATCCAATCGTTATTATAGTTTCGAAGTTATACATGAACCTAAAATTCGAAATCCTTCTTAATACTACCCTAAGATAATTTTTGAAAACAACCAAAAATTCTAAGTTGCATATTTTACGTCGTTGCTTCAAATTGAAAGCCTAACTAATTAATTGAAATATTAAAATTTTAAATATTCATAAAAATTATATTATATTCCTAGTTCTTTCAAATTGTGAACCCAAATGTCAGCAAATAAAGGATTGAAAATTATAATTCTGAATTAAAAATTTTGCGTGTTCGCACTCAATAACAATTTCTTTCATTTTCATTACTTTATCTTATCAATAATTTATGGTTATAAATAGGCCCTTCCTTAAAAATATAAGAGGTTAGAAAAGTGTTTTCTACATAAATAAAAAAATATATTAAACTACCAAATGGATTATTCGGTTAGCATTGGTGCCTCTATATCCTCTGGCATTCTTATTTTAGGTATCTGTACCATCCAAGTTGATCTTTTTATGGTGTTTTTATATTAAATTATTAAGTAATAATATTTTTTATATTGGCTTGTCCAATCATAATAATAGGTTAGGAAAATTGATTATTTTTTATTATCCTCGTGACATTGCCTTAAATTATTTTTGACGTCAAATCGATTAATGTAATTTAAATGTATTGACTGATAACAATATAAACAGAAGATAATTTTAATATTTGTAATTTTCCTATTAAGAATGCATTTGATAATAAATTAATTGTAATGGTCATTAAGAAATTAATTTAATCATGTTTTTAAGCGTTTTTATATTAAAATCAACAAATATATTATCTCTACGGTTCTACCAAAAATTTATTTTTCAAAAACAAAAATGTGCTAAGCACATACTAGAATAGAAGAATATAGTATATTTTTAAATAGCAGCTTTCGCAAATCTTTCAAAACATTTTCATTGTAAGATTCTTATCAAAAACACAATTTTTTATTGGAATTCGATCACTATCAACCGGAAGTAAATATTTTAATTAGGTTAAAATTCTATTTAAAATCCCCGTTTTTATGAATCCATTTTTGTTAACATTTGCAGAAATATAAAGCTCAAATCCAACTATATTTCAGTCATAAACTACCCAATAGTGTTAACAAATAAACCCATTAAATTATAATAGCTGTAGGCCAGTGCCAAGGTAGTGGGAATGAGGTAGGTCCTTTGGAATTTGGATGCAGGTTATTTCACTCTGGAGCCCGCTGTGTATGGTTATCTTCGTCACACTCATACCCCATCCAATGTATTGTGTCTTTCTTGTGCCGGCAGACGTGAGATGTTTTGGCTCTTGGACTCACGTACTAACTAACGAATATTTCTATTTTGTTTATTGGTAATGAAACAATATGTTTTTCCTTTTACTTTTGGTTTATTTTTGCTTTTTACTTTGCCCAAAATGAAACGCACGAACTTCAGATGTAGAATACCACGAACGTGATATTTGCAGATTTTCGATTGTTACGTCTGGTTTTGTTGTATAAAAGATAATATATCTATATTTTATTTTATTACCTTTGGCCTGAATCATTAATTGTATGACAGCTAATTGATTTGGAACAACTTATTTTGTTACATTTTAAAATTACACTGATGCACTTTTTTTTCTGTATTATGATGGAAATTATATGATATTGACAGTACCGGAAATCTCAAATTATTGACGTCTGATTGATGATACCAGGTTCTTATAAGCTGAATTTTTTTTTTTTGATAGTTATGGCATCAAAATACAATATAGAATATAGCGCGCCGTACAGTACAGAGGTGCTAAAGCATTCGGTCCAGTATCTGTAACATTTTCGGTTCAAAACATTTTCACCCATTTCATTGCCCACGCACGTACCGGCACCGATATGCTGATTGAAAATGAGGAATTCAGTCCCAAATTAAAAAGAAGACACAGTCACGGACTCCTGTCGATGAATAATCAAAATGCAGCCGACTAGAAATAAATTAGCTTCAAACAATTAATCAGTTCATTTCCGGATGACCAAGCATCCGAATTCGATACGTCGTATTGTTCAATCTACATTGGTTTCCTCAATTCGTTCATTGTTCCATATTAATTACTTTATAAAGAGATCTACTAATTAGGTGGTTCTGGTCCATTGTCTTTTGGTAATTAAGATTTGGTATATTACTTTTGAAAATGTTATAATTATAGTTTGGGTTTAAATTGAATGGAAAGTGTAGAAGAAATTAGATTTTTACTTTCTTTTATGAAGTAATAAGTAAGTAGGGATCACCAATAAAATCGACCTCAAGATTTTAATGGCTATATCCATTTTGAGGGCTCTGAATCCATCTTGACTATTTTCTCACTGATTTCGGTGTGTCTGTGAACGTCCTACAGCCTATACCGTTAAACGGAAACATATTATGTTTTGGATTTAAAATTTGTGTACCCCAGAATAGAAAACGTCCTATTTTGGAAATGATATTTCAACCGGAAGTGCTGGTTTACTCGTGTCATTTTTTAACTATCTGGTCAAAGCGTTATAATTTTAAGTTCGAACTTCTTCATGGTTATAATACATCATTATATACATTCTCATAAGATAGTACCAATACTTATTTATTTATGTTAGACATAAGACAACTAAACTTCAATTAGTTAAATTTTCAGATGTCGCATTTATTGTAAGTATAAACTCTTTAGGAATGTAAAGATATAATTTATATCTATAGAACAATACGTCAAAGCATCGTCAAAGATGCATAAAATATGAACATATATCTATTACGAAATCTATCTTTTGAAACATAACTAATGCCATCGCGTGTTAATCATATGACAAGTTAATTCGCGCAAGATTACTATAAACCTAAAGATCATCATCACTCCGTCCGGTGCTAACAATTTATAATTTTTAATTCACGGTTGTTAACAAACGGACTGTGAAAATATTCGGTTAAAAACTTAAATGGAGATGTCAACCACAAACCCAACCAGATACAAGACTGGATCAAACAAGTAATCTGTATGCTAATGAGTTTCAACGAACACGTGCACCCAACATGTTTAGAACTTCTGGCATGGCATGGTATGGCCTGGACTGCCTGGCCTGGTGGTGTGTTTATAATAAGTGATGCATGCATGCAAAGTCGACTTTACATTTATTTTTTTCGCTCACGAAATATTTTCACCAGAAGTGAGTTGTAATAATAGAAGATGTGCTTTGAGACCGCGCGATGATGCACTGAAAAATTACTTCTTCGGACTTGTTGTCTGTCTTTGTTTGACACTGTTTGTTACTCAATTAAAACGATATAGCCTCATCTCTGTCTGGCCCGCTTTAATGAAGTCTGTATATAGGCATGCAGCCTCCAGTGGCGTATCCAAATGCTTTTTTCGTCTCATTTAAATTAATAATTTTACCAACAAATTGAATTTGACATTCTCGTAATAGATAGTTGACAGACTAATTTATTGGGTTAATGAATAATAAAAATTAATATTAATAATCATTGGTGGATGACTTAGTGAAATAATTAATGTTCTAGCTTTGTCACCTTGGGGTTCGAATCGCACCTTACGACGTGAATATATCTTCGCAAATATTATTTAAATATTTACAGAAATTTGTTATCTACATTCTTCTAATAATAATATATAACTATCGCATATATTAAATGCAAATTTCACATTTCCTTGCTTTTAAGAAGAATTAATGTTTTGAAAATATATGCTGGACTTTCTTATATATTGATATATTTCTAGTTTATTTACAGTAAAACTTTGGATTTAAATTTTGATATTCATTGATCCTGTGATAATTATAAAGCAATTTAGTAAATAGGTAGAATCCATGGATCCTTTTTCTATTTTCTTAGACGAAATCTAATATGAAATATTGTACACTTGTTCTGTTGTTGAATCCAAAAATATATATAACTTGGATATTAGTCGTCGCTCGTAAAACTAAATTTGTACTCTCTACTCCTTTGAAGGTACCGGAGCGATTTACACCAAATTTGGTACACATATAACTTGGCATCCCATTTGAATCCACTCGCAGTTTAAATCCAATCGCCTGTATATTTCCCGAGTTATAGGCCCCCAAAATTTAGAGCCTGCCTTAATACTGCCCTTATAAAAATAATTAAAATACCCAAAAACTCTACTAAAAATTCTAAGATAGTTTATATCTGCGAGATTTTTTCATATTGTCAACCCGAAGGCCATAAAATAATAATCAATATTATAATTTTGAAGTTTAAAATATGCACTAAATTTTTGTTTTATTAACCCATTAACTGCCAAATTTTTATTTTGACATTGATTTAATATCAAATTTGTGAATTAAAATAAAATTTTAAATATATTAAAAAAATAAAATATTAGAATCCCCATTTAGGGATCGTGGTAACTAATGGGTTAATATAATCTACAAGAAATTGTAAGATTTTTTTTTCATATTTTCTAATTTTAAGCACAAAACCCTAAAATATGATAAAAGATTATATAAAGTGCCATCTATTGTTGGATAGATTAATTAATCCACCTAACTCTTATAACTGATTTTTTATGGTTCCTTATATAATAAATAGGATATATAAAATTTTATAAAAACAAATTGCGTTTAATATCGTTAACAATGATATCAAACTGGGTATCCTAAAACATGTACCATATGAGAATAATACGAGCAACAACCCCCTTTTGTTTGTTTTCGCACTCCACGCCCCTGCCTCAATCTGCAGTGCCACACTGCTAACGTGTGAGAGTGAGACAGGAACACGATTGAATTGCTCGGTCGTGAGCACTGGGCAGGGCTTGAGTTTACATCTTCCTCTGGCCGCACCACAGTACCGCTTCGGCCCAAGAGTCGTTAGTTGAGTTGTAAGTTCGGCCTGTCAACCGTGCTCGCTAGTTAGTTATGTTGAGACTGTCTGCTATGGATGTCCATGCAGGGGTACGATTTGTGCTTCAGATTTCGTACGATCTACACATATAAACAATAGATAACTAAGTGAAATTGCGAGTGAATCTAGTGGCTTTGAATGATAACTTTGTGATTTGGGGGATATGGGGTATTCGTGCAGTTTTGGTACTAGTTTGGGGAATGTTTTGTAGACGATTTGGTGCATTTTGGCAAACTTTTCTACCAGCTTATGTGAAGTGTACGATGGGTGAACTGATTATATGTGGACTTATTCAAAATTTTGGGCTTGAAGATTATTGTTCCTGGATTTTCTCTTTGGTCAACGCTTTGACCATTTCGTTGCTGTTGGAAACTATTGAGAGTAGTTTTATTTTCTGCCTAGCAGATTGAAATACTGTTTTGGGGAACTGTCAACATTGTAGATATTTCAAGAATGGTTGAACGAACTACTTCAATTATATCTCAATTATGATTTTAAGAAGACAATAGCGATAAGGCTACTACAATTACCGACAATAGTTGTTTTAAACGACTAATTAGAAAATAATGATCATGCTCATTGCTGTCCATCCTCTTCGTTCTTGTTGATTATAAACAACGCGGTTGTTGATGTTGTATAGAAAGCTTTGGAGTTTGGTACCTTGTTTGGTGTTCGCACTGATTGAGACATTGCGACTCTTCTTCCTGTCGTTACCATCTTTGGTTCAACTAATAGTCTCCAGTTTGAAATAAGATCAACACAACTCCAGTTGCACAACTGTTGTGTATAATAAAGACATAGAAATAATCTGCATTTTGATAATGAATCTCGTACCACAACTATAATATCGGGCCTAAGGGACTGTTTTAAATGCCAAATATATTATGATTTTACTTTGTATTTGTTGAACATGATTTTGAGACTATAGAGGATCTTAGAAATAACTGCAAAATTAGTGCCAAATATATGGATAAATCGTCATAGTACAACCTGGACATAATTTTGAAGTTGTACCTGTGTTCAGAAGTAACTACAGCCATAAATTGGAAGTGTGTGGAAGTTTATAAACATAAGAATTGCTTATCAACAAAGATCGTGATACAGTTTTGGAATAGCTTCTGTTGAAGTTACAAGTATTAGGGATTATGATATTCTCCTTACAAGAAGTAAACTGTGTATAGCAAATTTAGATCTCCAGAATTTGACTCTAAAGGAATTAAGAAAGTAGAAGTGTAACGAATTCTGAATGTATTTTGCTCAAGCTGTGTATACCAAATTCAAACTTGCGGATTTAGAAAATTGACTTGCTTGGGTGATGCTATGTGCGAACACGCGTGTGTTCCCAACACCGTTGTTATCGGGTTGTTTGTCGCTACCGTCGCGTTCTCGTGCGAGCGTCGTCGTGTTGTAAAATGCCCGAGAAAGAGGCAGTGAGTGAACACCATTATCACGCGGCCATTATGTCCGCAGCCGGAGGCCTGCCCTTACAGTTCGCGCCGGCGGCTGCCTTCCACGTGGGCTTCCACCATCCGCACGCCCCGCCGCCACACCATGCATTACCCGTCGACTCCAGGACTCATGAGGGACGGTACGTGTGGGGTCAGCCACCCCCAGGTGCCGCTGCTGCTGCAGCCGCTGCGGCGGCCGCCATGCAGCCCCATCAGTGGAACCACATTTCTGCCACAGGGTGAGCTTCATTTTTATTTCATTTTTTTCTTTACAGTGCTTTTGCAAATTTACATTTAGTTTTTACTTTACAATTGAATTAGAAAATATTGGTTTGTGTAAAAACTAAAGAAATGGTCATATAATGATTTATTAACTATAAAGACAAGTTCTTTTTTCATTGTACGGTGAAAAATATACCTTTTAAAATATGATTTATTGATTTTACGAAGATATTATTTTATAGTCATCGATTGTCTACCGTTTTCATCACACAGCCATTTAAGCAAATTTGATTAGTTGTGAATAATATCAAAGTAATTGTTTTATTAATTTAATATTAATACATTTATTTTACATGATCTTTAAGTACAATCTAACGAAACTTTATTTATACATCAAAATCTTTGACATTTTTTGTTGATATGATTTTTAGTGATATATTTAATTTTTTCTAATGTTTATTGTAGCATATTATATTGTAGGATTCGCACAGAATGCCTATTCGGCTAGCGACTACACGCTCATTGTGCCCACCCGTAAAAGGCTCGTTTCGTCGTCTATCCTTTCGTTACTTGACAATTTCGTCGATAGAACTTTGGCATCATTCGGAATTTATCCAAAGCATACACGAAGTTCGATCGACGAAATTGTCAAACGACGAAACGAAGCTTTTACGAGTGGGCACAATGAGCGGGTAGTCACTAGACGAGTAGGCATTCTGTGCGGATTCCTTGTAGTTAATCTTTAATTTCTAAATGCATTAGTATAGAAAATGTGTAAGTTATATGTTTACCAAATATGGTAAAATCGGTATTTTCAGAAAAGATAGTTGATCTTATAAATGAGCAACTGACATACATTTAAGTATATTACATACATTTTCGAAATCCAATGTGTATAATTTCGCGGTTGACAAAAATAATTTCCATCTTTATGACTTAGTTATTTACTGCCAAAGTAAATATTTTGAAAAATACGCTTCGTCAATCATCACATAAAGAAAATCGTTCTAATCGATTTTGAAATTAGGTTTATCTTGTTCTACTTTTAACAATATGCGTTGTTTGGAACCAACACAATTCAAATAGTTTTTAACTTTTACTCAAACATTTATGCAATCTTTTTAACGGTAAACACTGAAAGTGAAACTAATAATGTTTATAAAGAGCTTAGCCATAATAAGATCCATCAAAAAATAATTGGTAAACACTTTGAGTAATGTAGGGATAAATTAATAATCGCTCCTAACGAATACAATAGTGGAGCCTGTCTATGATGTGGTCTCCAATGCATTGAGCCGACATAAGCAAAATAACAGGCGCTATTATTGTTCGTTCGCATTTGAAACCGGAGTTGAAGGAATGTGAACGCAAAGAAGATGCCGAATAAAAATTTAATTCATATTTATGATTTATTATAATTATACGTAATTATATAGTTATATTACACAGCTGTACTGTTTGTATTCAGTGATTTTAAATTGCTCCAATTAGTGTATGGGTTGTGTTAAAAATAACGCGGTTTACTTTTAATAGGAATTTCTGTTATACAAGTCTTGATTTGTCGTTTGAACTTTGTCGTTGCGCTAATTATTCCGCTTTTACTTAATTTAATTCATTTTATTAGGGATTTGCTTATTACGTGTTTGTAGAGTCTCTATAACAAATATTACTGCCATTTAGGTAAAAGGAATTTTATTCGATTAGTTATTAACAACATCAAAACAATAGATTTTAGTGTGTCTTATCGACAGCCGTGAGCAACAGTAATACCATACGCAACCGGCTTAAACTAAGTAAACTAAGTAAAACTAAATATTACATGCGAACAAGAAACAAAGTGTACAGCAACGAACCTAACAAAAAGGTTAAAAAATTAATAAAAAAAAGGAAAAAACAAACAAAAACGCAAAGTGCAGCTAACGCCTCACCGAATGAGGGGTCTTCCCTTCAATTGCAAAGGCACACGGCTGCACCAACGGCAACAGTGACAAATAATACAACAGTGACAGACCATACAACAGTGAAAAATCAAACAATGGTAACAGAAAAGACAAACACAGAAAAAGAAACCATAACTAAAGACATGACCGACAAAATAAGCACGCTATTCACAACGACTCCAAGACCATCAACCAGTAAGGTCAGACCAAGAGACAACGACAATGACGAAAAATTTGAAGATTTCAAGAGACCTAAAAGAACAATACGACGAACAAGACAATCACAAAAAACCAATCCAACAGAAATCAAAAACAGATACGACAGTCTAACCAGCAACGAAGAACAAACAGAAGACGAAATGGACACCACACCCCCAAGTCAGCTACAAAAACTGAAAAACCGACCACCACCACCAATCATCATAACGGGCATAACGAACAAAGGAAAGCAACTGACCGACTACGTAGCGAAATTCGCGACAAAAGGATTTCACTACAAATACACGACAAACAATACTAATATATTTATACACGACAAAGAGGAACGAGCAGCACTACTGACTGACATGAACACAGACAAAGATATAAAATACTATACTTTCACGGAGAAAACGGATAAGACACATGCATTCGTTCTTCGAGGCCTTGACAGCGAACCTCCGACTACTGAAATCGAGAGCGAGCTAAAAGACACATACAAACTAACAGTACAAAAGGTACTCAAAATGAGAACGACTAGACGACCACTCTACTTAATAACAACCACCAACGACATAACCCTGACAAAACTCAACGCTAACATACGATACGTAAACCACACAAGGATTACTTGGGAAAGACACTATAATAAAAAACTAATAATTCAATGCCACCGATGCCAACAATGGGGGCATGCAACTTCCAACTGCCACCAGACCCCCAAGTGCCTTAAATGTGGAGACGTACACTGGACAAAGGAGTGCACAAAACCATCAAACACACCAGCGAAGTGTGCAAACTGCCAGCAAGACCACACGGCCAACAGCATCACATGCCCAGTGTACATACAAAAGTTGACTGACCGACAACGAAACATAACTGAGACAGAGACACAAAACCGACCACAACCGAAACGTTATGCCCCCGCTCCTCAACCTACGACCAATGCTTGGCATGCCCGAACAGCTGCCAGCCAGAAACAAAGCGCATCCATCGCGCAGATCCCACCCACACCAGCCCCACCAGCAATAGCACCGGCACAAACGCCAAATACAAACAATAATGGCGATATTGATGAACTGAGCGAACTGTTTAGCGAAATGGAAAAGCTAAACCAATTCATCAATATAAAAAATATGTTAAAAGCAGTGAAAGCCCTAAACCTAGAATTAAGTAAATGTAAATCATCCGCTGAATCATTCACCACATTCGTAACATTCACTCGCAACATTCACCAGTATGGCCTATAAAGCACCACAGACACAGACACTTACCATCAGCTCTTGGAATGCCAACGGAATAAGAAACAAAACAGGGGAATTAATACAATACATAATCGACCACAAAATAGACATTATGCTGCTGAATGAAACGAAACTCTCACAGACGGACAAACTAAAAATTAATGGCTTCACCACTCACAGGCAAGACAGACTAACTAATAACGGGACGGCTGCTGGCGGTGCTGCTATTTTAATTAAAAATAACATCCCGCACACATTAGTGCAACTACCCAACAACACCATAGAAGCACTTTGCATAAAACTACTAGACAATACGCACATAACAGCAGCATACAACAACCCAAGAAACATATTTACTGACAATGACCTTGATGCACTACTCAACAACAACAAGACATTACTGATCGGCGATTTGAACGCGAAGCACACGGACTGGGACTGTAATATGTGCAACACTAACGGACAAACACTTAACAACTATGTTACTCAATATAACGCACACATACTACACCCGAACACCCCCACGCACTACCCAACTAGCGGCATGACCCCTTCGACCATTGACTTAGTAATAAGTAAGAACATAACTAACATAAGTAACCCTACATCATTACAAGAACTGAATTCTGACCATAACCCCATCATCCTCACCCTAACAAACCAAAAGACAGAAAATCACACTAAACGTACTACCTCATATAGAAACACTGACTGGAAAGAGTTCCGAAAAACAATAGACCAAAACATTATTATTAAAAATAATATAACAACAGTACAGGAACTTGAGAACCAAGTAGATACATTAACTGACGCTATCACAAGAGCAAAAAGAAAACACACACAAACTATCACCATAAAACCACACAAGGACAAACTACCAGACGAAACATTAGACATCATCAGACTTAGAAACTGCGTGAGAAAGAATTGGCAACGAACCAGAGACATACATTACAAACTACACATGAACGACCTCAACTTACGAATACAAAGGCAAATCAGACAATACAAAAACGACACTTGGACACAAAAATTACAAGCATTAAACCCACATGACAATTCCCTCTGGAAAATCACCAAAGCCTTTAAAAACCCCTTCAACCTCATCCCTACACTGACACATAACAATACCACACTTGTGACAGACGAAGCAAAAGTGGAACAAATTGCAAACATCTTCGAAGACGTACATAAAATTGACATGAACAACACACCAGAACAAGAGCACATCACAGAACTGACACAACAATACCTACAGCTGAACCACGAAACAGACAGAAGACAACTAGCAAAAATCCTTACATCCCCCAAAGAAATAGCACAAATAATACGAACCCTCCCCAACAAAAAAGCTCCCGGTCCTGATAAAATCGAAAACAAAATCCTGAAAAACCTATCCAAAAAAGCAATAGTCCAAATAACCTACCTTATAAATGCAATCATCCTTCTACAACATTTCCCAGAAGCCTGGAAAATGGCAACCGTAATCCCCATACCAAAACCCAATAAAGACCGTAAAAACCCCACCAGTTACCGACCCATCAGCTTACTTAATACCCTCGCAAAACTGACAGAGAAAATAATACTCACAAGACTAACTAAATTCGACAATAAAAATAAAATCACACCAGACTTTCAATTTGGATTCAGACCGAAACATAACACAGTACAACAAGTAACAAGAATAGTGACAGACATAATACTAAGCTACAACAAGAGCAAAGTTACCACTATGACCCTGTTAGACATTGAAAAAGCCTTCGACAAGGTTTGGATAACAGGGCTCATTAGCAAATTAATAAGACACCGACTGCCACCTACAATAATCAAACTAATACACTCCTACCTATCCAATCGCCAGTTCAAAGTACTCATCAACAACACCTACTCCTCCCCCAAACCTATTAGAGCTGGAATACCGCAAGGCAGTGTCCTAGGACCAAAACTGTTTAACCTCTACATAAGCGATATCCCCACCTTTCCTCAGACTAACATCTCAATGTACGCGGACGACACAGCACTGTATGCACACTCTTACAGCGCAGAGGTAGCAAACCGACAGCTACAGATACACATCAACATTCTACAAAAATACTGGGACAAATGGAAAATAAAAATAAATGCCACAAAAACTGAAGCCATTACTTTCTCACGCAAATTCACCAACATACGAATATTCACCCCATTAAAAATACAAGACCATAAAATTACCCCCACACGCACAGTCAAATATCTAGGGGTCACATTAAATCATACATTAAAATATGGACAACACATTCGTAACGCCATCAACAAAACCAGACTTACAATTCGAAACTTATACCCATTACTCATTAGGACTTCACCCCTCACGACAAAAACCAAACTTTTACTTTACACTACTATAGTGAGACCAATACTGACATATGCAGCCCCGGTCTGGTGCAACGCCTCGAACTCCGCAATATTAACAGTACAGCGACTACAAAACAAATATCTCAGACTAGCAACAAACACAGACAGATATGTACGCATAACTGAACTACACGAATCGACCAACATTCCATACATACGCGACTACATAAATAACACATCACAAAAATTTTACAAAACGCAACTTAACTCCAACCCCCTGACTAAACAGATAACAAGAACCAGACGCGACAACGCAACTACACCACTACACAAACTCCCATATCAACTATTACCAATATTCACGGAACGCTTCCAAGAGCCTAACACGTAACATTCAAACACAGTACACAAACACTCTCACCCAGTAAAACAACAACAACAATCCATACTGCACCAGATTCATCCCATTAACAATCAAAACAAAAATGTATTTGTTAGTTTTAAGATAGTATTGTAAAATAGGTTAAGTTAGATAGTAAGTTTTATGTAAAAATCCAATGAAAACAGGTTTTTAAAATCTCCCCCATTTTCCTGTACTGTTAACAACAAAATACACAACCAACATTGTAAAATATACACACACACATTACTTCACGCACACGCAAATAACACACGACACAAGAGTTAAACTCATGTGAGTAGGATCTCTTAAAAAACCAACAATGTAAAATTTATGTATTCATGTAAAAAAAAAAGTACCATAAATAATAAAGAAATATTTAAGAAAAAAAAAAAAAAAAAAAAAAAAAAAAAAAATAGATTTTAGTTGATCCGACACACAACTGAATGCTTTAGCTCTTCTGTACTTCGTTCGGCGAGCTAAAAATAGTAATTATAGTATCTCGTTAAATATATTTCATTCCGCATTAATTATAAGGTCAACGTACAGTGAGTTGATGGCATTTGTGCCTGCACATAAGCATGTTTAAAAATATCATATTATAGAAGTATGAATTACATCTTAATTTGTACAAATAAAAATTTAAACAAAAATCTTTCAATGAAATTCAATAAATAAACATTGAATTGTAACATAAGTCTGCTGCTACATAAATAAATATATCAATTTCATATGTGAACAGAATGATTATTTTTCTTACAAGTGAAGCACTTACTACATGATAATGCTTTAAAATATTAAATAAGATAACATCATAATAGGCCGAGTGAAAATAAACACAAGTAAAGTGAATGCCAAGTTTAAGTAATAGAGTAATCGACGGCAACGCACGAATGGTGCTGCTTTATAACCCGCCTCATATATGTACTTATATTATGATGTACGTAATTACACTATTTAATAACATCACTAATTATTTTGCTTATCATTTCTAATTGTACTTGTACACATTTTCCATATTAAATTGCAAAGATACTTTACAGTTTATGATATGTTTTGAGAAATTATGATATAATAATGTTTTATTAATTATTGTTTTATAATCACTAGTAATTGGAAAATTTTATATGATAATAAATTTAAAACATAGGAGATTAATAGATACTTATAAGAAAATCATTCTTTGAGTAATGAATCTAAAGAGTAACTTATTTTTCTTCAATTTAAACCATAATTCGATTAAAACTGATATTAATCTTATTTGAGGATTCGTATCATTGTTTTAAATGTCTTAAATTTTAATTTGCCAAGCATGTACAACAGATCTATAGTATTCTAGTATTCACGGGTTCACCTAATATATAATAAAACAAAAAGATTTAGTCATGATGTCGTAGTTTTAAATATATATATATATATATATATATATATATATATATATATATATATATATATATATATATATATATATATATATATATATATATATATATATTCAATAAAGATGCATATGTATTTTGAAAATGTTCTGCTCGATGCACCATGCAAGATAAAATAAAAGTTATGAGTTTGGACCGTGGATGTTCCACCAAAAATATTTACGATTTCCACACATGTCCAACGAACGTATAAATGAATCAAGTTTATGGTTCACTTACAGCGATCGTAAATACAAACACGACGGGAAACCTAAAATCGCTGTTTTTAACTGTCAAAAGTTCAATGAACATACATTCAACTTTCAATACTTTATCGCATTTTAATGACTGATCTTTTTTCTAATCATAAATCTATTTATCACTTAATGTTTAATTCATAATTAAAAATGGTGCTATTTATTGTATGTTTATATCATTTTTAATAGTTGCATACATAACGATAAAATAATATACACTTGTTTACTCGAAAATTATGCCGGAAATAACAATTTTTAAGCCCAAAATTGTCCGGCAGAACTATACACAATAACTAATAAGTAAATAGATTTTCTAACTAGTTCTCAAATTATAATAATTGTTGTGACATTTTCGATTAATATTACTTAAGAATTTTCATAAATGCGACACATTGTTTTATCGAATTAAATCTAAATTGATTTGTTTATAGCTTTGGTTAGCGTTATACAATTTATCATTTTGGGAATTAATTATCGATTCGGAAAAAGGCACGATTACCTCAATTAATCAACTATACTTTATTCACCCATTAATAATCGATTCAATCATGATAATCGTTGCAATCAATATGCACAACAAATATATAACGATTTGTTTTTGATTATTTATTACTAATTGCTACATTCATTAAACTAAAACAATTCGGTGAATTGAGTTTGGGTGTATTGCTGAATCGATTCATTCATCTCATTTTTGTAAATTTCTTTTAAAATAAAATTGAATCTTCTCTGATGCAAAATATATATTTCTTTTGTTAAAATCGGCCTCGATTGTCAAAGGAGATATCATAAAATTGGATATTACTCAAAATGCAATTGACGAATGCTAAGATATATATTTTCATATTAAACATATCCAAATAATTCACGTGGATTTGTACTACATATTTGAAAGTCTTATGTTCGCTACAACAGATATTTGTCATTAGAATAACAAATAAAAGTGGATAAAACTATTTCTACGTATGGAGAAACGTTGCCAAAATCGTACTATCTACGACAGTTTTGTTTAATTCCTAAACTAGACCATTTTATATTCACAAACACAACATTTCTTACAACCTTACACTATTTCTATCGATTCTAGTCAACTGAGAGATGCAGTTCGTCGGTATGTCAAAATCCTAAGGATTTCAGCAAACTCATGACCAGGCTATTGTTATCTCCCGATTTTTTTTACGGCCCATAGCTCACAGCTACAAAAGGTCTTTTCGTAAATGGTATACACGTATTTGCTGACCGCTGTCTGCTAGCTGGATAGCTATTGTACTTATAGTAAAGTCCCTTTTTAAAATGCCCAATCATGTAGTGTTCGATATCCGTTCTTCCCAGAAAAAAATCGGAGAAACTGTTCTTTATATTAATGTTACCGAGGCACAATACTTGACGTAAATGTGGAACATAACGATTGCGGTGTTTTGTGCATTTGTATCAATTACTGAAAATATTGGTTCATTACAATCGTTGCATGTATTTAAAAGAAAATAAAGTAATATTCGTGTTAAGGTAAGCTTAACAGTGATCAGGGTTAATAACTCTTGAGATTTTTTTTTTTATTACTGTTTCTATTTGAATTCTATGAAACCGAGTAGTTAGACATAGTATTTATTTAGAATTAGAAGGTTGGTATTTAGAAATGCCGTTTTAATTTTATTTACATTTGAATGCACCTTCCGGTAACGAGGCACCACTGAACGTGCCAAAAATAACACGAGTCACACGTGCGTTCAACTGTTCCGTTCGTGGCCACAGCACGACACACAGCACAGCTAACGAACAACAACTATGTATGTATGTATGTCGTGTCATCAGTCATCTGCTGAATGTACTCTGTCATTAACTTGCACTGAACAATGCTACAAAAATGCTGATTTCTTCACAGAAATAATATAATAATAGACACATAAACTAAGACAGATCTTTATAGAAAATGACCTGCACCTGGTACCAAAAACAATCATCTGTTGTTCCCAGATTTACAAACTTACATTAATACTCATCTGTCTAAATGTCGCACATAATTATTGGCAGAAAGAATTACTAAATTATCTGCTAATATCATCCAAGTATATTTACTCCCAACGATAACCATATTTACATACTTCGTCCAAGTAAAAAGCGTGATGAAAATATATCTCTTTGCTAATACTAATATTTCTATATCATATTAGTTAACGTAAAATCGTCCTAATTAATTATGACTTTGGTATTATAAGTGGTTAAATTATGAGTGACGTACAGGTTCAAGACAATAACACAACAAAGTTGGTCCCATACGGTGCAGGAATGTGATCGGCGTCTCAGAAAAGATCCAAGAGGCCCAATGCTCGGCTTGGCTCAGATGCCACTAAACAAAAACATCGTAGCTCGAATGAATGTGTATACGTTTGTCTGTAATGCTTGATGTATATGTTTACAAGGATCACTGTCCACCGTTGACAGGACAATTCAATGCCTGAATTGACTGATGAACTTAACAGGAATATTCGCACTCAGTACACGGGAAACTGAATATTGCTGAATTAATAGAACCTTTTCATATAACATCTTTTCGACAAAAAAAAAACCCATTTCGTATTTTTTATTCTCCACGCGTTTCTTAGGAACTTGATTATTCATTATGTACTCGTATATAGCTTTAATATTCAACTTCAAATATATACTGTACGATTTTTATTTCTGTTCGATCCATTTATATCATGAAAACATATACTTCGTTTCCTTATGCACTTTTACTTACCCATCTATAAAAACGATACTACAATATATTTGCGTTTTCTATCTCTTACCATCCTGACCATAACAGTATATATGTTTGTTTCGCTTTACACAGCATATCGATCGATAATTTATCATCGTGCGTGATCGCTGATCTCGTAATTCGTTCCGATCACCAGTATAAATCTTATTTATTTTGAAATAGATATATTGAGACTTTGTGAAGATATATAGGCAGAGGAAGTTTTATGTTTATTCAGAATTTATTTGTAACCATGAAAATTTAAATTTATACCTATACAGTATTTAATGTTAATTATTATCGCGATGATCGCTTGTTTTTGTAGTAAATATAGTTATTAGATTGGCATTTTACTGATGAATTTATATCTGATTTATTGGCCGTAATATTATGATAGATGTTTTATTTTAATTGATAGGAAGTGGCGTACTTTTGCAATAACGAAAATATATTAAGTGTAGATAATTTGAGTTGCTATAAATTGCATTTATTTACTATTAATTCTTAATATGAAATATATACTACGTATTGAAATAAGTTTACTAATGTTAATGATGTTTCCAATTGATTGAAACACCAATTTGTTTTCCTCAAATTTCAAAAAGAACTTTTTTTTTGCAAATACCATTAATAATAACATTATTACAAATAATATAAAATATAATATAATCAGTACAGTAAAACATGTAAATAACTTTTGTTAAATGTAAATCAAAATCACGTTTATCGTTAAGTGTACTTGGTGTCGCGCTATTTTAAAATAAATTTATAGAAATTCGTAAAATTCAAGTAGCACGTCACTGGGTTTATGTGTCGCTTGTTGCCTGGGTATAAACTATAAAAAACGCACCGGTCGCCTTGAATGCACTTGGAACAGATAAGTCAGGATGCAATAAAATGCACGCACACACTCACACATAGACGCATGCATAGAGTAAAGGCAAACACAAAGAAGACATCTGTATTTTGGTGTGTGCTCAGGGACCGTCGTAAAACTTTTTGACCGGATGTCGAAATTTCGATAAAATTCTATCACTATACAACTTTAATATATGAAACTGTTTTCGGTTTTAGCGGTAAGATAAAAATATACCACGAGAACATGTTAATGTTCCCGTTGACATGTTCTAACGAGTATATACGGGTACAAAAGGGTTGAAAATACCATTAATGTTAATATAAGAAATGTAAATGGAATGCTGACAAATATATTTTAATATCTATGACAAAATAATTATACCGCTATATAAGGCTTCAAAAATGTTTGATCAAACAATATAACTTCCATAAGTTAAGCCCCGAAACGCCAGGAAAATAACTTCGTCTTACAGAGCCCGTATATTTCCCGAGTTATAGGGCCCCAAAATTTATAAAAAAAAAGAAAAATTCCTCAATGTTTAAATGAAAATTTCCTACGATCAGTTAAAAAAAGTAGCCGATATAACGAATTCTATACTTGAATTCCTTTCTTCTGGGCACATGTGTGCATTCTTAAAATATGATTCGATAAACCAGCATCAGATTAAATTCCGTTCTAGATGGAATATTTCGATAAAAGCAATCCGATAGTTATTCATAAGACACAGATTTAATAAGGACAAAATATGTTCGGTGCAATGCGACTGGGTCATTGTTCGCATTGGGCAATTTAGGCTCTGATCACACGGGGGCCATATTTAGTCGTACTGAGAGTGAGTGTGTAGCCACCACCCGGCAGGTCGGTGCACTATTGTACAACGGCGACCTCTCTCTTTCACCTTCCAGCCTGACACTTATTGTTAAAACCTGTCAATTTATTTCACTGATTTATGATGTATTGTCGAGGTGAACATTTTGAACTGAACGATTTTTTTGTTTTGTTTTGTTTGTCATTTCTATTGCTTGCTACAGTTCAACTGTCTTTTCTTGAACACCGTTATGATCCATTATGAACGCCTACTTAACTTCACATTTGTGATATATTATTTATATACGTCTTATCTATGAACTCAATTATTATGCAAGAATAAGTATGACTGATGAAAGCTTTACTCGGTGAAGGTCGGCTTTTATCGGCTTCTAAGACTTTTCCAGTATTTTTACTCACTTAAACGAAGAATTGTAATTATATATAAATTATTACTTTAGATTTTAACTGCAATTTAAATTTGCTACATATATTTTGTGGTTTACAGTTTAAATCCAATCACCCGTTTACTTCCGGAGTTATAGGGCCCCAATATTTAGAGCTCCCCTTAATACTGCCTTTAGAATAAAATAATTAAATACCTACAGTTTTACAAGAAATTTTTAGATATTTTATGTCAATTAAATTTCATCTTATTTGCAACCCTAGGCTATACAAATTAATTTGAAGTAATAATTATAAATTTTAAAATATGCATTCATTTGTTATTATATCTAAAAAACCTACAAAAATATCTTCAACTTTCTATGAATTTTTTAATTTAAAATTTAATAGGAAATTTTTGAATACAAATTCTACTGAAATTCAATATGATAGCAGTGACGATACTATTTGTTTGGAATGATATATGTATATGGAAATATGAATAAATAACGACACGTAGTTTTCCATTGATGTGTGACTTGAAAATCCTTTATCACAATCACATGGCATGAAGTAATAAATTGAACATAAAGAAGCTATCATATTGGTCTAAGAATAAGCTCTCATCAAATAAATGTGCAATGCAATGTGTGTTGTGTGAAGGCACGTCGCTAATGTTGCACGAAATTAACTTTTATAACTAGACGCAGACGCGTCTGTGTCTGGCAACTGTGTTCTCTACCTCTCCTTGACTCTGTGCTATGCTATTTGGTTCCGGACGTATGCACCAACGGATCCGTTGAGAGCGCACCACACACTGGCATTGGCACCAGCACCGGCTAGCAGACATCACGGCTAACGAATTCGATGGACGGATGAATGAATCAATGACAACCGACAATATTCTCAAGAGCCTCTTGTTGTTGCCGTGTCGTTCTTTTTTATTTCTAGAGCTGTCTTCGGGCTTTTAGTCACACAAAAAAGTGACATCAAGCCTGGAATTGTTGGAATTTTGTTTAATCGGCTGTGTTTCTTCACTGTTGAAATTTGATAGTTAGACATTCATCACTGTATCTTACCTATGGTAATGCTATTTATTTAATTAAATTAGTTAATTTATGAGTTTCTACTTGCCGAGGATTAAACGTTGATTATCAATATACACCGATACAATGTATGTATGTATGTGTGTGACTTGTGAATTGAAAATTGCTTCGTAGTTTGTAATTCAATGTCGACCCAATGTCTGTGAAGTGAAGACACGGTTATGCATATGTGTTGTCTGTCGTCCGTTTTGTGTACTTATAAGTGTGAGTGTGTGCGTATGGAATGCGGCCCCATTACTAAAATCAAGTTTCATAAACTCACGGTTCTCGATCTACAAACATACGCATTAGCACCTGAGGCCAACCGACCGACCGTATAGGTGTACTCGACGCTCATATATACGTATCTCTAGAAGCAATGCAACAGTACCGTTTACGTCTCAATAATAACAATAAAGATATCGCTAGTACTGTCAATGTTGTTGTTGTTGTTGTTGTTTAAAACGCCGTTGGGTTTCGAATGATTGAGGCGCATTTGAAGGACACCGAACTCGAGATTATTGCATTATAAACAGAAGTGTAATTAATGGGTGACGCGTTGTTGTTTTTTTTTACAATTTAATATTATTTTACAGACGTCATTCCGAAAATACAGTCACTTGATTTAGGGATAATCGAATCAGTCGAAATTCAATAAAATAAATGATAAACTTGGCCGTGTTTGTTAATTGACAAACAATAGGTTAACTTTCGCACCTGCCCGTTAAGCACCCGGGCAAATATTGACCGTGGTGTACGTCAGCCGAAAATAAAACAATAAAAAATAAAAACAAATCGTCTACGTGTAAGATAGTGAGGACAAGGACAGAAGGACAGTTGGTAGATGTGCAAACAAAAGACACTCTGCTAAGTGTGAATGTACACATTGTTGGCTCATGTACATATTTACAGTGGAAGTCAGCAGCCACACGCTGCAACCAATATTTTCACAGTCTCATGTCCATTTTGTGTTTATTGTCAATTGGTATGTGGTATTATTGGTATTTATATTAATAAACAAATTATCTAATTGCATTGTCAATATGGAGATACAAGTTAATGAGTTTTTATGTTATCATACAATTTCGAAATGGATATACCAAAATAATTTACAAGATAAGTCGTATTAATGTGGTTCATTCATAACAATTAATTAAGTAATTTGTTTCCCCTTTAAAATGATGTAACATTACACCAATTTTTCAAAGTAATTCTCTATATTTATTTATTTAATTTCAACGTCTCAACATTCATTAGGGATTACTGTTATTATGAAATCGCACTAAAATAAACCAAATAGATTTTCTCTCAGTGTAGAGCGGCGTATCAAATCTTTAAATCACCAATATCCCACGTTTCTATATGAACAATTGATTGAAAAAGAAAAATGACAAAATAATACTTAAGATAAACCAGAAAAATGTGTATTGGAAACCCCTCGAAGCTTTTATATGTATATATCAAGGTGCAATCATCTTGAGCATCCCGCAAGCCTTAAGGGGTCCGTACCTACGCATCGAATAATAAGGACTGCATAAGTACGTATGTATGTATGTATATGCGGGAATATAGTTGCAGTTTATAGCTTTCGTTTTTACGACCTAACACGGTTTATATATTTATTATTCAACAACATCAGCTCCAAGTTCGCCTTCAGTAATATAATACGCTCAGTTCAGAATATATGAGTTTGACCATGGCTACCCTCTGGAACATTGCGATTTCGTGCATGTTATTACTTAATAAAACCGAAACAAATACATAACAAAATAAAACAGGCCGGCCATTGCGTTGATTGCCTTTTGTTATTGAGTTCCAACTCACACAATAACCATAACATCACACCCTTGACTTTTTCTTCTTCTACTTATTGATGCTTTTTGTTTCGTCTTTGGTTTTACTTCGATTTTATATTTTTACAATCTTGGGACGAAGCCTAAAGCCAGTATTGTAATTATAAAAATATCTGAACCCGCAATTTTTACCAGGAAACACATTTTGGACATGCAGTAATTCATATTGACTATTATTGAGATGACGCAAACTGAAAGCACTGGTGTTCGCGTAAATTATTTTATAATTACAAATAGAACTCGGACGTGTGTTATATTTAGTTTTATTAAATTGAATATTATTTTTCCGTGTCGTATACTGTGAGTCTACTTTTAGCCAAACCGTTTTTCACAAAAGCGATTCAACAAGAATACAGCAGATATAATTGAAAAATGAGTAGTTTTCCTATAATTCTGATTACTTAACAATTGAGAATAGGGCAATAAAAATGATAATAATATTACAACTGAAATTAATGACGTCATCAGGAGATAATTTGATTTAATGACAGTGAACTACGTACTGTACTACCGGGGCTTCAGTCATCTCAAGAGTCAGCCAGCTGATTGCTTGCAAACTAGTTGTATTCATTAATCAAGTAATTCTGTCTTCATAGCTACCGCTGTTATTAAATTGAGATTTTTTAATCAAGAGCAACCAAGCAACTGGCTACTCTGCTTGGTCATCAGGAATGCGTGCAATCATTAACCCTGTACCAGCAACAAAAGGAGCCGCGCTCGCGAAATTTGTAACGCACAAATGTAAACATACACTGCCGAAATGAGATAATAAACTTAACGAGCCACCGCGACTTGATTAAGCAATTATAATGGAAATTTAATATCTAAACGCTACAAGAGATTTAAATCATATGTATAATTCTTCTGGGTGGATCAACAAAAACTACCGCACCATTTTTTGTAGTATATAAAATCGATTAATGTAAACCTTCAAATTAAAGCGTAGAGCATTTGGTTCTATTCCTCCAGCTCACCTTCCAAATTAATTTTATGAAGAATCATTTATTGAAAAATCAGGTTATATAGCTTGATATTTTGTATCGTATGCAATTCTTTTGTATTGTGTATAATTATGTATATGTAAATAAAAGAATATCTGCATTAAGGAGAATGTCAAACCATAAAAAACAACAACATTATCTAGTAACAATCCGATTGAGTGTGACCGAAGAGTAATAAAATAAAAGACACGTGCGACTTTCCCTTCGATATTATATTGAATATGGTGCGTGTCGCTGCCAACGCTTAGGTGATAAATTCCCCTGTTCCAGTGACAACTTGTCACATACTAATTGGTTAACTCGATGTTACATGGTCGACCTCTGTTCTTATAACAACATACCAAGTGATGGTGTGTAGGTGTGCGAATATGATATTTCGAAATCTAAAGAACAGAATGTGATGATTCTATCGTTTCTAGTCGATCATTATTTACAACAGTTTTATCTAAATGTCACCACATTACTCGGACATATCGAGAAAATGTACAGAAATTTCTAAATGCATGTTTCAAACTATAAACACGATTCGATTCGAATTTCTAGAAATATTTATTTGATCCGCACTAGCAACATATTCCTTCTTAACTAATTTATACGCTATGTACGAAAGAAAGTATTGGGAACACAAAAATAAATTAATGGAAATATCCGTTTTAAGGGTCCCTGAATCCATTTTAACTAATGTCTGTGTGTGTGTTTGTGTATGTGGACGCTCTACAGTCAAAACCGTTGAACATAAAAATCTGAAGTTTTGAATATAAGATTTTTTATATTCCTAGAAAAATGCCTCATTTATTTAAACAGGTTATTTTAATCAAAAGTAACTGTTTTTCTTTAAATCTCGAAAACGGTATAAGTTAAAGAAAATGTCATTCTAATAAAAGCTGTAGTTAATAAAAATCAATAAAAATTTATTTATTTACTAAAAAATTGCGTTTTTAAATAGATATTTTATATTTACGATTACGTTTCCCTGGTTACCTTGCAGATTCATATTTTTTTATAGCAAAATAGCGTTAATTAAAAATATAACAAATCAATGTATATAAATAGTAAAAGTATAATAAGGTCCAGTGTAGGCCACCCCACCTTTTTTTCTCATGTATCATAACACAATTTTATATCACGTCGTTTAGTAAGTACAACTTGTTTTCAAGATAGTAAAAGTAAACCGTTTTTACTACCGACGTAAAATTATTTTCAATAGAATATTTTCATCCGTTCTTCGCATACACACTGTAAAAAAATTGTGTAAACTTACATCAATTTCAGTGGACCACTAAAAATGTAATATTTGGGGAATTTCTTGATTTTTAATGTAATTTTTTGTATAGTTCTATTTATTTATCTAATTTTTCTGTGTATTTGGTCATAATATAATTTTTTACAGTGCTAACTTTAAATTTTATAATATTTTCTTCAACAGTTTTTACTGTAGGGAGCTTACAAATTCACACACAATTTCAAAATTATTTTTTTGAATAGTTATTTCCTGTCTTTTAAGTATTTTTAGTTCTAAAAACTTGAAGAACTCGAAATTTTTAGGAAAATGCTTATTGAACCGCAATGAATTAATATTGACTATTTTCGAGGTGGCTCTGTTTGTGTGTGTGTGTGTGTTTGTGTACGTTCTACAGAAAAATCTGTTGAATCTTATAATATAAAATTTGTGTAATTGTGTGTAAATCTGTTGGAGTATCTATGGTACTAATATGACAACAAACAATTACAATAACGAATCTCTCATCAAACATTTTGTACCATTTAAAAATGTGCCTAGAGAAAAATTATAATCGTACCGGGAAAAGATTTGTTAATAACAGATGATCAAAGTCGGAGCTACCAAGAGCGCATACACTAATAGTTTAGTTTCTCACTGTATGAGCAGGCATCACCTCGGCCGAATGAACGGCGCGATAATTGTCTAGGAAAATTATAATAATTTAATTGTAATCACAAGCGCGCCAGTCACGAATTCTTCAATACTAACGAGAGAAGCATAGAAAAAGAACGAGCAGCAACACCAACACGTAATAATAATCACAACAAAAACTGAAACTGAATACATATATATTCCTAGTGGTATTTGTTCCTTTTCGGTTGCATGCACTGGCGCTCATTCATCATCTCAACTATGAGAATGTTTGCTCATGTTGCTGGTAATTAATCTTACTCAGGGACGGAGAGTGTGGGTTTTAATTAAATAAAATTTATAATCAATCACATGTGAACTTACATTTTCACTCGAAATATATCAATGTCTACAAATTTCCTAGTTGAAAATTCAACTGAATTATGGGTTTCTAATACACAAAGTAGTTTGATGTTCCACCAAATATGTAAAGGGCCTTATACTCGAGATTTTTACGGAAATACACGTTTTGACCATCCCTAAATCATTTTTATTTTCAAAATGATGTCTATGTGTATGTCTGTCTGTCTCTACCCGTTGAATAAATTAGAATCCGGAAGCAGTTCTTATTTTTAAAAGCAATAACTTAATAAGAGGTAGTGGTTTACTCTTGCCTGTTTTTTAGTATCTCGAAAACGACGAATTCAAGAAAAAAATATATTATTCGAATAGTTGTCTCTAAAAGTATGATTTACTGGAAAATCGCTAATTTTGTTAAATCCACGGATATCTACCCACATTTAATAAATTGTTGCATGATCAACGATAGTGAAAATATAAATGAAAAGTGTAATTATATTTAGTCGTTATATCCGCTTTCTCTACACCCTACAGCTATATACAACATCTTATTTTATATTATAAACTTGATTTAAAATGTACATTGATCCATTCCTGATGAGAAGTTTATTACAAAATATATCTTGAAATAACTTTCGGAAAAGATGATATATTCTACTTATATACTAATCAGCATTAACAGCCAATGTTAACCCCCTTAGACATTTACTCTCAAACTACGCCATTGGTGATCACGCAAAGCTATCATTAGGTCTATTCGATGAGATGAATGAATGCACTAAAATAAACTAGTGCACACTTTACCCTAAAGTGTTTTATGAAATAAATGCAGCTGTGTGCATTCTATTCGATGAAAACGAAACTAGTTCACTATGAGCCAAACACTTTTTAATAATGCCATTTTTTGTTCCGAGAATGCTACAGACACACGACCGAATGCTTTAGATTCTTCGGTACTTGTTCGGTACTTCGGTACTTTGTATATATATATATTTCAGTGGTTCAAACAAAGTAAACTACTTAATTTACTGGTATCATTTCTTTTTTGGAATCACTATACAGATCTATAGTACTGTGCACGTACAATTCAATAGTCTCTTAGAACATGTGAATCGCCGGACGATAAGCTTCAAAAAGCATCGCGTAAGTCGCCTTGACTTTAACAACAACAGTAATAGCAACAACGATAGCGTCGAAGTTGCAAAGGGCAATAAAATTTTACGATCTTCTTTGTGAGTGGTGCGCTGGAACCATTCTCTCATTCAACAGCAGAATTGTAGTTGGTGATGGCGTTGGTGCACCACACCACGTATAACACAAACAGAAAAACCAAAATCATATAACAAAAGAACTGGAAACAGTGAAAGCACGACCGACCGTATTGCATCGGATAAGCGAAAAGAACAATCATAATAAAAATCGAAGACATTCAAAGGCGACCGATGAAAACTTTAATGCACATTTTCAAATTGAGTTCTTAATAGATTTGTTTCTCGTTTTATTTTTACTGCCATGAACAATGTCTAAAAGGTATTGTAATCATGATAAAATTAACTCGAGATTTTAACGGATATACACTTATTAATATTGCCTGAAATGCTATTAAATATGTTCAAGACGTCTTCATGTTTGTATATAAATATACCACAAAATTGAATCTTAGATTAAACGTACAATGAAGCTTTTGTATTAAATTAAATCCAATTCTCATCTGAATTGACAAAAAGCGCTGAATAAACTTAAAGTAAAATAAAACAATAAAACGTAAATTATAAACTGGAATAAAGTGAGGTCGTTTCAAAAACGACCGTTTTTTGATTACTTTAGCACCGATTGTCTTCGAAATGGCTGTGCTGTTGTGAGAGTGCCTGCTGAACTGAAGGTTTCGAAGAATGGAAGCAACTTGATGATCATGTGGATGAATCTTGCAAGCCCAGTGGTTTATGAGCGTGCTAAAGTTCGGCGACTGTGTTAAAAACACTGTCTGTGTCCTCTTCCGCAGAACATCTCCCAAAATGAAGACCGTAATTTTGAATTGTCTCCTTTCTGATTTCCAGTCGCCGACAATGCGGTCAGATATTTTTATTGGTAGCAGTTTTTGGGCGGTTTATTGACTTGTTCAATTCTACACTGCAGTTTCTCTGCCATATTCTTTTTTCTTCTTCTTTCTTGATTGTCGGTTCCGTCGAACAATTACCGAAAATAAGTCATTTTGTTGAAATTGCTGGGGTTTTTGTTGTAGCTGATATATTGGTTGGTATTCGGATAGGTTTACCAAACAAAAAATTAAATGGGTCTTCTGATTTTTCTTTACAATATATATATATATATATATATATATATATATATATATATATATATATATATATATATATATATATATATATAATTGCTTTGGAAAATTGCATCTTCTGGATCATTTTATTACTTCATTGTGCAATTGTACTTCATTATAACTTTGTGTCTAATAATACCAAAACTAATTGTTGACTTTGTGCTCTAATAGTTTAGAACAAACAATCATTACGTTGACAAGTGTAATTAGTTTGCTAGTAAATAGTGCTATATAAAAATATACCATTTTTATGGGGTCCTGTGTTGGAACTCGATATATATATATATATATTTGTATATATATATATATATATATATATATATATATATATATATATATATATATATATATATATAATATATATATATATATATATATATATATATATATATATATATATATATATATATATATATATATATAAATATATATATATATATATATATAAACATCATTGAAATACTATTCAAATCGCGTACTGAAAGGATATATTTACGTGAATTTTAATGTCTATTTGGTAAAATCTGTGAGATAAAAATTATTGAAACTAATTCGTTAGGTGCAAGTTGAAAGATTTAACTTAATTTTGCTATAAGATATGGTAATAATACCGGTGTTAATCCTTAAAGGCATTGACATAATGTTTCAAGTTAATAATATATTCTGTTTTGTTCTAGGTAAGTCCAATGCAATAATTCAATCTATGAACCACAATGATTGGTAAGTAATAAGTAATAAATCCCGGTATCAAATTATCTAAAACAAAAGCAAACGCAATTAAGAATGGAAACAAAGAAAGAAAAGTCCGTATACGCGCGGTCGAGATAATTCCATACTTGGCCATAATAAACTATTAGAAAATTTCTCAATCTAGCAAAGCAAGTCTTCTTCGATTGTACTACGCATAATATACTCAGAGTTGTTCTTTGATAACTCAATCTAGAGTGCGGTGTATTCCGTGACCTGCCTACACGGAGCGGAGCGCCTTCTTCGGCTTGTAATCATCATCATCATCTCTCTCTGTGGCCAGTGTCGTACGTAGGGGGCGGGCGGCGAGGTGGCAGGGGCAGCAGAGGATGTGTAGAAGTGGCCGGGGGCTACTCGTGCCTACCACATTATCTCCCTGTTTGTATTTGTTTGTAGATGTGTGTGTGTCTGTGTGTTCGGTTTTTAAAAGGATATCGTGCTGTTTTGTTTATGATGATGATCGGTCAACATTATATTTGCACTGGAACTCAGATTGATGCATATTAACAACGCCAGGCGAAATAATGTTGAAAGCGACCGCACTAGTTATGGCTTTAGTTCAATCATCTGTGATTGGAGAATTTACATTTTTTTTTACACGCAATAAAAAATTGAAATCAGTTGTCTTATTGAATATTTAAAATACAAAAAAATATATTATATCACAAGTGTATGTTCATCTGAAATATTTCTAAAATAGGTTTCATGATTAAAAATTTAATAAGAGTTTAGAATAAAATAGAGAACAATTTATATTCAGCAAGTATTTTCCTAAACTCATAGTGAAAATACAATATTGAAAATTTAAGGACATACAATGCGTGCCATATAAATGTATATTGGTAATTCTTTTATACAGCAGTGTCCATATAGATGTTAATGTCGTTTAGCTGGAGTCGGGCCGGGACAAGTAATGCGTATATATCGTTAATTATATTAATTACGTTTGTGTCTACTTATCGCGCATGCAATTATAGACGCGCTTATTAAATACCGTCCTCCGTTCAAGTACAAGGCAGCAGCAGCAGCAGCAGCAGCAGCAGCGCGAGATTTTTCCAGTTTTGTACTCTACGACAATTAGCAACAAACGCGATTCATTTTAACCAACCACTTATGGTGCGAGGCTAATCAGACAGGATTATTACAGATCTGTTCTTCTTCATTCGAGACATTTTTTACTCTTGACATGTTTCATGCAAATATTTAAACGATACGTCAATTTTATGCGATTCTCATATATTATCATCATTCATTATTAATAATATGCTAATATTATGCTATAGTTTATTATTAATCATCTGTTAAATCAACTCACTAATTTCAAAGAGTTATTACAGGTCGATGCTCATATAAGCAAATCCAGTATCAAAACCCTATACACTGCAAAAACAAGCATAGGTACAGGCCTTCAGCTCGACTTACGGTAAACGTATAATTCAAGGAAAGCAATTATTTAATTTTATTTAAATTTCATTATTATGATTTTTTATTTATATATATATATATATATATATATATATATATATATATATATTCTTTCCATTATATTACACGAAGAAAATATGTCTTGATTCACATTAAAATTTATCAAGCGGTACAAAATAGTATCCAACTTAAAACAATTCACTGTAAAAAATACGTGTAAAATTACAATCATTATTTTTGTATTTTTCCTTAAAAATTAGCGTAATATTACATATCTGTGTAATTTTACATGTGTTCTTCAATTTTTATGTAATATTACCAACTATGAATATATTTTATGTGAACTTAAATAATTCACTGTAAAATTACATATTTTACAGTAAAATTAAATTTTCTATTGCAAAATTAAATATTCAATAGTAAAATTCCATATTCTCGCAGGCTGATCTGTAAAAATACGAAATTGATGTAACTTTACTTGGAAATAATCGGAAAAGTTGTAATATTACAAAAACGGAGTGCAAATTATTAGTTTTCATGTATTTTTACGCAATTTTAAAGTATTATAGTATTAGGTACGCAATGCTTTGAAGTATTTATATATGCATAGTAAATAAAAATGGTATTGTTTATTAATGAATATCAAAATTTAAGGTAGGTATAATATATTCTATAATATATGATATAATATATATATATATATATATATATATATATATATATATATATATATATATATATATATATATATATATATGTATACATTATATGTAATTTTAATTCATATCAATGATTAATAAAAAAAAGAAAATGACAATGTTGCAGCTTTACATAAAATATATAATCGATGGTATTTTTACAATTAAATCTAGTATTTTCACAATTATCTTGTGTAAAATTACATGTTTGTGTAAATTTGCGTTTGCGTTGTTCTATTGAACAGACGCATGTGTTCAGAGTTCAGACCTGTTTAGGCTATACATGCGTCTGGTGCATCATATTGAGCAGGCCGTATATTTGTTTAATGTATAACTGTGAATATATTTATATATAAAGAAGAGGTGTTTCTAATATCTAATTGAACATTGAAAATAGAAGTTTCCTTTTTCAAGTAAGTTAAATGAAGTTATATATTAATTACCATTTAAATTTTTATTCCAATTATGCAAGTAAAATTAACAGAAACTTTCAACATATTCATATGTTATTTAACACTTGCTTAAAAGCAATTTACGTTAAACATGTATAATATCTTGTATATTTAGGGTTATTAATTATCTTATTAGAACTTGATAGTTAATTTACAGAAGTGTTGAAATTTTACGTTCAAACTGTAAATGATTGGATTGGAAAATTATATTTTACATTTTACATTAGAACAAACTGTTACATTTACAGGGAATATGCGAATTTTACATTTTTAAACTGTAAATTTAGTGTTTGAATCTGTTATTTTATGTTTTATCAAAATTTGATAATAAATTTACAGAAGTTAGAGGAATTTTATATTTTACATGGTAAATTTAATATTTGAAAATGTTTTTCTACATTTTGTAACTGTATTTTCATATCATATATTAATGCTGAAGATCACATTTACTTTATAAAAATAGATACCAACATCGAGGCACCAGAACACCATTATTTAACTGCTTAAAAGGTTATAGCAAAATACTTTCACGAAGAATTTGGTTTTCCTTTATTTGAAGTTGAGGTAAGATTAGCAAAAATATAGTATAAGTATAATAAAAATTTCTACAGTATTTTTCTTGTAGGAAGATGCACTAAAATAAAAATTAAAGGGAGAATTTCCAGTGTACCTGGTACGTTATATTTTCAATGCACCCCTTTCAGCTATCATTTTATAAAACAAAATAACAATTCCTTTTTTATTTTACTTCCAATTTAAACTTATTTAATTTTTTTTTTCAGGGTCAAATGTAATCTGCCACAATTATATATGCATTGAAGATAATACAATAAATGAAGGAACCGAACATATTTTGGAGGCAATTTTCGCTATATTTTTTAATTTCAAAATGAAATACACGAATACACCATAGGATTATTCCTAACAATGGAATTAATCGATTAGATTATATTTGAAAATAAATCCTGACGTTGGGAGCAGAAGTAAAAGATGTTGTGTGAGGTCGGTCATATCATTTATTAACAATTTTAATGAAAAAAATTTAAAAATATTTAGTTGAAATACGGATGATTTTTTTGTTCAAAGTTTGTTTTAATTACAATTTTTTGTAAACAAATGACATAAATTAAGTTCGCATAAATGTTTTCGATTCTTTGTTATTTATATTTGTAATAAAAACAATTCAAAAAATTATAACTTGTTAAAATACCTATACTTTCTTCCTCAGTTTACAATTGCAAAAGTAAATTTACATTTTTAAATGTAAATTTACACTTCCATTAAGAATACCATTACATTATTTAATGTAAAATATACTATATAATCACGGAATTTTACATCTTCAATTAGTAAAGTTACATTTGCAATAGTTAATTTTCCCAGTTACACTTGTAAACGTTTTACATTTACAAATGTAAACATTACATCTCATATTAGTAAATTTACAATTTCAAAACTAATGTTACACATCATTAATGTAAAATTTACATTTAGCGATGTATTCCTTTACTACGACATCTGTAAAATTACATAACATAAATCTAGATATGTAAATATACTGTTCAATTTGTAATATTACATTTTATAAAATCCAAATAGTAAAGATACACTGCTATGTAAAATTACTATGATTATCGAGGGTCATGATTAAACCAATGATTATCATTGTAAAAATTTTTTACAGTGAATTTCAAGTACTTTCAATAATGATGATTATATGGAGTGCCCTCTTATTAAAAAATTATACTACGTCCATGAGTCAGACGAACATTGAACAAGTGGTGGGTATGGTATATGTCATAGAGAATTCTTGGCAGACACTTTCAGGAAATCAGCAGGGGGCACTCTGAGTTACTTTTGTACACGAAAATGCACATTCAACGCAACGGCACAGAACGAACAGTTAATATACATTAAAACGTCAAAGTTGGACTCGGCTCTTTCAAACTGAACAAACACCCGAAAAAACAGACACACCAAACGACAAATATCACCCGTCTTATGATTCACTGTAGATACGCTGTTCCCAAACAGTGGACCGCTTGTTTTCTAATAACCATTAGCGGCAGATAGTGCACCTAAGTGGGCCTTCACTAATTTCTGAGTGTTTGGTTTGTGTCACACTTGGCTATTTGGTTCATTTATTTGATATATTTCGAGCATGGTTTACAGAAACTCAAATTGAGTATTTTTGGTGAAATCTGGAGTTTAATATATTTCAAGAAAATAACAGCAATTCGTCTCTGATTAGAGTTTATTTTTTATAAATTTAGTCGATTATTTATTTTGTATTAAAATGATATGCACCAGGTTATCTATAATCAATTTATTATATGACTTGATAATATGATAGACAATCTAAATTGTTTGAAATTCCCCACTTATAAAATATAAGTAATGAGCCGTTTATGCAAAATTTCATCTAGTTTTGAAAGCACAAACTAAACCAGTCTCCAGTCGTGCAATAACAAAGACATTTACATATCATTTTAAAGCACGCCTCAAGCTGACATAAGCGCAGCCAAACTGCTCACTTAAAATTAAATCAATACATTTAAAAATTATGCCATTTTAGATTTATATCATAATTATTATTATTCAACGTTACTTTCTTCTAATTATAAATTAATCACTGTCTGCACTGAAACATATCTATTGTGGCCTACAAAAGATTTTCTTATAGAATCTTAGCAATTTATTTCACTCTTTTTTCTTTTCTATTCTTGCAATTAATTTTATAATGATGCCTTAACTCAAATGAAAGTAAAAATCTTTTTAATAAAATAATGGAAGATTAGCATTGTGGCAATCTAGGGATCACAACATATATTTATGGCCTTTTTTGAACGACTAATGTCATTCAAAACAACACTTCTTGTAAATCTCATTTCGCATTCACAACACCATCTAATGATGTCAGTTTCCTTAGCAATGCATATTAAATTATAGCGCTATGTGAGTTGAATGCTCATGAAATCAGTTGGCAATCCTGTCTTGCCTCTTAATAATACATGTTAATCCCCCAGTACAGGCACAGGTTTGGGTTCGTAATGATGCAGTCCATAAAGTGTATGGTCGATTTTATTGTTCTTTAATTGGCGAACGACACGGTACCGGTATTTGCTTATCGGGCGATCATAAAAAGCTGTCGATTAACGACTAATCGACTCGCTATCTGTGTCTCACTCTCGCATTTGCAACATTTATTCTTTTCCAAAACATATTGCTGTCTTTGTTTCTGGATAAACTTGAAAAATACAGTTGGAATTTCATTTCGTTCATGTACAACAATTGGATTTTCAATAACCGTTGTATATTTTAATTTATCGCTAAATGTTTTTTAAAAAGTAAATAAAATTATGTTGATATTTAACTTATCCGTTCACACATCATTAACACATCACATATTCAGTGATTGCGCTATGCTTAATTTACAACTGCGAATTATTTAAACAAACAATTTTACGAATGAACTTTGCAACTAATGGGCCAGTAAATTTACTTGGCAATGTCCAACGGTGTATACTTACATCAATTTCATGAACAGATGCCTCATTCTGTATTTGCAAGGGTAATTATCACTTATGGGATAATTACCTATGTAAACACATTACATGGGACATCATACAAATGCAACTATCGTGCACAGGTACCATTTAATTTAATTTAGGTTAATATGCTGCACATTGGTCACCTTGAAATATAATTGTTCAAAAAAAATATATATATTTGTTTTTTCTTGGACAGTCTAAATAGATTTACAATACTTTCCTATATGCATTCGTATAAGAAAGTAAAAATGAATAACAAAATTTAAAAGTATGGTAAAAATATCTATAATTTATGTTGCTATAAATAACAATAAATGTCAACAACACTATTATTCAAAATTTATTTTCCATTCTTTGTTAATGACTGAGAGAAAAATAAAAACACTAAAATACACTGTAAAAAATACGTGTAAAATTACAATCATTATTTTTGTATTTTTCCTTAAAAATTAGCGTAATATTACATATCTGTGTAATTTTACATCTGTTCTTCAATTTTTATGTAATATTACCAACTATGAATATATTTTATGTGAACTTAAATAATTCACTGTAAAATTACATATTTTACAGTAAAATTAAATTTTCTATTGCAAAATTAAATATTCAATAGTAAAATTCCATATTCTCGCAAGCTGATCTGTAAAAATACGAAATTGATGTAACTTTACTTGGAAATAATCGGAAAAGTTGTGATATTACAAAAACGGAGTGCAAATTATTAGTTTTCATGTATTTTTACGCAATATTAAAGTATTATAGTATTAGGTACGCAATGCTTTGAAGTTTTTATATATGATAGTAAATAAAAATGGTATTGTTTATTCATGAATATCAAAATTTAAGGTAGGTATAATATATTCTATAATATATGATATAATATATATATATATATATATATATATATATATATATATATATATATATATATATATATATATATATGATATAATATATATATATATATATATATATGATATAATATATATATATATATATATATATATATATATATATATATATATATATATATATATATATATATATATATAGACATTATATGTAATTTTAATTCATATCAATGATTAATAAAAAAAAAGAAAATGACAATGTTGCAGCTTTACATAAAATATATAATCGATGGTATTTTTACAATTAAATCTAGTATTTTCACAATTATCTTGTGTTAAATTACATGTTTGTGTAAATCTGCGTTTGCGTTGTTCTATTGAACAGACGCATGTGTTCAGAGTTCAGACCTGTTTAGGCTATACATGCGTATGGTGCATCATATTGAGCAGGCCGTATATTTGTTTAATGTATAACTGTGAATATATTTATATATAAAGAAGAGGTGTTTCTAATATCTAATTGAACATTGAAAATAGAAGTTTCCTTTTTCAAGTAAGTTAAATGAAGTTATATATTAATTACCATTTAAATTTTTATTCCAATTATGCAAGTAAAATTAACAGAAACTTTCAACATATACATATGTTATTTAACATTTGCTTAAAAGCAATTTACGTTAAGCATATATAATATCTTGTATATTTAGGGTTATTAATTATCTTATTAGAACTTGATAGTTAATTTACAGAATTGTTGAAATTTTACGTTCAAACTGTAAATTTAGGATTGGAAAATTATATTTTACATTTTACATTAGAACAAACTGTTACATTTACAGGGAATATGCGAATTTTACATTTTTAAACTGTAAATTTAGTGTTTGAATCTGTTATTTTATATTTTATCAAAATTTGATGGTAAATTTACAGAAGTTAGAGGAATTTTATATTTTAAATGGTAAATTTAATATTTGAAAATGTTTTTCTACATTTTGTAACTGTATTTTCATATCATATATTAATGCTGAAGATCACATTTACTTTATAAAAATAGATACCAACATCGAGGCACCAGAACACCATTATTTAACTGCTTAAAAGGTTATAGCAAAATACTTTCACGAAGAATTTGGTTTTCCTTTATTTGAAGTTGAGGTAAGGTTAGCAAAAATATAGTATAAGTATAATAAAAATGTCTACAGTATTCTTCTTGTAGGAAGATGCACTGAAATAAAAATTAAAGGGAGAATCGGTACAGTCCAACATTTCCAGTGTACCTGGTACGTTATATTTTCAATGCACCCCTTTCAGCCATCATTTTATAAAACAAAATAACAATTCCTTTTTTATTTTACTTCCAATTTAAACTTATTTAATTTTTTTTTTCAGGGTCAAATGTAATCTGCCACAATTATATATGCATTGAAGATAATACAATAAATGAAGGAACCGAACATATTTTGGAGGCAATTTTCGCTATATTTTTTAATTTCAAAATGAAATACGCGAATACACCATAGGATTATTCCTAACAATGGAATTAATCGATTAGATTATATTTGAAAATAAATCCTGACGTTGGGAGCAGAAGTAAATGATGTTGTGTGAGGTCGGTCATATCATTTATTAACAATTTTAATGAAAAAAATTTAAAAATATTTAGTTGAAATACGGATGATTTTTTTGTTCAAAGTTTGTTTTAATTACAATTTTTTGTAAACAAATGACATAAATTAAGTTCGCATAAATGTTTTCGATTCTTTGTTATTTATATTTGTAATAAAAACAATTCAAAAAAATATAACTTGTTAAAATACCTATACTTTCTTCCTCAGTTTACAATTGCAAAAGTAAATTTACATTTTTAAATGTAAATTTACACTTCCATTAAGAATACCATTACATTATTTAATGTAAAATATACTATATAATCACGGAATTTTACATCTTCAATTAGTAAAGTTACATTTGCAATAGTTAATTTTCCCAGTTACACTTGTAAACGTTTTACATTTACATATGTAAACATTACATCTCATATTAGTAAATTTACAATTTCAAAACTAATGTTACACATCATTAATGTAAAATTTACATTTAGCGATGTATTCCTTTACTACGACATCTGTAAAATTACATAACATAAATCTAGATATGTAAATATACTGTTCAATTTGTAATATTACATTTTATAAAATCCAAATAGTAAAGATACACTGCTATGTAAAATTACTATGATTATCGAGGGTCATGATTAAACCAATGATTATCATTGTAAAAATTTTTTACTGTGTAACTAAACATCTGTATTCATATATTCGCTTAGCAAAATATCCCTAAATCAGCATTCTGTCTGTCGGTACCGTAAAATAAATGTTATCCCAAAATCCTGGCCAGCTTAAAGGAAAAAGGAAACATTTTAACAAAAACATCGAACGACCCAAAAGAAAAAAGAGAGAACAAAAAAATAGGAGGATGGAGAATGTGACAAGTGTCGAATGGTTCTGGGAAACGAGCGATGTTCACACCACAATTTAAATGCAACAGGTTCATGTTCGATGCACTATTAGCATACGCCCACGGCTAAGTGAAAACTTAATGTGACACGAGATGGGGGCCTTTCACCCCTGGACAAATATTACCGTCCTTTATTTTTACTCGAGTGACGACTTTGAGAAGCTGTAATTTGGGAAATGGTTGAGTTAATTTTAATAAAATATGTGGAAACACGACTTATGAATAAAATAATATTTTGAACTTGCATGTCAAAAGTTTTCACGGTTACTGTGTTCAAAGTTCACTGGAACGTATACGAAAGATCTTTTCGATGATCAAAAATTACAAATAAATCGAAATTACTATAAAAAATAAATTGATATAATCAACATGGTATTGAATAGAAAATAGATGGAGGCCAGCTGTATATTTATTGGTTCATAGAACTTCGAATTCAATTTAGATATCAGCGTTTGAGACCGCTGTATTACAGTTTGGAATCGTGACTCAATAAAAAACACCGAAAATTTAAACATAGCTCTACAACGGGCGATCACGTTTCAAATTCAAATAATAGATTGATATTATTTGAGCAGGCCTATCGAATTTTATTCCGCATTGGCGTCCACTTGGATCCACAATTACAACAAGTAAATTATGTATTCGATCCATGAAAATAATACTCAGTAAAATAATCGCATCAAATATACTTTTTCCAGATTTCGAATCGTATTTACCCGAACGCTGATTGTGTTTTTAAGTTAATATGCCATTAATCACTAATGTTAAAAAGATAGTATACTTCAAAGCCATTCCTTTGAGAATCCTAACGTAAGCATTAGACAAATTACCCCTTTTCTAAAATATTACGTAATTGTACTAAAGCACGATACAAAGATAAGTCTTTCCTTTGAAAAGAAGTCTTACTAGAGAAACCGTAATTATTTATAAGTCGTTCGTTCGGTATGATATATGTGTAAACGTGGTATCTAGAGTAATACGTAACTGTCCGTAAACAATAGACACAGCGTAGTGTCTGTTTTGTTAGATGGCAGTGAATATTGTTGGTGGATGCTGTAAGCGGTTGCTTCCACAGACTTTTATTATTTTCTGGTTGTGGTTCTCTTATATATACGTCTATAGTCTAGAAGAGAATTGATTTAGTTGTCTAGGCCGGATCGTGGGCGGGTTTCTCTGCTCTCTGTGTATGCTTGAATGTGTGTATAAACGCGCGCGCTTCCACCCGAGGTCAGATCGTATCTGATTGAGGGGCGGCGGGGCCAGGCCTGCCCTATGTAGCTCGCTTCAATCAACCATCAGGACCGTATCCACAAAAATACACCAGATTACTATATAATTGAAAGCTACCACCTTATATAAAACATAATTAAGATTTGAGCACAATAAGTTTATTTTAAACGTTTCACATGTTCAAATGCCCTCCTTAATACTGCCCTTATAAAAATAATCAAAGCAGCCAAAAATTCTACTATTAATTCTATGATGTTTTAAGTCTACAAGATTTTTACATATTGTTAACCCAAAGGCCATAAAAAATTTATTTTATGAAAATAATCTACAATTTTTTTTTCAAATTTCCGATAGGCCATAATGATTTGAAACCGCTGGCGAGCTGGACGCATAGGTGCGTTGTATCTAAGTGTGTTTGACTATGGTTATATTCCTTATGTGCCTTTCTGCAATTGTCTTATATGAAATAAATGATTTGTTATTGCTTATTTGCAACTAATTTTTATTGTATTTGCATCACTGGTTATTCGAAATTCTAGACGATAAATAATTATATATGAATTGGGATAATATAATTAAAATTTCACCTCTTCATTTCTAGAGAATATACACTTCCATTTATTTCTATATATAAATGAGTAATCTGATGTACGCCCTAATCGCAATATACTTGAATCATGTTAGCATAATGTCAAGAAAGTATTCCTCAACAAAATGCATGATGCATAGTCCAACTTCGTTAGCCTTCCAATCCAGCAGTAAGCCAGAGGCTGAGTAAGCCCATCGCCATCCACAATACCTCTTAATCCTAAATGATTGGGTCATAGTCCGGCTCTGCAGCTGGATGCTGGATGCTGGCCACCACGCTAAGCTGGTTACACTCCATCCACCATAATATATACGTGTGTGTGTATCTGTGTACATGGACACAATATTTATAGCTGTGAAACTTATCTGCCATAAGTCACACCAGTCGGGGGGCTCTACCTCTACGCGTATCGGGCCGCAAGCGCACGAGCTCACTTTAAACTTTATCGTGATCTCGCCAGTCTGTCCTTATAGGATTCCATTGTTGTTATATCCGAAAGGGTTTGGCTGCTTTGGGGCAAAGGCGACACTTCGGGCAGCTGACCATAGTTAGATAGATTTTAGGAAACTGTAGATACTTCTACCACATAATTGTAAGCGCTTTAGTAAATTTCTTATATATTTAATTTCAAATATGAAGTCTAAAATGGAGTATTGTAATCATAAATAATTGATTCGAAATTACATTAGTTTACTTTTGCAAGTTGGTCTAAATCTCGGATATAGCATGAGTTAGAGAAAATGTGTTCCTTATAAAAGTTGAAGATATTATAATATCTAACAACTTTTGTTTAAAAAGTTTTCCAAAAAAATGTACTATTTGCTGAAAAATCGCATTTGAAAATGGTTATTTTATATTTGCTTCCCTTAGTTATAATACATATTGATTTTATTTTATAGCAATCGTAGGGTTAAGAATTGTTCACAGGTAAAGAATTAGTAATTAAGCTTAGAAATTATAAGTAATAATTCCAGTTTGTTGTATGACATACAAGGTTAACGTTCATAGCAACTAACTTATCATAAATTGTGTTGCTTGGAATGTTAACAATGCTTGTCATAATACAAACTAGATTATTAATTGTAATGTTCTAAGCCTAATTACTTTAAAACTAAATTAAGCATTATTATAAATACAGATAATAGAGTGCGGGCGCCTCCAGCTTTTTGAAAACAATATCTTTGTCAACCGTGTGAGTTTACTAATACAAAATTCTCTCCATGCATTAGATTGAACGGCTATACAGGAAATTGTATCACCCTAATTGATTTTCGATCTTCCCTTTTCAAACATTCAAAGCTCCAAAAGCAAATCCTCTTGGTAAAAATATCTTTAGATAACACTATTGTTTGGATGGATGAATGATGTTACCAGTTTTTTATTTCCTCCTTATCGTGAGATAAAATCTTTAGTACGCACCTGATTGAGTACAAGGAGTGGGATCACACACACACACACACATACCCCAAAAGAAAAAAAATTAAATAAATAAAACGTTGAGAGCCGTGTTATTATCGTTCTGGTGTTTTTACTTTCTGTGGGCATGCCATGAAGCACGGTCGGATTCATGATGTTTTGTAATAAAGTTAATCGTAAATAAATCCATCAATCTGGAAGTTTTTTCTAGTCCACTACCCCGATAATTAAATACGACTGGTAATTGGTTTGAGAGTCTGCCGTGCCGTGCGAGAGCAAAGTGCAGGGTCGCGCTGAGGCACTCCTCGGACCTGGCCTCACCCTTTTTAGATACTATAAGAGAGCTTCAGGTATCTCTCTATATGTTGTATACCAGTAGCCATGAATTAACTAGAGCCCATTTCAGAATTTATGACTGAATTGTCTGTGCGCTCGCTGCTCTGGTTTAGATCTTTCAATTTTTTACTCAACCAAATCAAACAGAGATGGACTTAGTCAACATTATCTAGTCTTTAGTCTTCATCTTTTTATATACATACATATATTTATACCTATCTATAAAAATGGTGCTTGTAACAAACCGCACAATCGTATACCAGTAATTCTATTGATAAATGAGAAAATATATATTATGATAATTTGTATAAACAAAGATCATCTGCTACTGATTCAAGTTAATTGTGTCTTGAATTAGTAGAATCAATAAATATGTTTGCAAAAAAGTTGAGACATATAAAGCTAATTTTTATTCGCATCAGCAAAATACATTTAATAACTTCAGCATACATAAATAAATTAAATATACAACGCTGGCAAAAACCAGCAGAAATCGTAAACGAAAGAAATAATATAATAAATATCAGTGCGTTAAAATGCACGAATGGATATGTCTTTACTTATGGTATTCGTTGCCGAGAAAGAGTTCGGTTACAATAAATTTTCACGGTTGGCATTCGTGGAAAAAAGCTCGTGCCCGGAGCCTGTAGCCATAATAACTGTATCATTGGGTGCGCACGCGTCCACCACGCATACTAACTACGCATATACATATATAAATAAGACGATCAAGCCGAAGTCTCTAACCCTAATGTGCGTATGAATTATTTATGTGAGGATCCAAGGGAGCTAGCGCAAAAACAAGAGCACTCTCCTGCTTATATCAAGCGTATGTGATGCATTCTTATTTCTTTAATGCCGTCTGTCCAATCGTGATTCCATAATGTTCCAACTAACAGGCGCAGGCAGCCATTATGGATTTGTTGAATTAATTTTGCCAATTCAGTTAATTCAATTCCAATGCAGAAAAAACGGGGCAACTACAAATATGGGATTATTAATATGACGGATGCGGTTCTGGAATTAAATTGTTAAATTATCTTAATTATATTTGATTTTATCTTCTATAACATGAATATTTCACATTTTCGAGAACCAATTACTTTATTTAGACGATCGAATGAGACAAAAATATAAGTAATTTTGGCCCTAGAGCCTAGACACTTTTTATCAGATTAAACAAATAATTAATAATATTTCAAAACACGAATATTTATTCTTTTCTGCAAATCTATTTTTTGTTACACATTCATCCGCTTAGATCTTCAATTATTAATAACCTAAGTGAACAATAATGTTATGTCAGGCGAGCGTTGATAGTGAAAGGTCAAGTTAAACAAAGAGTTGTTTTGTCCAACGACCGAACGGACTGCGAAGTGTTGATACGAAATTAAAGTAATCTTGCGTTGATAAACAAGCGTTATTGCAGTGGTTGCATTGTCATGTCTCAATGTCGTATGTCAATTATTGTCAACGTGACCAAGTACAAACAACAAAAATAGCAGTGGCTGTGACAACGGCCTTACCCAGAACATATGTCCAGTTTCGGCGCTCGTTTTTTACTTATTATCCCTTCACATCTCTTGTATATCGACGGGTAATATGTATTCACCACAATGTGGTTTTGTATCTGTTTACCGTTTCGGTTTGGACGCATCATGTGCTTCAATTGTTTCAATTAGCCGAGGATGTTGTCGAGTTCACACAGGTCCGGACCCCGTGTAATGTTTTACTCCCTTTTCCCTCCCCCCAACATCAAAAAGAAGACGTTTTCTTTTCTGGCGGCTGAACAAAAACTGGTTCTGCGACAACCACAGCTTCAACACTGCATCAGTGCCGGCTTCAGACATTTCAGAAAACGAAGTGAAAGAGGTTAAGAATTTTATTTATTATACGTACCGAATAGTCTACTGTAGGACCCTGCAGATTTTTTATAGTAAATATACATTTATACAACATTGGTAATTTTGAAATAGACAATGAAAATAAAATGTTTACGATACTAGTGACCAATTTTTTGAATTGGTAGATATGACCTTGAACATTCTGATAATGCACACATTATCTTGTAAAAGATATTATTGTAGTTTAATTGTAACTTCCACTTTAAAGCAAGAGAAAATGTTACCAAATGAGCGATGTATTTAAAGTATTTTTGATCAATACAGTTCGAGAATTTTACTGGAGCTGCTCCTGGAGGAATCGAGTTTTTAGGCGCTGTTATATGTACTCGAAATTATAATTAGTTTCCATTGTTATTGAAAGAAAGTAATTGTCAATTTGTATTGAATTGAATGTTCTATATAAATTAATGATGCATACTAAGTAAGTAGTGATCACGACACTTTATGAATATTACATTATTCTGGCAATAATTCTTTATATACTTACAAGTTTTTATTTTCTGTAATTTTTTCTCACTAATGATTTATTGTTGCTTAAGATTTTGTAGCGAACAAGTATATAAATCCGAAATTGTTGTTTGTAACTTGGACGTTAATGTATTCGTGTAGAACTTTTCTAGAAAAGTTACTATAGTAAAAATAAATAAGCAGCAATTACTCGAGTACATTGCAATAAAATGTATAAGTACATTCGTTGCAGTTATCAAGTTCATTAGGATTAACTTGCATATTTCATAGAATAGAAATATAAAGTAATATAGTCAAAAATTGCACCTCTGTTGTAATACACTCACAGAAAAAACTATTTACTGGATTTGTTAAAAAAAATTAATTCACTTTAAATACGATTTGCTTCAATATAATTTTCTGTAAAAGGTATGATTTAAAAGAAGTCATCAAATTAGCATTAATCCAAGTTATTTACAAGACATCACATTATATGAGTAACACAATCCGGTAAAGTCGCATAAAACGATCCATTTATAACCACACCGACCGAACCGTATTCCTAAAGAACACATGCTACAAAACCATAAACCAGAATTAACCATTCTGAATGTATAAATCCGACATTGACATCAAAGCGCAACTGGACGACAAATGTGGCGTTTTTGCCCAGCTTGGTCGTAATGGACGATTAATATGCGCAATCATTGTGTTGTCTGTGATGTGATGAGACTACCACCGCAAAAGTTAAAAATAAACGGCCATTGTTAGTTGATGTGGTGTTGCACACAGATGGATGGAAATATTAGGATGTTGTTTTAACATCCCGCTGAGATACGAACTCGGTACTCTGTTCTGACAACAGCGCCACATCTCATCTGTTGACGGCAGATCAAACAAACCGTATATTAGAGGAAATAGCGAGTTGCAGGATTAAATCAGTGGGTTTCAAACTAACCGAATTTTACTTCACGGTTCTGTTAATCACTTAAACAATTCGACGATTTTTATCACTGTAATATCTAAAAAGATGTCTAGGAAAATGCAATAATATTAATTTTGTTTTAAATTCTTGCTACGAATGCCATGAAACAATCAATATATAATATAGCCAGGAAAATAAAAGCTATTTTTATATTTGTATCTAAATATCTTTTTGATGTTTATTTGTATAACTAATTAATCTTTTCTTTTTTTTTGTTACAGGTAAGTTTCAACATATTTTATGTCCGTGACTTCCAAGTTCTATTGCAGTATACTTGAGTTGAGTGAGTAGTAATTACTTTTTTACTTCATTACCATACAGTTTTTGCAATATTTTTTATTTTGATTCAGTATTTCCACCTGCAAATAACTTGCATATAGCTATCTAATAGATATGTAGCTATATGAAATTATATTGTAAAAGTAAATAAATAATTAATGTTTGATAGTTTATCGGGAGCTAGTATTAACCTAAAAGGAAAATATAATATTAACGACCAATTGCACCAAGTACGCCTAACAATAAGTACTATTTAAATTAATTGCATTTCTTTGTTTAACTTATCGATACACGCAAGACGAATTAAGATATTTAATCAATTTAAAACATGTCTTTTTTAATGCCATTTTATTGTGTATATGCAATAAAAATATAGGTCTATTCGCAGTGAGCCAATTAGAAATTAAAATTAGATATTACAATTAATAATTCAGTTTATTTTATGATAAATAACGCTGGGATTCACAGCATTAAAATGTAGAATGAATGCGTTAACTTTGGTACTGTGAATGCTAGGATTGTTTATCATAAAATTAAATGGATTTTTATTTGTAAATTATAATCTAAATTACTAATTGGTGCGCTGTGAGAGCTAAAGAGATTTTTGATTTTGTAGTTGTTGAATCTATTAAATCTTATTTGTAGTTTCATCTTTTTTGTGATAAATACAAGGATAATGGGTTGTAGGTTTTGATTTCTATGTAAGTTGATTTTTACGAAATTCTGATGTAGCTAAATTTACAACGACCGATCTGCGAAACATCTTTCTTAAGAATTGTGTAATTCGATTTTTACGAAACATAGCAGTAGTCCTAAAGGAACAATTTGTTTTCTTTTATTACCTAGAATTATTAGGTTATTATAAAATAATAGACGATAAAAAATGTAAATAGTATGAACTGATATGAATAGAACAATTCTCATTCATGCAATAATACCAGCCATTTGAAATAATTCCATAATTTATATGTAATGTCTCGTGTATGTAATTTTATCGAAATGACGTAACTGATTGAATTGCTGTGGCTTGTGTGGTAAATACATTACATCAAGTCAACCATAACGCGAAGTTCAATACTTGACACGAGCGACCTTTCGCGATCTGCGATCTATGATGTCGATGCGATGTGCACCAATTCTCTTTCTACAAACATTATTTTCATTTGTTTTCATATCTATATAAAGCTAATCATAATTGCGGTATGACTACATCATCGGATATAGACACTTAACTTGCATATTTTATTACATTAATTTCTCTATTATCTATTAATTTAAATAAAATATGTATTCATGCAGTTCGTTCTAATTGATTGCGAGCTATAATAACTGTTTGTTCAGCTTTATCTAAATTAACTGTTTTAAAAAGGATTTTGTTGAACAGTCGTTATAATCAATAATAATTGTTCCACGGAGTGATTAACTGAATTCTAGAGATCTAATTTTCAATATTTCCGTTCCTAAAGAAGACAATTGTATATAGCACTTTAATTTGCACTTAAATATAATAACTTTTGCCAAAACATGATCTACAAGAAGTTCTCTTTGTAGTAATTGTAGTAATCATATATTTCTTAGGAACATTAAATTTATATGTTGTGGTGAACACAAATCCTTCTTTTAGAAATTGATACAAACTCACTATACTACTATACTTTCTTCATAAGAAAATTAAAAGAATATGTAGATTAAACTTTTGTATAATTGTCGCTAAAAAGTCGTAAGGAAGTTAAGTTTCAATCACAATAACCATAATAATAAATATTGCCAAATAAGTCATAGATCTATAAGTGTGTCGTGGTCGAAACATCCAATTTAATGCTTCATTGAAAGTTCCATCAATATTTGCGTATTAGGCAGCGGTAATCAGTGAGGGTACATATTTGTTATGGCCGAGTTGGTACTATTTATGCGTGTGCCACGTAGCTGTGTGTAGTTGGGTATAACGGGGCAGTCGTGCGCACATCGTGATTGAGATGTACCTCAATAATTGCTCAATCAAAGAGCGTCGACCGACGCGCGGGACCAACAGCGTGGACTCTGCGCCCCTACTCTCCCTCTCTAACCTTACATACTTTGCCTCCTCATCGACAACTGTCCCTATTCAAACCATCGTGAGGCCCTCGGGGCACCCAAGTTTTACTGGCAGTGGCGGACGCATCACACGAAATTTTACGACTTTAAAATCATTTACCGACCGATTATTTATAGGCTTTTTATTGTTATTCTACGACGAATATATTGTACTCTTTCTAATTGAGTTCCGATCTTGATTAGAGATATGTATGCAACTCTCGCTTTACGAACGAATTCCGATTCGTTATGTGTATCTCACATTGCTTGTACACGGCATACGTTAGTAGCCATTTTTAAGAATTAAAACCATGATCCATACCAGCAATTCTCAATTTTTGAGATATTATAAAAGGAGCAACCTTACTGTTTAGATTTTGTTTTGAAGTTTCACACAGATGCTATCAGGGAAATAGTAAATTTTGAATTCAGGGAAGCACGAAACGTTTATTATAATAGTTTTTTTATACTTCGTATAAGCAAGTTATATACATGATTGGCCCCTAAAGCTCTGTAATTTACGACGCCTATGTCTAGTAAAAATAATTTACGAAATCGCAATTTGGCAGAGGGCTCCTCAGCTCCAGCAAAAGGCCAACAAACTCGTTTCGATGGTCGCTCGTAGCGCGCATAGTGCAGTGGCTGCAGCGGCGGGACGAGATGAAAGGAACTGTTGCCCCGTGCACTCACGGGATTTTTCGATAGTAACAGGTTGTACACCTGCTATTGGGTCGCTGATGGTATTCTGTGGTTGGTACCACTGAGGCACTGAAGAAGATACACGAACACGTATGTATAGAGAGACATGGAGTTGCTGCAGAACCGAGAAATAATCTGCACGATGTTTACGATGTAAACGCATAAATTATGTGATGCCTCTCGCTATATTACCTGCCTTAAATATTAATATACATGTTAATTATATACAGGGTGAACTGTCGGGCGCGTTCACCAACCAATCTCATGGCGTTTATATATACTTTGGTTACTTGTTTTCATTTTCTTGTACTTCAAGATTCATTGCAATTGTAAAGTAATTGTTATTTTAATACGAACGTGTATGGTAATCCACTGATTTATCCTTTTCCATGTTTTAGTACAATTTTACTTTCTTTTATGAGGTAATAAGACGTATAGGGGAATTAATGGAATCATCCATTTTAATTATGTGTGTGTGTGTATGTGTGTGTGTGTGTGGGGTGGGTCCCATTTTTGGGGATTCTATAACTCTGGAAATATAAGGGCTATTGAATAAAAAATCCATATTGTATAAAATATAGAATCAGGGTTGATTTTATTTTCTCAAGCAATTTTTGTTCCCGATAATGTTATAGACACACGACCGAACACTAGAGCTCTGTTATATCACGAGATAAATAGAAAATAATAGTGCCGAGTTAGTTCAAAAGTCAATAGAACCCAATGTGGCCGGAGAAAGATCAGGATTCTCAGATATTCCACTTTTGTTAATAATTGAAATGTTGAAGGAAATAAACTGGACGTAATTATATACTGAAATATTTAAAAGAATACCTAAACTGAACTCTCAATTGAGTTACATAAATTCCTTTCTAATTTTGATCAAGACTCCGTTGAAGTCGGAAGACGTAATGGAATGGACATTACTTGAGTCAATATCAGAGTTGCAGGTATGGCAAATAAGCAATTGATTGGTTCGAAGTATTAGTATTGGAGGTGAAGGGTAAAGAGATTGCACAGAATCACTGCAGAAGAGAATGGTGGATCGAACGAAATTGCCCGGACAATTACCAGTCGTGCGATGGGTATAGTGGAGATGGTGCAGGTCCGCGCGCTCTTCTGGACCCGCCCAACTAAACACAGGTCTTGCGGCCGCCGCTATGATCCATCGCTCATATCTCAATTACAGTGGACCAGGTGGACGACACGCGCACTACGACCTGCTCGACCACTATCGGGAAACATCGGTGTTTACCCATAATTAGTGAACGAATTTGTTCTGGACAATCCAAATATCTTTTATCATATGAGTTGATTAGAGTTTGTATATACTTAGGGTTCAGGAACGGAGTATCCGTTTTGCATTCATTTCTTTACGGTTTATGGACGACCTTCAACTAAGTTCGTAAGCCGAGGTTTGCCTGTATATACTTTAAATAAACCAACAATTCAATATTCTCGTCCAGAACTGTATAATTATTTGCTTAATCTACGTTTAATCATGGAGATGTCGAAGAAGTACGAAAGATCCTTTACGTCCGGAATGAATCGTAGATATATGATTGTTACGAATTCCAAAATGGATGCCGTCACACAGTATTCCTCTGATAATAACCAGACTACCTTGGTCAATAAACGAAGTGATTCTAAGCACTTTTGTAATTTCGTACGGAATCTTCTGCGCGATGCATAATATAATCATGCATGCATATATCCATTAGATTGCAAATACGTTTCGCTGCTGCTGCAATGTGTGTACTAAACATCTTGATGCGTTGGGTCTTCTTGTGTATGCGTTCCACATGGAAATCGACTCATCTGAATGCGGGCCGCGGGCTCGACCTTGGTTTCTGATTGCCCCAACAACGAAATCGCTTCATCATCGTGTACAACAAACGCAGGCTCATGGCTCATGGCTCGGCTCGACTATGCTTGTGTGTGTCTGCGCTGGGGCCTAAGCGGAGCGAGTGAGTGAGTGAGCGCGTCCGACAACGGTGTCGCGGTGCAGCAACGCGCGGGTTACATCGGCGGCGCGAACCTTAAAATCGAGTTAATTAAAATTCGTGTTTGTTCGACCGCTTTCGAAGGTTTGGAGGTGAGGTGCTTCGACACAATTCAGCCTATCAAACTTATTTAATCACAAATACGCATTAAGTTTTCAATCTTCATAGATGGTAACTTAATTATTTATTTAATAATATAATCAACAGAGAGCAGATCATTTCACACTAAGAATCATTTTCAAGTTTAGAACAATACATATTTATTAAAATTGTGCAAGTGCAGTGGTTTTCAAACTATACGACTCATTGGTGTGGCACAACGTTTCGAATACATTTTTCTACTAGTAAATAAGCTGGAGTGGCCTTCAGTCCACTTGTCCCTTCACTCTACGATTACTGACCTTCGATTCAGAGCTAAAATCTCGTTTAAATATTTTCATGATTACATACCTTCGTATAAGAAAGTAAAATATATAATTAGGCAACACTTTATTTTTGAACAATCAATAAATATATCAAAATTCCGATTTTTATTATTTTCCTGATTTCTCATTTATGGACTAAAAATTGGAGCATTTTCGAAAGCGTAAAGTAACGAGTAATTATAGTAAATATAACATCTTTTTTTTTTGTAGCCATTGCATGTCCACTTCATGTATATTGGTATTTCTCACGAAAGACTATATCAAAATGAAACACGCATTTTCGAAAATATTGACTTCCATAGACAATAATTACCTACCGTTTACATGAACATGGTTGTAGCCAATCTTCAGTTTACTTCGAGGATCACCTTTATTCTTTTTTTTTTTGTGTTGAGTTTTTATTTTTGTTTCTGCTATAGTAGTATAATAACTTTACAGTTTTAAAAGTTAACTTCATTATATCTAATATGGCAATTAAAATTAAATGTTTATATTATGTACTTAATACTAATGATAAGAACAAGGTTTATAGTTTATGTTGACGACTTGCATACATAATTCATAATATTATACACATCTATATATTATTTATTCAAATATCCTGATTTATAGGGTTTTAAAATAATACATTTAAAATATCTTCAACTATTATATGAATCACTTATTCTCTACCTCGAACAATTTTCTATACGAATATTTTGTTTTCAAAAATCAATTCTCTTCCGAGAAATGTTATTTACGTGTATTTGCTCGAATAAAACACACGGTTTTGTTTTGTTACTTATATATTGCTAGTCAATGTGCATGTGGCAAGCCTTTATATATTTTTCTTTCCAAAGGAAACAACATTAATATGCACAAATAATCAGTATGTTTCTAAATACAATTACTTGAAAAATCAGTCGTTTTTAAAATCACAGACCTAGGACAGTGTTTTAAACCACTTTGCCAATAAAGCTTAAGCAATTAATTCATTTAAAATAATCAGTACAAGGACGAATGTATTTAAGAATGCAAGATATACTTAGTTATATAGTAAAATTCCAGAGTTGTGATTACCCAAAAACCAACAAAACGTTCATAATCCAATTAAGCTTGGAAGGCATGCATACCTTTCGAAAAAGAAAAACCCGTTTTTATATTGTATGCACATATGTACGTATGAATATATATGTATGTTATGTTGTGTGGGTAAACGGGGGTAATTACCCGTTTTCATTCCGGTCAATCCGCAACACTCACTTAAAGAAAATAACTCAGTCAAGAATACCAACAACTACAGTCTTGCCACCACTAACAGCAGTAACCTACGAACACATCATCTTACTTAGTCGGAATGGAAGGTGTACGAAAACGAGAACAAGACCAGGTATATATGCATCACACATTGCTGCAACACAACACAGATGCAAATGTTTGAACGGCTGAGGTTGCCTAACCGGCTATTATAGTGATCACTACTGGCGTTACGTGCCAGCCGCAGAACATGTTTCTGTCTGTCAGATGGGCGCCTGGATCGTACTCCGATCCAAGCACAACACGCGAACCTCGCATCTCACCCATCATACTTTATTTCCATATGGGCATTTAATACATCTTAAACGTGAATTGAATTAAACGAATTTACTTTAAAACCATATTGATCTCACCAAAATAGTTTCAAGAGACTCTGAGATTTAACATACTTCAATTTTAAGATTTAAACTCCGTTTTGAAAACCAAAGAAGGAGAAGACCTATTATCAATTTAAAATTCTAACCTCATACAAACATTTCCGTTGCGTGCGACGTGCGAGGCTTGATGCGTGTAGTGTGTGTGTGTGTATAAAGACATAATTCAACAAATTACAAACTAAGGAAAACGTTCAAATTGACACGGCAATTGGTTTGGAGAGCGTTCCATTATTATCATCATCACCATCATGTGATCTTCTATGGCTTATGGGGCCTTAGTCTCACATACACATACATACGTCTGATTACAGAGCGGGGGACATGCATGGTGTCGCGTCTAGAAATACTCACACAACAATAAAACACTTGTTGTAGATCTTGTTGTTTCACTCGCACAGGTAAACGAAATCTTCTCACTCACTGTGGATTGTAATACCGATGCAGGGTTGGAATAAGACGCTCATCTGTCTTACAAAAATGTTTTTCAATGTCTACGATTTCGTAGATCGCCTTGGGGCGTGTTTTAACTCAGTCTAAGTGAATAATACTTAGGCATGACTTAAACTCCAGTTTTGGATTTTGTTTTTTGTGCCTTTTAGTACACAATATTACAGTTTTTATGGTTATGAAATTTGGGTACCAATGTTATTCTAAAGATACTTAAAACCAAATGTTGAATTAAACCAAAACTGGAGTTTAAACCATGACTGTAAAAAAAATATATTAAGGATTTCAAAGAATAAATAGGCTTCCATGAAAACTGCACCAATTTCCAGACCTGGTAGAGGCTGGTTAAAATCCGCACTCGAAAATGGACCACAGACACTCCTGTCTCAGCTGTGTCCCCAATGTCTTTGACATGGTAAAGAAACTATAAGAAGAGTCAGCAGTGCAGTGCAGACAATGGGCAACCTTGGTCGAGAAGAGTATGCGGAGAGAGACCATGGGAGAGAGATCGAACGATCCACACGCAGCATCTCAATCATCTTGGGAGTGAATCGAAACGAACAGACAGTGGAGGTGCGTTCCGATGTTTTGAGATTGTACGTACAAGACAGAAGAGGCACTCACACAAATACATACTCACACACATATATATATATATATATATATATATATATATATATATATATATATATATATATATACTGTGAAGAACAAAGGCAGCGCGACGAGTTTTTTTCGATGCTGCAATCCACCGTAAGGCCCTCGTCATCGTGCACAAAAACTAACGCATTCTGACTCTGGATAAATGTGGCATTATATACTACTACTACAATACGTTGGATTGCCAACTTTGATTCCATGCTCTGCAACATGGGTTCTTTATTATTATACCAAAAGAACGAAACTAAAAGTATCTTTTCTCCTGAATGAGAAATATTTGGTTATTTGGCTAATGGTTTGGGTTCTAGCTTATCACCAACCTGTGGATTCAAATTATAGAACTTTAGCTCTTCAAACTCATAATTAAATGGACATGTTTAATCATATTCTGATTCTGGATACCATTCTCTGAGATTATAATATGTTGCTACTGGAAAAGTCATACTACCAGATAAAGCTCTTCTTTCAAGCGTATACATTTAAATCTCCAACCGTTTACTAGACTGTTGTAAAATAATTAGTTTTAAACCCATGAAATCAGATATAAAATCATGAGATAGCGAACCAATAGAAATTACATTTAACGATTCTAGAAATCCATAAAATCGAAATAACTTAATATGATAAACGCAACAATTCGAGACATTTACATAAAAGCAGTGTTGTGTAAAAATAAAAACACCATCTGTCATCGTCCAACCAGAGATTTTACGAGCGTACATTCTGACATGGTCAGTTAGGTCCGGTCTCTAGCTGAGGCCGTCGTCTCGTTTCTGCGGCAGATGAAGACATTGATTACCTCGTGAGAATCTTCTCAGGGCGATGACGGCAAGGCAATGCAATGATGTTATGATCGCGATGATGATGAGTAGAGGAACCAGGTCGCAAGCGACGGTACATCGCATCCATCCCTGTCCCTGATGATGGCAGTTCGTGTCCAACCAATCCCCATCTCTGTGGCCCTTCAATTGCCTTGACCCATGCCATGCGCGGCTCTCTTATATTTTTGATGCGCCGTGATTGTTCGGAGCTGAGCTGGCCAGTGTTTTATTAAAATGCACTTATAGATTATTCCTCTACGTTTCTGCTATATTACCTGATTTCAAAAACATTATTGAGATATTTATACTGTACTACATATTCCAGACAAAAGAGCTTCCAATTTAACATATATGGTGGTTTTAAACTTGCACTATGCATTTACCAGGTATTTGCTTGGAGATTGTTAAATCTAATTCCAAAATAGGAAATCCAGAAATAATTCGAGATTCCTGTACACGAATTCAAACATTTATGTAATTTCTAGTCCTGGATTTGAATTTCAAATTCTATTATAACATTTGATTCTAATTCTACCCTAGGATCTTGGTTCAATATCGGATTTTAATAGTTTGATTGGAATTATAAATCGAATCAAGTATCCAAATTATGAGTCTAATACAATAGAATATCAAGTATCCCGTTATCGGATTTATTTGGTACCGGGCACTTAACCCCTCTAGTCCGAGAGTAATCATTTGTTACAAAAATAATTTTCCTTTTCTTTTTGAATTCTTAAGTTTTAGTGTCCATATGGTAACATCCTCTGGAGTGCAACCTCTTATGTTTGATACGTTCCAATGTGGTTTTTCATAATTCTGGAGACTCCCTAATAGCAGTTTTGGGATATGATGGGTTAAATTTGGGGCTTATATCTTCACATATTTGAATATTGTCGAGTCGAGCAATTAACTTGAGACATATCCCCATTAGTAAATCGAGGATCAAGTATCCAGATATGGAACTAGTAGATACTGAAAACTTCTGGACTCAAGGAAAATATGGTTTACGAAGAGGGTGTCATTCTGTGCTAACATTATAGGGAATTCTTCATTATTCTGTCAAGTCCAGACATAAAAACAGCTGGGAATACAGTATAGTGGTTTGGTGGATGGTCAGTGATGTGTATATATATATGCACGTTCGTTTCGTTTCGTTCGCTGGGAAATAAGACATTCTGCGTCCAGATTGGTCTAACGGCCGCCTGGGTGGTCGGCAAGTTCTACATCTCCCCTCTTGACCGACCTACCCGCTTGTTACGCCTATGGTCCGTACTCGGGCTGACACACCAGTCCGTCTACGGACACACCTCAGTATACTCGCGACCATCGAAGCGATGTCTTAACTATATGTTATACTATTACACATAAACAACAACAAACAAGGATCTCAACAAACATTGAATCTTTGTCGCAGGCAAAGTTTCCTTGATTGAGTTATTCCGTGATTGTTCCTTGTTTGAGTGGTCGTCGTCACTGAGGTGATTGTTAACAACATTCCCTCGTCGCTAATTGAGACATCAACCTTTAGTTTATTGTTTTGTAACAATTGTTTAGTGGGTTTTAACTAGGAGTGACTTATAACGCTAATTAGATAAATCAAAGTTGTGGTCGCTAGTGGTTTGCAGAGGTGATTTGTGAAATCTGTGATATACAATTTTGGAATTTTTGTGGATATAGACATCAAGTGGTGTATGAATACATTAAAGTTGAATGTGAACATGCGCAGTAAACAGCAACAATCGTGCTCCCGTCAAATATCGGACATCTTACTTATCAGCTAGGATTTACCATACATTGGATTACGAACGTACAGGTTGGTACGCAGATTACCAGTCCACCATTTTATACAAATTCTTCTTTCTAACTCTTTTATTTCCGTTTGCACCGATATCTGTTAATTGGTCATCCATGAAGAAATTACTTTTTTAATGGGAAATTAACATTACTGTTAAAAATGATCATTACTCTTGTATACATAATAATATACATATTCTGTTTACTTGCAATACGATCTTCTTTGATCGTATTCATCAATAATGTCGAATATATTACCACAATATCATCCTCCCATGTTACACCGTAATCATAGCAATTCAAAACTGCTTTTAAATCCAACCTCCTTTTATTTTCATGGAGTGTCAAATGGAGTAAATTTATCTTCTCATTTTTGTTCGTTGTACAGAATCGAAAAATGAGCTATAGTGCTCATTGTTGAATCAAGAAATGGACTTAACAAAATGTTTTTGTATCGTCGCCCTGAATCCAAATATATATATATATATATATATATATATATATATATATATATATATATATATATATATATATATATATATATTTATATATACATATATATAACTTACATACTCGGATGTATGTATCTCGCTCGGTCGGTCGCTAGATCTGACTAAATCAATCATCGATCTAACTAAATCACTATCATGGTTAAGATTTTAATTTAAGTAAACCATAATTCTAATATTGCTTCAGACGTCATAGTGACATGGGGTCTACTGACTGCCACCATAATTATATTTTGAAATTCTGCAATAGTTTAACATGTGCATAGCTACTTTACTAGACTCTTTAATAGCTTAACTGTTTTGGCCAAATATCAAAGAAATGCCTAAGGCGCCATTACCTTTGGCTTAAATCTTCGAATGTAAAACAATATCAAAGTCGGATAGTTCAGTAGCAGTCATAAATACGAGGCTGGTGGTCTTATTTATTACATTTACTTTACAGTGATTAAGTTATTTATTTACACTTTGTGTATTTAATATATGTTAATTAATTGTAAAAAAATTAATTTGCATCACATAGGTCAGTTAATGATGACGATAAGTTAGTTATTAAAAACAAAAACGTATTTTGCAACGCATAGGTCATATATTGGGTCATTTAATTTAGAAGATAATGGAATTAACACAAGAATGGAAATCTTTCTTGAATGGAAGATGCTTTTATTTTTTTGCATGAAATAATACAAACTTTTTATTATTTATTTAAGTTTGTAATGTTTCAAACATTTACAATAATGGTATAAGAAAACTTATTTCTAAAACAATCAATAATATAAAATATATTACAAATATAAAAAACAATATTAACATATAACATAATATAAAAATTGATTAACTAAATTACATTTTCTCATATAATTTTAATTTATTTTTAAAGTGAGAGTAATTTTTTATTTCTTTCGGTAAATCATTGAATAATTTTGAAACTTAAGATTTTGATGTATATGTCTGAGCGTTTTTTAATTGATATTGAATTAGTAACAACCACTATTTTCATAACCACAACCAAACTATTATTCCCGCTATTATATTATACTTAGGAGATAACTTGTAAGGAACAAATAAAGATGCGAATGGTTTAGTAAATGTTACGGTTCTATATATATATTTCGTATTCACTTTGGTATGGAATGACGCGTCGCGAACTGATAATTTTTGTTCGTAATTATTCGCCAATCACTGTACGTACACGTAATCAAACGCAAATTGTTGGTTGGCCAAAACTCGCCTAAAGATTGTAAAACATCAATTTAATTCGTTCCAATAATTGAAAAATATTGAAACATGTCCAGACAAGAACTCTAATAGCATTTTAATACTACATAATAATGGCTTAATTCCAGTGCACTTTGTGCGGTTTTCGTTGGAGATGATTGCCAAAAATTGCTTACTTATTTAAAATGTAATTTCCGACGAGCCAAGAGCGCAGACACTCGCGTCCGAGTCGTTTTTGTTGGTTGGCGCACATGTTTTCACCGCTTGCTGGCTACCTGGCTGATGTCCTTTGGCTGCATACAGTGTGGACAGTTCACAAAAGGAACAACAACCGTTTGCTGTGAGAAAAAATGTTGGAAATTTTAACACGCTCGTGCAAATTGACGTAAACTTAGTAGGATTTCGGATACATGCAGCACTGTTCAATGGTACACCCAAAAAGAATGAAACCTGAAAAATGTCGTTTTTGGGCCTTTCTTATCTTCTCATGAAGATTTATTGCAGTTTTAAAAATGTTTCTGATGTTTATATCTGCCGTAAGTGAAATTTTACAAATATTACGTTTCACCAGTGATTTATAAAACCCACAACGGATACAAATATTGACATAAAAATTAGTCAACAACACAGAAGTTTAATTCCGCTAATTAAAAGTTGGTTTATTCAAAACCTATTACCATAAAAAATCAGTGGCGTAGCCTAGACTATTTGTATGCAAGTACATTCACAATTATACGATTTTACTGTCTTTTATACATAACGTATAAGAAAGTAAAAATTTGGAAGAATGTATATGCCAGTAATTGTCAGTGGATTGAATGATCGTTGTTTATATGCCATGGAGATGTACAACATTTTTATCTGTTCAAGCACGACCACCAGACTTTCTAATACTAAATATTAAATGATGAATGAACAAGAATTTGTAATAAAAATATTCAATTGATCACTGACAGTTGAGTACCCAATGGTCCATAACAACGCGGTGCGGCATTGCGTTACCATTCTATATCCAAATCCATTGAAAACTGGTTCTAGCTAAACAAATGTGTCACATATCAGGAAGTACGAAACAATAGAGCTTGATAAATATGCTATGTGTGTTCCCACCTATTTTAAATTGTAGTTCCTATCACACTTGCGATTGTCAGACCTTTAAGAAACTAATGTGAAACCTATATGATAAATGTCAGAACAATGTTGTCGGTTTCGAAACTTAAAAGTGGAGCAACAACGAATAGATAGATCAAAGACCGATACGAACGGTCGCCGATCGGAAAAATAATGATATGAACATCAAGCTATGTTTAGAGATGATTGCTGGGTGCACTATAGGAAAAAATAAATCGTTACTTTCCTATGGTGTAATTTTGGTGGAATATGAAATAGGATATGATATTTTTGCTTCGCATAGCAAGTCAATACGAATTGAAAATTATAGGAGACAATCGGTATTTATTATTGATTTATCATTTCCAAATGGTGCATTTAATTGAATAGTGTTTCGGTTTCTACATTTGTTTTGATTGAACGTTATATATTATTTGGTTTGGATTGGTGCGGAGTGAACTATATTCTGTATAGTGCGGGTGAACTAAATAATTGTTACAAAGTAGGATCCCAATGCTCGGTAGTGTAACGTTTGAACATTTGCGATTTCGCGTGCATGTTCACCTTACCGTGAGTGTTGTGTTGAGAGGTTGCTGCTGCAGTTGCTGGTGATCGTGGTGCCCGGTTAATAGACTGGTAAATGTACGCTCGTTAGTGGATACCACCACGATCCGACCGGACCACGCCAACGAATCGTCCAACTAAGGACATTGGCGTGCATATGTGCGGACAAGTATGGATATGCATGCGAAGGGCATTTAGATATTTTCATTATTATTAATGTTTATGGTTATTAGTGAAATTTACGGCGTATGGATTTCGTGAGAAGAATTTTTATGGCTGATATGAAATTTCTCTTGCACGTGGATCGGACATATCGACGTTTCAAACATGCATTCATACTCGTTTCATTTATTATTGTTCTATGTTTACCTTGACTTTTGAATTTCTTCTCTCATAATGATAGAATCAATTGCTGATTAATGATTTAGAGAGTCAAGCTATTTTAAATCAAGTATTGAGAACTATTGAGTTTTGGTTAGGTGGAAGACCAGCCCTAGCCTAAACCTCGGCATTCACTTATGTGTCAATAAAGTTTTATTATTAACTCATACATAACCGATTTCATGGGGTTAATATTAATATACTACTAATCTTGCAACCCTTTAATAGGGCATGATATATATCAGGCGTTTAATTCCTTTCAAGAGCAACATTAATTAAACTGCCCAAGTTTTGATTCTGATGGAATTATGAAAAAGTTATACTGAGATCAGATCCACTGTATTTTTGATTCAGTTTTCAGTCAAGGATTTGAACATTTGTTTGAATTACTTCAAGGTCGAGTGCTAATCATGCGACTGAAGCGACTTGGGTCTCGCGACTTTGTTTGCACATATCATGGAGTTCACTATTGCTTTACTTATTTATATTGAAGAAGAGGAAGAATAAGAGTGCAAGTTACTACTATTATTAGAGTCATAGAAAAACAGTCCTAGTGATCTTTTCACTGCTAGAGAATCATAGAGATTCCAGTAGACTGCTCCAAGAAACATTTTTTAAACTTTGAATTAGTTCTAGTAGATGATAAAGTTGTAAACAACCTGTTCACGTAACGTAAGCAAATCAGCTATGCATATAATAACTTCTTTTCAAAGTAATTTCATTGTTTTTTCATTCTCAATTGTCGTTTTTCGTTCCAATGTATCCTTTATTCTTTGAACACTTTGTTTATGCCGAACACTGTGAGGAAAAAACGATATAAAACCATAATCGAGTTGGATTACGTACGTAGGTATAGATAAAGGGATTTGGTTGTTGGCGCAACCAATCAACGCGGTTTCTACAGAAAAAAACTTTCACCGATTTAATACATTTTTTAATAAAGCTATTAAGTTGCAGTCGCGGCTCAAAAATAAAACATACAAACACACACAACTGCCTCTGCGGCTATACGGTTTATTGATGCACACTATATATCCACGGAGCAGGCGTCTGCCACGGAATCTAAATGCCATTGGATGTTACTTAATCTGATCGAAATTCCAAAATAGAATTCTCTTTTACTCTATATGCAAAATAGAAAGTTAATTTCTTGAATTCTTACAAAAATAAACTTGATATTTTAATATCTTTATTTAATGCTAGCGTGGCTCAAGAACTGTTTTTCGATTGTTTTCGCTCATTCTCTCTCTATACAGACATGCAGGCACGAGCATGTCTGTTAATTTTAATTTGTTGTGTTACAATCTGAAGAATCCCCGAAATAACAAGAAAGTTTTTGTTCCTTATTTTGCAAATCACGGAAAGACAAGTAATCTTATCTTGGTGAAACACTAATAATTAATTTACTAGAAGACGAATTTCCGAATAAATTTGTCTAAATATCAGATAATAATTCGATATACTTAATTCATAATAAACAGTTTTTGATATATAATCAAGATATTTAGGTATTTTCTTATAAAGAATAGTGAAACTATTGAGGATCTATTGTAATTTCGGTCCAGTAAAATGCGGATCTATCGGGAATAAATCTGTGGTATTTCGATTTAGTACCTATATAGCTCTTGGGCGCTTGGTCTCTTGCTCACATACACACAAAAACCAACTCATCTCCTCTAGTCTCCTCTTTTTCTATTCCATTTGTTTCCATCCTCGTCCATCTTTCACGTGACGCGCGGAGAAGAACAAATGAACAACGCTTAAAAACGACGAGAGAACAAAACAACAATAAGGAACAAATAAACGAAACAAAAATGAAAGAAAAAATCTCTCTCGGAGAGAACAGCCGACAACTCAAAAGACAAATGCTTCAACTCACTAGTAGTCATGGCAGTGGCGTGCGTTGAAATACCATTGGCGTGCCTAGTATTTATTTAAAATGATCATGTTTTGAATAAATATACTCTTGTTTAGATGTTGTATTATGGACTCTAATCACTTCTAACGGTCTTCAACTAATCTACAGACTTCATATAAAAGACCATTTATCTCTCAGAAATATAATTCTTTGCCTTGTTTCAATATTATTAATTATAAAATGGACAAATATTCTCTTCGGTTACGTATACAACGTGTTAATTTTCTTTGGAATTGAATTTTTGTATTATTTTAAATCTTAAATCAACCACAAAATATATCTTTTCAAACCCTTTTACGATAATTTATAACTCATTTGTCATGTAAATTATGATTAATACTAAACCAATTCTTTACAATAAGTAAGATAAACAAGTCAATCTATATCGTATTCATCTCCAGTTCTTTAAGAATAAGCCATTATTTCGATCTAATATCGCTTAATAAATATTAATGTATATTAAATTAATGAATGATGAACCAGAAAAAGTGAAATAATGCTAATAGTATAAGTTCCGCGAACTGTTCGATTGTGGCTGTATGTGTGTGTGTGTGTGTGTATTGTATCGATATAATAAACCATTTGATTTTGTGTTCTGGTTGTCGATGGTGCACTTTTTCCATGTCTCCAGTTGTTACAAACAAACATCTACGGTTGTTCTACACTGTTACATAATTCATAAGGCTCGTCGGGCGATGGCTTGGGCGCACGTTGTTCTCTCCTATATAGTACGGTTCACGTTTCTAATTCATAGCCGTATCAGGCTCAAATATTTCTACAAATCCCACTTATTTCTTTCATGAATAACCAGTCTACATTCATTTATTTATTACACATATACAATCCCGTACAAAAGAATAATAAATACAGTCGTTTTAAATATTTTCAGAATCAAAAACTGTTTCCATAAAATCTCGTTACATGTTTCCCTAAATATAAGACTGTATATAAATGGCTGCGTGTCGATCGCTCATAAGTTGAAATTTTATTACTTCCTCAAACAGGACCAATTTTAACCAAACGAGTGCCCAATTAGTTCCAATTGCCCTAACACGTTTTGAGTACAGAAATGTTTTTAAATAAACCCAAAATATTTTCCCCAGAAAACTATACCAATTGTAAAATCTCTCGTCGGTTGTATCAAATAAGTACTTATTTAATATTGGTCTTTGGTCTATGATTTCTATATTTGGTCATATACTTCATTGGGTCAACCTGGTATGTCCAATTTACTATATAATTGGAGATAATAAGGGGAACTGCAGTATAGTTCTTCATTTGAAAAGAGATAAACAGTGTACGGCTGCGGCTGCCTTCCTGACTTACCGTAATTCTTCGGGCCGATACCTACGCAAACCGGTGTCTGATCCACAGTCTTGATATATTAATCTTCATAAATTGAGCGTAACATCCTCCATCCCAGGTATCAAATTCCTTCTAATGAATGCACGCTTTTCGGCCGTTCGCGTGGTGCTAGTGTATCATTGGCGTTTCTACTAGGGTAACGAGGGAGCTGTATCTAAAAGTTATTACCTCCTATTATATCCAGTATATACCTAAATAGTGTAACATTTTCTCATTGTGTTGGGAGAGCTAACATTATACGGGGCCACTTGTTAAATAAAGTTAATGCACACAGGTTATTCTGTTGGCACAGAAAAAGAATCCTCAGATATTAAAAAGCGCTTTCAATTGTAAGTACATTATCTGGTCAGGTTATAATCCATATTTTATTAAAATTAGTTTTGTCGTTTTAAAGATGTGATGTTACAATAATTGTCGAAGATTTCTGATTTTAGAATAGTTTAAACCAGTCTTATCAATTACTCTGTATTAGCAATAGATACAAATTAATAGTAGTTATTCAAGATTAGATACTACCTAAAAGACAATGATTCAAAAGTGGTTAGAATATTTGTCTACAAAAACGTTTATACAGCGTTACAAGATCGTTTATCGGACGTATATTCGTGCATTCCACCCATTATGTGCTGGGTACAGCGAATTTTCTACTGCCATCGTTAATTTCAGTTTAAATTTGCTTCCAAACGTATATATGTTTTTCAAGCTATCTTACGATCTAAACAGTTTATAATTACTTAATTATTTTCGTTTGTTAAGTTCACCTGCCTTTTAGAATCTAGCCCTTCGTTTAACACATTGGTTTCACAGACACCTGTATATATATAGCAATAGAAGAAACCAAACAGGTACTTCAAAGTCTCCATCATCTGCATTTCCAAACCCGCATTTTATTGTACCAGACATTGGAGTTCTTTTTAATTGTTACAAAGTCTCTCAATTATCAATATACAAACATACTTTCTAAATCTCCCATTGTCTAGACCTCTAGATAAACAAAATTATGAATTGTTTATTACTGGAATTGTATTCCACGCGAGACTCTCCCAATAATGAGCGTGAAATTCGTTGTTTATGATGAAATTCATATCTAGAATTAACCACACAACTTATCTAATTATTAATTTCGTCCTCGTCCATAATTCAAGTAATTTTCATAGTTCTTAGTAATCTAACATTATGGGAAACTTCAATCCAATGCGTTTCAGATGCTTGTAGGAATGTATCAAAACATCTATTTTGAGAGTTCCCATTAGTTCTTCAACAAACTAATTAACTATCCAATATTCGGCTCTTTTCTCCCAATCATCCAAACCATCTTTATTCACTCTTTTATTAACTTGACTATAATCCAATCTGTACAAATCAAATAGTAGAACCTGTTCGGTTTCCAGTCCCGTTTCCCAATAAAGTGATATCCAAACAGCTATTTTCTGTTCCCTATCATCTTTATTAACAAAATTATCCGTTATCAACTTCAATATATTCCCATGTAGTTTGTTAGCTGACGCTTAAGAACATACAAGGAATTTCTATCGAAACTTCTATAAATAATCACTTTGTCCATTAAAGAAGAGACTAAAAAAGAGTCTGGTTGTGTAATTAAAACACACACACACTGAACGAAGCACACTATGTCCTGGGTGTTAACGGACGCCACTGGCCAATCTCCCCACACTGGTTAAGGCTGGTGTGTCCATGGGCGCGCTGGCTTAATTGGCACCACGCAGGTAGTTCAAGCACTATCAGATTGTTGGACACACTTGACCAGTAATGTCGTCCTAATGAGGAAGCACAAACGTTGACCAGTATTGGAGATGGTCCACTGTCCAAGGACCATTGAGATATGTGCCTCGTGTGTGATGGTGTGTATATGTTTAGTAGTGGTTGGAAGAGGTACAGGGGAACGAGGGGGTTGTCTTTCTTTCGTTTGGGTGCATGCTGAAGAGATTGAAGTCGAGGTGTTTCTGATTGTACGCTTTTTAGTTACGACCAATAGTGTTAATTGTGCCTTATGCATTTACGTATTTGAAGTAACACAAATACCGCTTTGCTCTATTCAGGAACCCTCGAAGCGGATATTTCCATTAATAATGTTAATCCCAATACTTTCTTTTATATATTTTGTATCTATAAGAATTGAAAAATGATGATACTAATTGCCAAAGTATTCTTTAAGAAAACCGTAAAAATCTTTGTTGGAAACAGTACAATATGTGATTCAGTTTTGAGTGGAAGAAATGCCACTTTTATAACTTGTTACCAGTGAAGTTTAATTTGTCTTTCTTTGTAAGTTAGAGATGGAACATAAATTCTAATGATAACCCCATGTGTTACGAGAAGTGAACCTTGTAGACTTATGATGTTATTTATGCTGGCCATTAAATATAATGTTATATTGTTAGGTTTCTATCACATGTTAAATTTTATGGTGTCTTGTGATTTGGGTTTAGAAGCATTTTATTGGTCTATCAAATATTTATTGTTGTTTTCATTGCTTTGAAATACACATGTGCAGTTTCCAACTGAAATTGGACCAGATTTTTTGAGGTTTTATAACCAATCATTAGCAACTTAATTTCTTCATCGCAGATAGGCAGATAATAATTGTACAGTTTCTTTTCTCAAGTTCAGTTTTACGTCAGTATAGTTCGCCTCACGAGAATGCAAAGGATCGTCATAAAACAATTATCCGGTTATAAACACTCGCACTAGTTTTACAGGGAGGAATTTCTAGACTGAAAATTTAGATTAGTTTTGTTTGATATATATAAAACAAAAATATAATACTTGGGAAATCGGGCCCTGGAAATTTCTACCGTTCGAGAAGATTCACGGTCCTTGTTTTTATTATCCATGGGCGGATTATTGTTTTATGACGATCCCTTGAGTTCACGTGAGGCCAACTATACAATACACTGTAATTATCATACTGTTACTTTTAGATTTCGGCATCAGCTTAAACATTTAATAGAAATCTAGGCAAAATTGATTCAGCAAATGCAGTAATCTTAAAGGATTTACAGTTTAGTGTACAAAATGTTTCTACTCAGCTACATTCTTACTAACAGTCAATCATCACCTTTTCACCTAAGAACTATTTAAAAAATCTCCAATTTTTAACTAAAAAAATCAATTAAAACCGGCGACAAGTAGAAAATACCGCTGAGACACGTTAAACATGATTCTCATGGGACATTAAGATCAACTAATTAACACCTACTTAACATACTACATCTTCTATATAGCGGGTTTTCTCTCCATTCGACCTTGGTGTACCAAGTGAGAAAAAGATGTATATGTACAGAAGAGCCAGTGGACAGTTCCCCGGGATTATGTACATGGCTTAGGCGACAGTGGGCAGTGATGTAAGGGGACGTATATGTGACGTGACTAGTAGATGGTTAAATAGTGTCTCGTCGCTAATGAAACGAACATTGTCCGTAGACCCGATCATGAATATGCAACTGAGTTTGTGTTTCCCACGCGGCATACCATTTTTTCAGTTCTTTCAGTTTGTCCACACTTGACTTAGAAAGAACTAATTTAAAAATATAAAAATGGCAACATTTACAGTCGTGTTTATTTGTTTGTTAATTATACACTGGTTTACTGGCTCATATTTCTTTTTATTGTCCAAATACAACGATATTTAAGCTCTGCTTAAAGTATTTCTAATAATTACAACCATTTAAAACTCTCTAGAATGTCCATAATTTACATACTGATATTAAATTACCAATTTAAAATATCGAACCAAACAATCCATCTTCAGTTACAAAAGGATCGTAACCACAGACCACAGCAGAGTAAATTACCCGGTAATTACAAATGGGTTTGGTTACTGCATTTCGTCAACGATGCTGCTCCTCCAAATGACATTTATGCACTGCAATGACATTCCGTGCGCATGCGCGCATACTTAATTACCAATGTAATTAAAATGCCTATACCGTGGTGCACGAAGTTCGAGTCCCGGCGAGTGCACATCATGAATATTCATCCAGTGCTATGGTGACAAAGAATACAATTTACATGTGACATGATGATGCGACCGCCATCTTCGATGTAGTTTGTAGCTTAGGTGTATTTTGTACCCTTTGCTGCCTGGGTGTAAAATGTGATGGTATGGTAATTGGAGGTGTGTCGTCCGGTCACGATCTTTGCCAGCTAGTTGGTAATGGGTTCTGTAATGTAGGTGGCAAGTAAACCACTAGTTGATTGGACGAGATTATTTCGAGTTTATGGGCTCGAATTTTAGAACACTGGCTTCTTGTTATCAGTAAGGTTATTGTACTGTATACTGCTCCATTGTACTGCTACAAATTTTGGGGCCCTGTAACTCGGGAAGTATACGGGCGATTGGATTTAAACTGCGAGTGGATTCAAATAAGATGCCAAATAATAAGTGTAGCAAATTTGGTGTAAATCGTTCTGGTACCTTCAGAGGAGTAGAGGGCACAAATTTGGTCTTACGAGCGACGACTAACATCCAGTTATATATATTTTGATTCAGGGCGCTTTTTGTTAAGGAATTGTTTTAAACCCAGAATGCTACAGACACACGACCCATACACACTCACACAGACATACAATTCAATGAAGTTTTAAACATGTATTTCCGTTAATATCTTGGGTTCGTAAATTTTCATGATTCCAATACTTCCGTTATTAGTTATTACGACGAACAAAAAAGAAAAAAATGGTATCTGGGATATCCTAAATCGTTTCACACTCTCTTACCTATACACAAAAATGAATGTACCATTTAAATAGACAGAAATTGGTGGGTATTCATGATGTTTGACGGATGTGCCTATGAGGGGCACGGAGGGCTTACAGTTCCCAATGTTAATGATGCCATTCCGATGCCAGACAAGCTGTAGTCAATAATTGCGGTTGTTTTCTAAAATGTAATTACCGACCCAGACAGAGAAAGGAAGCTGTCAAGTCAAATGGTAAAGGACTTTGAAATTTTCGGACCTTGAGTTTCTTTTTTGTCTGCTTTTTTTTGCAATTACCAAGACGATTCGTTTAGGAAAGGATACAATGAATTAATCTCGAATTGTTTGATCTCTGCCAATCAAGAGTATTCAAATATTTCGGTATTTCATTACTTCTAAGTCCACGAGCTGAGGGCGTTGGTATGTGCACCTGTTTGTTTTAGTAATTGTATGTTTTAAAGGGATAATTAAAATATGCAAATAAATAAAGTGAAATAAATCTAAATAACATTGAAATTTAGTTATTACCTCCAAAATAACATATCATTAAAACTAACAACCAAGTTCCCAGATTGAAGATAAACATTCTATTTAATTTAAACATATACTAACAAATGAGTACATGCCATTTAAAATACTGCTAATAAGACAGAAGTTTAGCGGGCTTTTATATTAGCAGAAAATTAATGAAAGGCGGCATTTAAAGATTTGCCATAATTAATGGAAAACAAAATATAGATTGGATCGCGAGACAAAGAAAAACAAGTTTTTCGAGAACTCCGTATAGGTGAATGACATCTTTGTATATACTACACCGATTTAGTTATCTGCTTTAGAACATTTTTATAGTTTTGAATCACGATTATGTTATTTGGATGCGCTGGGAAAGGCCACTTTTATTAACATTACATCCGGGATATGGTTATAGGAATTATCTAATTTGGACGACTCGCTAAAATGGCTTTCTCAATATCCGGAAATAAGTATCAGAGTTAAGATAATAATTGTAATTTCCGTACACTGTTAAAGATTGGTGTCATTTTGCCTCATTTATAAAAAACAAAAAATCGAATTAGGAATATTACATCTACTTTTACTATAAACTACATAAATATTCGAAAGAAGAATTATAAATATTTTGTTATACATAATGTTTTGTCTTGAACCCCAAGGCTTTCTATTCCCCTTAACTCATTAACACAAGCCTTGCAATTTATAAAATATATTCTATAGAAACCGATCTCGTAACTATCGCATTTTTTGTATTTTCGGGTGAATAAATTATAATATTAATTCTTATTTATTAACATCGTTGTTTTAAAAAACTATAAAAATTGGATCTAATAAAAATATAAACTTATTATGTAATAAAAAATTCTGAACTGTTTATTGTACTTTGTGTGATAGTTAATGTATGATTTAAGTGAAAATTTTAATCAATTTTCAAACATACATTAAAAACCCAGCAGTTCGGTGTCCTCATTAACCAGATCAGGACTAGCTTATTTTGTGGTCGGATCGTAAAAACGTCTGATCGTAATATTTACGGTTGGTCCAGGACCACAGGTACGTCGAATATCGACACTTAATCAATTTCGAACTTTATATCTAGTCATAAATGTCAAATCATAACATGTACTACATACACATATATAACATACTTCTACATAAGTTTTATATGGTCAATTTTAACTACCATAGATATTGAGCGCTACATTTTGGTTCTTATATTTAAAATATTAGGTATATTTTTATATTCAATTTATAGGATAATTTCTATCGATATTTGCATTATCTATATACATCCATTTTGGAAATATAATTAAATAAACAATATGATATAAATAAAGGAATAAATAATAAGCAATCTTAGGTACAATGCGCCTATGCGTTCAGCTCGTCCTTTGGATAGAATCAGCGAAAAGCAAGTAGCGAGCATAACAAAAACGGTGATTGTAATGCCATCTATTGCTGGCTAGATTAACTAATCTAGATGTATACTGTTTACAAACTTTACGCACGGTATCCAAAATTGAATACGTATTTAAAATTAATCCTAAACAACAATGTTTTTTTTTTTGTATTGAAGAATAATTGAGATAATTGATAAAAAATCAACAAATCAAGAGTGGTGTATGCGAAAAGCAATGAATGATACATAAGATTTCTTGTTATTGTGCACAATTGACATAGTTGCACGTTGCACACGGGCTGAAAAGTAAAAACCATCCAATTAGCAGCCGACATGGTTACTTCTGCACTTAACCATCCGGTTACAAATAATCAGACGATTATTAGCGGCTTAAACGCTTCTGATGTACATTGTTTCCTTTTTTCATCTACTTCTTTTTTCCGTTTAACTTTTTTTTTTATACATTTTCGTTTTCTTGTCAATATAGACAACTGATTTGTTCAATAATTAATTTTATTTATATTTTAAATGTGCTTGTTCATTTTTTCTCCGTTTGGGATTCTGAATTTTTTATATATTATTTTAAGTTAACCAGTACACTGGTTCAAGTTAAATGAACTGGGAAATTTGTTTTTTTGTTTTGCCAACTAGTTTTTATGCATGGTAACTTTATCTATTGCGGAAGGTTATAAAAATAAAATAATTCAGATGCGTTCTTTATTTCTGGATGTCTGGTTTTTTGTCCAACTTATCAAGCAATTTAATAATAATTCAAAGTTAAGAAATACAGAAAGTATGAATTTCTCAAATACCTAATTATACTAATAATGTTTGAAACCTGTCACCATGTAGCGATAAAATAGATATTATAAACCTGCTCGATATAATAATAGTAATTTTATTAAAAAATCGTGAAAATATAAGATCGTATAAATCAAACATTTATTACACCGGATGTCACGGTTCTAATTTAACCAGACCCGTTCGTTTTATAGATATATTTAAACTAGAACGTTTTCGAAGCAGTGGTGCGTATAGTATGGCACAGCCAAGACAATGTGATCAAATATCCATAAAATGGTGTGTTGTGTTGGCGTATAGACATACACCAACTTTTTATGATCGTTTTAGAACATAAACATAGTGTTAGTTTGCTTGGCGGCCGTCGACGCTCCCGTTGGCGCTGTTATTTCTGTCTGAGTTCAACGCATCATTGACTAAAATTAGTGACACATCAACGTGGCCCCAGAAACTTACTTGATATACCACGTATGTCTCCTCTAATATTATTTTATTTCATACATCACAACGAGCATTTCTTTACAAACATGTTATTTATTTTTTCCGTTTTCAAAAACTTGCATTGTATATATGTCGTTTTAACATGTTGGATCATGTTAATACGTATTCATTGTTGACGACACGCCTTTTTAAAAACGTTTTCTTAGACAAATACGACTTGATATGAATTTCTATTATGCCTTCATTGAAACATATTTGGTGGAAGCTCCAATGCATTATAATTTATTTCAATAAAGGTTCATTTACAGCTAGCCAAATAAAAATTACAAATAATAATCTAGTTTGTTTTATGACAATACTAGCCACAAAATTAACACATTAATTATTAATTTTGTTGCTGTGAACGTTAGCATTATTTGCTAATGAAACAATTGTTATTTCAAATTTTAATTCAGAAGGCAGTCACTAATATTTGACTTTTCTATTATCCGGAAGTATCTTAAGTATGTTATGGTGCAATTCTGAGCAAATGTATGCATCAATCCGTAAAATATTGGTAGTGTAATATATATTTAAATTGAATTTCATATCATTTTTAAACTGATTCTTTAAGATATATCGAACATAATACATGATATGTATAATTAATAATACAAAAATATGTCTCCATTAAAGAACTACAGCTTTTTCAAAATCTCCTTATGGACCTATAGACTGGCTCAGAATCGCACCATTAGTTAAACTTTTGATACGGTATGAACGTAGTATATAAAATGCTAGTTAGCATTAATCTATTTGTTGAGCAAACGTGTGGGATGTTTTTTTTTTGCTGAAATTATAAACAAGGTGTCGAATGAAAAATAGCGTGTCGCCGTTGACACCGTAAGTTCGTTAAAACAGCGATTTTAACACGGTTATTTTTCATTAAAATGATGTTGAGTGGATTGGATGAATGAATCAAGTGTTGTTGATTCTATCGTGCTGATGGCAACATCAAAGTACTGTTATTTTTTTTTGTATTCATTTGTTTTATTACTAAAGGACACGTGCGTTTCATCAGATAACTAGAGCACAGGATATATAAAATTAAATTTATATATTTATACTAATTATAATTTTATATTTGCATTGTATATTCTTTTAATTAGGAAATAAACTACACGTTTATTGATTTCTTTTTTAATTATTGCGTGTATCAAAACTATTAAAATAGTCCCATTTCATTTCCACATATTTAATATTTTCTGCCAATATTAAGGATTGTTCACAGCGAAACAATTAGTAATTAAGCTTAGAAAATTACAAATAATAATGTAGTTTGTATTATGACAAGCATGTAAACATTCCAAGCAACACAATTTATGATAAATTTTGTTGCTGTGAACGTTAACCTTATATGTCAAACAACAAACTGGAATTATTACTAATAATTTATAAGCTTAATTACTAATTCTTTAGCTGTGAACAATCCTTTATTCTAGTTCCCAATTAGAAATTACAATAATAATCCAGTTTGCTTTATGATAATCAATGCCACCATGCCAACAAAATTAAAGCATTAATTACACATTTTGTTGCTGTGAACGCTAACGTTGTTTGTTATAAAATAAATTGGATTATTAATTGTAAATACTAATTGGCTCGCTGTGAATAAAGGATTGTTCACAGCGAAACAATTAGTAATTAAGCTTAGAAAATTACAAATAATAATCTAGTTTGTATTATGAGAAGCAATGTTAACATTCAAAGCAACACAATTTATGATAAATTTTGTTGCTGTGAACGTTAACCTTGTATGTCATACAACAAACTGGAATTATTACTTATAATTTCTAAGCTTAATTACTAATTCTTTAGCTGTGAACAATCCTTAAACCTTTGCTACTTATAATACCATATTATTTTTGTACAACTAGTTAACATTCTATTTATTTCAATATTTCTGTTTTTAGACACCAGTAAGTATTATTTTAATTAATAATTCCAACTGTGTATAAGTATATTAAATATATAAATATATATAAAAAATAAAAATAGTTATGACCTTGAAATGGGTAATATATATGGCCGTCATTTGTAACAAATGTCATTGAATTTGTTGATATGACAATTTGGAAAGGATTGATAACGTATTGACTATTATTATATATACTTATTGCTTGATGTCAGATTAATAAAGTATTTAACTGAACAGAAACGTAAAACATTTATCTGAATGAGATGAATTTGATTGATGTAAAGTTGAAGTTAGGACAGGTTTAATGATAGGTGTCTTTGTGTGCGTGTAAAGTGCGAACTTGCATATATTTCAAGCCGTCAGCCGTTTATCCAAGCGCGTCGGTGTATAACAAAAATAACAACAGTGCGGCGGAAGTGGGTAGAGAGGCAGGGGCACGCGACCCCGTAAATAACCAAGCGAGCGAGCGCACATATGGGATTTGCCTGTGACTCGCGTCGTAAATAAATATTACTTTTTATTACTGTCTCATTATTATCAATGGGTTCGCATAAGTGTTTTTGCTTGTTTGAAACATGCATTCCTCGATTGAAGAGCAATTAATTTATAAATATGAATCATCATTCATTTACATGTACATCCACCACAATTAAAAGAACTATGATTTTAATTTTTACGAAAATACAAATACTAATTTTGAGCTTTCCTGAGTATTAATTGTTGTGTTTGTTTCTGTGTTGCAGACTGACTAGCGGTAGTGCTGGAGGCGGCGGACCCGGGGGCGGTGAGCTCGGGGGCGGCACGCGCTTGCACCCCGCCCTGCACCGGCTCCCGCCCCACTACATGGACCACCTGACAGCCGCCGCGTACACGCTGCACAGCTCGGCGGCCATCCATGCGGCCGGTAAGACATTATACACATTTTATTATTATTTCATATTATACTTTCACTAAATATTCGGATACTTATACATTTTAAGTAATAGTTGATAGTTATGTGACGATTTTGTCCTACGGTATAGATTATGTTTGATGTTTTATTAGAATATTCGCTCATCCCCTTTTAGTAATAAATTACTATTATACGGATTTAACACATAAATGTAAACACGACCTATTTAATGTCCCGAACGATATATTTCAATGGCTGTTTTCCTGTACTTCTATAAGTCTAATTATTCCTTAAGGAGTCTTTCTACCTTGAGAATGAAAAAAGAATTTTTTAAACATTTTTTTATTACAAAAGGAATCAAGATATCGTTTTGAAATTTTTCAGGTATATTTACTCACACTTTAAGAGTACAAACATATTTTTTTTTTGAATTTTTACTTTAGGTTCTTTGGTCACAGGAATTTTTTCAAAAATACTTCAAAAAATGACGGTTGACATGATTTCGGCCGTCTGGAACTGGCAAATTAATAAGTGTTAAAGTCGCTATAGCATGGACCAAAAAAAAACTTTATTCATCGAAAAATAACAAAATGGTGGCCGTTTTTCTAAATAACCCATACGCCCGGACGAAAATCAAAAATTTCTGATTTTCTGAACTCAAACATGGTTTTTTTTTTGAGAAAAACGGCCGCCATTTTGTTATTTTTCGATGAAAAATGTTCCTTTTGGCCCAAGCTATAGCGACTTTAACATTCAATAATTTGCCATTGTTCCAGACGGCCGAAATCATTTCAACCGTTATTTTTTGGTGTTTTTTTGAAAAAATTCCCGTGACCAAAATAACTAATGTAAAAATCCAAAGAAAATATTTTTGTACTTTTAAAGTATGAATAAATATACCTGTAAAATTTCAAAACGATATCTTAATTCCTTTTGTAAAAAAAAAATGTTTAAAAAAAGTCGTATTTTTGCGGATGAGATTTATATATTTTATATTTTAATAAATATAAATTTGCTTCCATATTTAGACATCCATATATCGTTTTTCTTTTGTATGTTTTAATGGCAAAGAATTAGTTAAATTTATAACATTAGAATGTCAAACTGAAATTATTAACTAATTAATATTCTTTAATCCCTCAAATAGCCCCTATAAATTGATTATTTTTATATTTTTTATTTACATTTATCTTTATTATATTTAATTTTTTAAACTATTATCTTTACTTAATTACAAATTTGCAGAATTGTATACAAAGTATTCTGTAAAACGAAGTTTTCAACCGAAGATCATTTTGTATACATGTTGGATGTAAACGGTGTCTAATAACAATGAAATGTTTCATTACAAGTAATAATAATAATAATTTATTTTCCAAAGAAGAAACACTTTACAATTGTAGAGGAATGACAAATTAATTGCGTGAACATTAAATTATACAATATTTTCATTACATTTCCAGGTATTCATTCACACTATAGCAGTACTTTGAAACTAAGAAACTCATAACTTTCGTTTTGAAATTAGTAACTATTATAATATTTGTATATTATATATGATTAGTTGAAGCTGCATTGACATCGACAAATTATATTCCAGTTTGCTTTATGACAAGCATTGCTAGCATTCACAACAACAAAATTAACGCTTATTAATCGTACAAGCGAGTCCGTTTTATAAAACCCGAGATTGTTTAGATTAAAAATACAATTTAACGCCTTTCCAATCATATTTATTTTGATTTCGAAGCATGTAACTGTAAGAAAAATATTTTGTTAGTGTATAATGATGATGGGTGTAGGAGTGCATGTAGATTCGCCCGAAAAGATTTCATTTTTTACTGTTGGTACACACCAAATAAAATAAAATGTACAAACAAACATTCGTTAAGTGCGAGCGTTGTCAAAACTGTATGATTGATGCAGCCGTAACATATATTTTATTCTATTTTTAATTTCTGACGGTATACAGCTTTGCCCTGTACTTTTACCAGCCCGAAATATGTGTTGCATTTTTTAACGATGTACACATACATGTACATGAATTATGTATACATGTACTTTTATTTGTTTTTACTTTCGATGAATAAAGCAAATGTAATAATGATTATTTTAAGAAGTATTGTAATTGTAATCATGAAAATACATAATTTGCTAATTTTGAATGCTTATATTCTGCATATAATAAACACATGTTACGTTTAATTTCATCTGAAAGTAATTTATATCCCTGTGCAGCCGTCCTGTCAACAGGATATACTCTAAACCGTCTAATATTTCCCTCCATATCCGGGGCCAGGCCTAAGCTAGTTTTGACAGCAAAAGTCAAACAACGTAAATCCCGGCATAAAGTTTCGGCATTTTAAATTTATTTCTCTATTTTTATTTATTTTACTGTACGAGTATATTTAACAGTTTTTTCTTGGCCATTTTTTATTGATATTAATAAAACCTTTGCTTACACAACTTGTCTTTTAGTAGTCTATATTTCAGTTTGCTTAATATAGTTTACGTAAACAGATTATTATAATAATGAAGTCTAAAATGAAATAAAAAGTAGACATTTCGAAGCTCGAGTTTTCTTTATTTTTAGACCACTGTTACACAAATACAGAAGCCATAACTGTTTTTTATTTTAAATCTGTTATAGTTATTTTAGACAAAATTATTGTATTTTGATGTAACAACTTTTAGAGGTAATTCAATAGACTTTTTTATTTTTTATTTTAATATTCGTTCATATCACGATTATATGAACCAATTTTAGATATAAATTTTATAGATACCAGAACTAATATTTTTAAGTAGTATATATATAACCGATATATTAGGAAGGGACAAGGTTCTGTAAATGCCTGAATTCATAGTGTAGGAAGATGTTTACTTTGTAAATATTTAAGTAGCCAAAATTTTGTCATTGAAATTAAAATAATTGTCTATATCAATTTGCTAAATAAATAAATATACAGCACGTTAAAATATATATAGAAAAACATTCTACGCGAAACATTTTGAGTGAAATCTACCGAAAGCACTTTGTAAAAATAAACAGAAGATATGAAGAAAAATAAACATTTAATGGAACATTGCAATATACTGTCGCTCGTACACAACACATCTCGCTATATGCATGTTTTTATGTTCATATAGAAAACGAAAATAAACCTAACAGTTTACTAAAATAAATCATTGTATGTATGCGTTGTGTACGTACATACATACATACATACATACATACGTATAATGTACGCTCCGAGAAAACAGATTTATAGTTATGAAACACTTATATATCAGTCGGTTTCAATTTGCCTGCATCATCATATAAAGAAATAAAAATTGACACTCACTATATAATTTTCAATTTATATTCGGGATGTGTGTGTGTGTGTATGATGATATATTAATTATTAATAATTTTTTAATCAAGTTGTGTAGACAGATTTACATTCTAAATCTATTTGATTTAGTTAATGCTTTTGAGGGAAAAAATATAATTATATGTTTTGAACAAATGGTTTATTAAAAATATTCTTCAAGTAGTTGAAATCGTCCATAATTAAATTATATATATATGCATGAGTGTATATGTAAAAGAAATGCTTTATTTATGTGGTATATCCATGATTTAAAAAGAAATACATAGAAAATCGCCACCCGTCAGATGGATCGGTGAGAAATGGACAGTATTCTATTTATGATATGGGCACATGATGCCCATGGGTTAACCTAGTTATGAATAACCAATTGAAATGAAAAATGTCAAGTAAATTCTCAATATGTTTTCCTCACCAGTAAGTGTTTGAAAAACTGCAATATGGTCCCAGAACCGTCATATGAGTTGATAACATAATCATTATTGCTTTTAAAGTTATGAATGTCCGTAAAAAAAATTAAACAATGACAATTAACATTTAAAATTAGATATTTCTTAATTTAAAGTAAGCACGTACATTGGTGTTGAGTGTGACAAAGTATTTTGTAGTTGTAATGCGAGTATGCGGGCATCTACCGGGATATGAACTCGACGCTTCCGGTTTTTTATAAAACAACAGTCTAATATATTAGTTTTACATAGAAACTGAGCTGTATTGTAAACGTAAAGGGTCATTCACAGCTGGCCAATTAGTAATTACGAATAGAAACTGCGAATAGTAATCAGTTAAACCGTCTAAAAACTAGCGAAATCAAAATTAGAAGCAATTAAACAACAAAGAAGCAATTAAACAACAACATTTTTATTTTTTCTCTTCAAAAATCAGGATTATAATTGTACTTGCTGCTTCTATGTGGTAGATTATTCAATGCACCTTCATTTGACTATTAGTAACAATAGAAACAAATAAACCTATACGTTCTACACATTCATTCATACACATACACATGCATCTAGGTGATTTTATATAAAATGCTCATATTATTGAAGATGAAAACTATTTCAACTCTCTTATTCTGTGGACCAAACAAATATGAATTTTAAAGTTGCAAATAGATCTTCGTTTAATTATCTTTAACTAAGTGATAGCAATTGATTAAATTCTTTAATATTTAATCGAGTTTATTTAAAAATGGATTTTCATCTCTCAAATTTTATATTTCTAATAATGTATCTGTTACCTTGGCGGAAGTTTGTTCGGAAAATTGTACGTACCTTACTGAAGGGTAACTAAACATATAAATCTAAAAATTCCTAGTAAAATACATGAAATTTGAGATTGGTATCAAATGTGAGTCTATTTAGGAAAGCAAAATGTATATCTTCATACAACTGTTGTGTGTTGAACGAGTAAATGTGTAGAAATATATTGTATGTACACACATACCTTGAGCTTGAGTAGGATATTTATGTTTCATTTCCTTCGTTTTAGTTAATGAGACGATGCGAGTCGGCGTCTTTTGCCTAGGGGAATGATTAATTTTAAACCGACGCTCGCCGAGCTAACACAGGCGTCCAATGTACTACCTACATACGAACTAGATGTCATGGAATTGATAAAATTTTAACGAATTCACACTACTATTTATCATAAAATACTAATTTTTCATCACTTCCTTCATTCATGGTTCAAAATAAAAATGAAACCAATATTTATTTATATATCTTAATGTCATGAGTCTTGAGACTTAGATACTCTGTCAACGCTATAGGTAAATCAAACTATAATTATAGTTACATGCTATTTATATAGTTACACTTAACCTTCGTTGTAACTGTACGGGTCCAGGATTACAACAATTTGGCTATACTTTGCGATCGACAATAAAAACGATTTATTATCATTATTATCTACTAGGGTCACCCGTGGGCACCATGTGCCCATATGGTATACAGAACATAGGTCAGTTTTGACTGATGGCGAATTTTCATGTAATTTAATAATAATAACACGGTTTTTCTTCATTTTGTATCGTTTGACTATAATAGTAATACAAATTTCCACATCGCAAATAATAATAAAGAAAAAATCGAGTTCTTTCTTTGAACGCTATTTTGTTCTTAGATCACTATGCTGAGATTAACTAATCGATCGCTTATCATGCACTGTGTAACATCCGATAAATTTAAACAAAATTTTGTTTAACTTTGATTTTAACCTTGTATGGTGCATATGTGTTGTATCATTTAGACAGTTTCTATGATTGTATATAAAAAACAGGATTATAAATTTACTTACGATTGCTGTTTATTATTTGAATCGATTATTCAAATAATATGTATTACAAACCTGTATTACACAACATTTTTAATGATTTGACATTTGATTCATTATTGTTTTTGAATTAAATAATCAGGCTAGATTCTGAATTTTGCAGTATTAAACTGATGCAGTGTCACAACGGCAGTTTTAAAAGTGATGATAATTAGTTATATGCTAAAATACAATGGATTTTGCCATCAAAAATAAAAGAATAAAATTACCAACCAAACATGTTTCTAAATATGTTTGAATTATCTCTTCAAGATTTTATTACTCTAATAATCAGAATTATAAATTTACTTACTTGCAGTTATTATAATTTGACGAACTATAAAATCTTACCGCAACTCATATTTTCAAAAATCACTGCTTCTTGGCCATTTTGAAGTGAAAATATTAACTATGAATTAAAATAAATGTACGGAAACACATATTTGCTAAAAATATATGCTAATTAGGCAATAATATGCACTTATTTCATATTATATACTTAAAAATTGAAATTATAACATGCTACTCCCCTTAAACTTAAGATTAAACTTTGAATTGAAGATTTATCACACAAAAACCAATTTTGACTGATTTCATTCTGACGTTTGATTCGTTTTTGTCTATTTCAAAGCAGACTGAACTTCAGAATCGTAGTGATTGTTTTATTTCAGTATAAACTATTTGATTATTTTTTATAACATTATTAACAGTCGCCATGGTGCAGTGGCTAAGTGTCATGCCTTCACCCTGGAGGTCGTGAGTTCGATCCCCGTCTATGCCAATCTGCATTTTTACAAAAAAGCGTTCCACACATACACACATACACACTCACATACACACTCACATACAAACATTTCTGGGTTATTATATTAATGATAACATTATTAACAGTCGCCATGGTGCAGTGGCTAAGTGTCATGCCTTCACCCTGGAGGTCGTGAGTTCGATCCCCGTCTATGCCAATCTGCATTTTTACAAAAAAAGCGTTCCACACATACACACTCACATACACACTCACATACACACTCACATACAAACATTTCTGGGTTATTATATTAATGATTGTATACTCTTAGGTTTAACTGAATTATGAATTATTTATTTATCATTGTGTTTTGTTACAGGTTTGGGTTTGAGTCCCGAGTACCTGAGTGCCAGGGGTTTATCCGTATCTGATTTGCACCCAGCATCCACACTGGCCAGCACAGAGTTCCCCTTCAGCCTTGACGGTGAGTAACCACAACTTATTTTACTCAATTGCAGACGCAAATCTAAAACCAAAATTTGTATAAAATTGTTTTAATGTTTCTTTTTTCTTGAACAGGATCCCGTCTAAACAGCCCGCGCCCAGGCGGCGGCGGCGGCTCCGTCCGAGCATCCCGCAAACGCGCCCTCAGCTCATCCCCGTATTCGGACAGTTTCGACATCAACAGCATGATCCGTTTCTCACCCAATTCCCTCGCCTCCATCGTAAACGGCAGCCGAAGTAGCAGCGCAAGCGGCTCCTACGGTCATCTTTCCGCCGGAGCATTAAGTCCCGCACTCGGCATGCACCCTGGAGTCCATTTACAACAATTACAAGCCCACCTTTTAAGAAGTGCCACTGGTCTTCTTCCTCTTCCACCTCCACCTCCTCAACCACAACCACCACCTGTATATTCACTCGCACATCACCCACTTCATCCACATTCTGTTTCATCGGTTTTGAATCATAAACCGGATAAGTTAGACTTGGGAGAAGAAGTTAGAAGGCCTGCCAGAGTGAAAAAGGAGCCACCTCAGCAACAGAACCAGTGCGGGGGGGTGTCCTCCACGCATCCTGGCGGAGGAGAAACAGCTGGGGCGGCGGATGGTGGAGGGGATTTGAAGGATGAGCCGGGGGACTTTATCGAGACGAATTGCCATTGGCGGGAGTGTAGCACGGAGTTTCCTACGCAGGATGATTTGGTCAAAGTGAGTTAATAATGATGTTTTTGTAATTCACAAATCAAATCGTATTAGGTACAGTGATTTAATTTAATTTATTTTTGATTTAGCATATCAATAATGACCATATTCATGCGAATAAAAAATCTTTCGTGTGTCGATGGGAGGGTTGTTCGCGGGCCGAGAAACCGTTCAAAGCCCAATACATGCTGGTCGTTCATATGCGGCGGCATACGGGAGAAAAACCACACAAATGCACGGTAAGTTTACATATAACATTATCATAAAGATCAAAACGAGTTTAAAAAAATTCTTTTTGTATTTCAATAGTTCGAGGGTTGTTACAAGGCGTATTCACGATTAGAAAATTTGAAGACACATTTAAGATCTCATACAGGAGAAAAACCGTATACTTGTGAATATCCAGGATGTGCCAAAGCGTTCAGCAATGCCTCGGATAGAGCGAAACATCAGAACCGAACTCATAGCAATGAGGTAAATATCTCCTAATCATTTTCTTTACAACCCACATTAGTTTAGGAAAAACATGAGTAAAACATCAAAAGGTCTCATATAAATTCACTCGAACTATATGGGTTTCATTTACAAAATTAATCATAAAACCAGTGAGAAAACCTGCAATAACTGAACCAATTACTCAGGCATTTCTCGGTTTACGAACAAATTTCGTTTCAAGATGTTCGTTATATGTATCTTGCATTTCTGGACTTGTATAATACGTATCGTATACGTTAGTAGCTATTTTAATATAGCAAAATTGGTTTTATTGGCGAAGAACAGTTAGTTTTAATTATCATATACTTAATAATTTTCTGATTATTGTAATGAATCTTGCATTTTATGTTAACTTAAGGTCAAACATCAAGCTCGAAAAAAAAAACCTACCTACTTTTTAAAGAAAAAAAAATATCAGTGTATTCGTAATTGCATAAATAATGCCTGGTAAAAATGATATTCTTTTTGTATTTACAGTTTCAGAGATAAAAAATAAAAACCTCCAAAATAGGTCATTTATTATAGTTTTCATTTTTTATCTCCGAAACTGTAAATACAAAAAGAATATCATTTTTACCAAGCATTATTTATGCAATTACGAATTTACTGATTTTTTTTTTTCTTTAAAAAGTAGGTAGGTTTTTGCGTAATCGAGGTTTGTTTAATCATGATAGGTTTTGAGTAGTTTTATGTAATTAAGAAATATAACTTTGACCAAAAGTGTAACAATGTGTCCGTGTAATGCCTTTATATTCAATAAACAGTCATTATTCGATGGAATATCTTTGATTATAGCGTAAAAATAGCTAATTTCTAATACTGTGCGCATGATTTCTATCACTGGTTGCTTGAACATTCAAAGTCGATGGTAGCGCCACCATCTAAAATAGCCGAGAGCGGAGCGGCATTACTTCGAACTAGATGGACCTGATGGTTTTTCTTAACATATATTTCGGTTTATAACAACTCTATCTTATCGCGATTTTCAGTAATATGTAATGAATTGTGATGTGCATTATAGCGAATGTTCGCGAAACGAACCGAAACTTGCCTATATTAATCAATTGATCCCTAAGTTCTATTAGAGAACTGGTAAAATATTACGTAAATTAAATACAGTATCGAATCCACCATCGGTAATTTCGTCTCTCATACAATTATTATCTAAATTTGAAATTTGAATAAGTACTATTCTGTAATTAACATTATTTGTTATATGCTGCTAATATCAGCGGTGTAAGTAAGTATCCCTTAGTTACAATTCATACTGATTGGTTTTGTTGATGGTAAATGAATGGTTTAATGTTACAGAAACCATATGTGTGTAAAGCGCCTGGTTGTACAAAACGTTATACCGATCCAAGTTCCTTGCGTAAACATGTCAAAACTGTGCACGGTGCTGAATTCTATGCGAACAAAAAGCACAAAGGGGGCGATGGTGGCTCGTCGGAAGATGGTGGTCCAGCTGGTCTGGACGCCAGTCCACGCAGCGAAGACATGCTCAGTGGGAAAACAGCCAGTCTCAGCAGTCCTAGCATCAAATCAGAGGTAAGACAAGTTTTTAAACATATTTATATCCAGCATTTTACTAACATCCTTCGGTACCATTTTTATTTTAAAGATACTTTAGCTTTCATGACTACGAATATTACTTATCTATGGCATAAATCTTTCTTTATTAGTGTAACTGTAAGTGCATTTAGGAAATGTATAAAGCTGGCAGTTATATTTAAGATTATGTCTTATGTGTATGTTTTCCTTTTTGTGTAGAGTGACGCCAATTCACCAGGTCAACACCATGACAGTCCACTTGGTGGAGCTGGACAACTTGGAACCGGTGGCGGATGTCACGATGATCTTGGAACCGGTGATAACACCGTATCGGTTGCTCATCGTGGCGTTGGCCCTCTGGATGACCCCGCGTGGCCGTATGATGCTGAAGATCTTGAGGTAAGAAGAATTTGAAAATAATTATAATAATTGAATTCCATACTAAATATATAAATAATATGTATACGAGAAACATATAGTTATTATTTATAGAATTTATAATACAGTCACACTGAATTATTATTTGTAATTTTTAATCTTAATTACTAATTTAACTGGCTGTGAATGTAGTTTTATGGTTTTCTTGGACTCTTGTAGTGATTGTATTTGAATTTAATGAGTAAGGGAAAGAATCACATTGATAGTGAAATATTATACTTACAGGTTGTATATGATATATTGTATAAATAGACATAATTTTGCGCAATTAATATCAAAAGACATTTGTTACAACATATCAGTTAAGTTTGAGATAATATCAAATCGTAATATATGGTGGAGGCGCTTAATTAATTTATCTTACAAACCAAACGTAATGTTTACATCATTTTTAACTGTTTCTCTGACTCTCGCATCTAGCATAGACATTTTTAAGTAATTATAATTCAAAACACAATTTTATGCTTACACAGTTCACCCTCAAATCTTATCTTATGTATAGCTCAATAATAAGAATACAAATATAATCTAAAATAAGACAATAAAAATATATCTTTGCAAAATAACGAAATTTCAATTGAAATTTATTAGAAGAATTTGAATATATAATATAATTTTAAGTATTGTTCCTTTATAGAACTCGTTAAAGATTTTGTTAGTTAACCCGCGTTTCGATCGCTAAACAATTGACTTTTGTCTTTCAGATTGACGACCTGCCAGTAGTTCTTCGCGCAATGGTCGGTCTCGGCCCTGATCGAAACTCCTCAATGCCAGCGGTACCAGAACGAAACGCTCGCAATCGCATGAAATCCCGGTTACAGAACAAATGCCCACCATCCGTTGGTGGTTCACCCGCCATAATATCACTGCCCACTGTACCTCAAAGACGAAGCGTCGCCATCACAGATCTAAACCGAAGGATCACAGACCTTAGGATGGAAAGCGGCACCCAGATACGAACGCAAACAGACATTCAACAAACAAGACTACCGACACTTGGAGGTGGTATAGCACAAATTAGAAGAGATAGCAATTCAACTGTTAGTAGTTACTATGGAAGTATGCGGTCTGCAGATATGAGTCGAAAGAGCAGTCTTGCATCACAGGTATGTCTTAATTATATTGTTTATTACATACATCTGGTTATATATATAATTATAAATTTACTTAAATAATTATATTTTATTTACAGGCCTCAGGTTTACGACCAGGTGGCGGTATGAACGTCGCTCCCACTGGCTCATTCTACGACCCAATCTCCACAGATTGTTCACGCCGCTCAAGCCAGTTATCCACTAACGGAGTTGTAGCGCCAGCTCCGTGTCCTCCACCTACCAACAACAGCAATTCAATGCCACCCGCGCCCCCATCACATTTGTTGGCTGGTCAGTTGCAACGTCTTCAACAACAGCAACAGACGCCAGCGCCACCAGCAATTGTCGGCAACAACAGCAACCTTATCGTCCAGCCGCAACAACAAGCCGCTTGTAATTGGTTGAATGTTTCATCGAGTTTGAATACAACAACGACTGAACAGACTTCAAGACGGATGTCTGAACCGTGCCATGGATTGATGACAGAACGTGTAGGGACTCCACCACCTCCAAGACCTAGCTCAGTACAGTTGTCACCCATTAAGACACCTGGAGACCATCATCCGAACCAAGAAGTTATTTTAGATGAGGTATGTTTCATTAGTGATTTAGAATTATATGTATTAACAGATTCAACAATTTTTTCGATTTTAAATACTCATAATTATGTATTATTACAGCTCGGAGAAGGTGAGACAATCGAAAACAAACTTGTCATCCCAGATGAAATGATGCAATACCTAAACCAAGTAGCTGATACACAAAATATTGAAACAACCACAACTGCTCAACAATACCAGTCAAATACCAACACAACCGCACCTCAATCTACCAATGTTACAGTTTGGCATAACTCACCTACAAACAACTGTGTTCCAAGTCCAGCAGCCACTGTACCACCGGTGATGCCCTCTCCGAACCTTAATCAAATCCTATCATCACCTGCATCAACATTCAATCAATTGCTGCCATCACCAGGTGGCCAAATGCACCATTCGCCTGCATCACAAAACAATCAACTAATGCCATCACCAGCATCCAATCAAATGATGCCCTCACCAGCATCGAATCTAAACCAAATGATGCCTTCACCTACAACTAACTTAAATCAAATGATGCCCTCACCAGCATCAAATATGAATCAAATGATGCCTTCTCCAGCATCAAATATGAATCAAATGATGCCTTCACCCGCATCTAATGTAAACCAGATGATGCAATCACCGGCATCAAATCAAATGATGCCATCACCCGCGTCAAATATGAATCAAATGATGCCTTCACCGGCATCAAACATGAATCAAATGATGCAATCACCAGCATCAAATCAAATGATGCCGTCTCCTGCATCGAATATGAATCAAATGATGCCTTCACCTGCATCAAATATGAACCAAATGATGGCGTCTCCGGCCTCAAACTACAGTCAAATGTTGCCGTCGCCAGCTGTTATGTCTTCACCGAGATCACATTCGCAAATGATGCCATCACCAGCTCAACAAGCGATGCCAAGTCCAGGATCTGTGATGTCTGTTCCATGTAATATGCGATCGCCTGGACATCAACACCATCTTCACCAGCAACAACAGCAGCAGCAACAGTGTTTCAATGGAAGACAATCAGTGAACCAGTGTTATAATAACGGTTGGAGCCGAACACCATGCCACCTACCTGGTGATCATCATCATGGCAACCAAAGTTGTCCGTCTCGTCAAAGTCAAATGATGGATTACCAACAGTCACAACAAGTCCAGTGTCATCCAATGCAACAAAACGGTTTTATGAGTAACCAATGCGTAAATCATGGTTACCAAATGTGTAACCAGTCTCAAAGTAATATGTCTAGATATGCTACAAGTTATCAACCACAGAAACCGGGTTATAGTTGTACACCGCATATAAGTGAGCCATTGTCATCACCAGCGGTTGCAAATACTGCGCCACCGGATCCGATGGGTCCACCTCAGACTGCTCAAATGTCGCGCCCCTGTGCGCATAACAATTATGAACAGTGCTACACAAATGGTTATGGTTGTGGTCATGCATGTATGGTACCAAAAATGAACTGTTATCAACAACAAACAAAAATGTGTTACCATCAACATACCAATGGTGAAATACAGTGTAATGATGTCAGCCAATCGCAGATGTCTCCTGGAATTGTCCAACAGGTACAAGCTCAACAGCAGTTACAAGCTCAACAAAACTTGGCTCAAACTCAACAAGCTCAAACTCAACAGCCTCAACCGCAATCGGGTCAAACTCAACAGGCTCAATCTCAAAATGCAACAAATATGAGGTCAGATGCCTACCAAAGAACACTTGAATATGTGCAAAGTTGTCAATCCTGGGTTGGACATCCAGATACTGTTTCTAGTAGTACTGGATATTCTTTACTGGGTAAACAGGAAACATCTAATATGGTGGTTAATGATATGACTTCTTCGTTAACATCATTATTAGAAGAGAACCGTTATTTACAAATGATACAGTGAATTAAAAAACAATTTTAAACGTATTTATTGCTCATGAATGAAAATAGAGTCGTTATTTATTTTATTCATTCAAATAATTCATAACAATATGAAAAAAGTTACAATTTATTTATTTTAACTGTATGAAAAACTTTTATTCTTTTGAAGCATGTGATAATTATTACTGAATGTTATTTAAGTTTTTTATGAAATTGACAATTGGTAAGTTTTTAACATATAAGACAAATATTTGCTTTAATATTTTATTTTTAATATTATAGTTTTTTAATTGTATTTTAAATAATTTTGATCTCCACGGTGCAAAATGTGTATATATATATTTAACTTTTAATTTAATTATTAATTAAAATTATAAGTGCCTCTTTGGCTTTGCGAAGCGATACCACAAGGCAATCGCATCATCTAATGGCAATTTGTAAAATATAGATTATAATTTGTATATAGGATTTCATTCGCGTTAAAATCTTATAAATATATATAAATATTATACTTGTAATTATGAAAATTGTGTTTTTATTTCAATAAAAAAATCACTTTACAATAAAATAGACAAAGTAATTAGGTATTGGCATTACACCATATCATGTTCTAAATTATAAATAAATGTTTCTTCCTCTTCAGTATCGTGCTAGAGCGAAAAAATAAATACAAAAATTATAATTTGTTACAAAATAAATTATAAAATAATATTTACATCTTTAACTTTATGCCAAAAACACTCAGTAAATTGAAAAGCTCTTTGACAACGATCGACAGACTCACTAGCTGTACATTTAAATAAAACAAATTCTAAAACTTGTGCATCAATTGAAGTTTCATCTAAAACAATTCGCATTTCGCTCAAAAGAAAACCGCCATCTTCGTCCATCTAAAATCGAAAATTAATATTATATTTCGGAATCTGCTGAATCTTTATATGCCAATAGAAAAATTAATATATTTTTTTACATTAAATTCATCAACATAACATATAAAATAACATACCCATCCATATAAGGTGAATAAGCAATGTAGAAAACATTTAAATTCGCTTGTTTCTTTCCCCGAAAGTTTTTTATTTATAAAAACTTCATTCATTGTTTCTAAAAGAAATAAAAACTAATTTTCCTTCATTAATAACTTATATAAACATACGTAAACTAATCGGAGATGTTTCGTTGCACATTTTAATATATTTCATATCGGTGATCGTTGATGCATTTCGACTATGTACAAATATAATTAAACATAAAATTGTTTGTAGTAAAGCAAAATAGTGCTTCATTTTAGACGAGTGAACTAAACTAAACGTTATATAATTTATTAATATTAAAAAATTGTCTGTACTCTCGCGATTCTATTTATCTTTTCTTTCCGGTTTGTTATGATAATTATTTAGTTTGCTCGATCTGTTTTGCTAAATTGATTAAAGTACGTTGACCCATCAGAAATACAAAGCTATTCCGGAATATAAAAATAATCTAACTATTAAATTCTAATATCAAATGCAAAACATAAATTTAGTTTCGGAAAGCTGTTCATAAGTTAAAATATTACATAACTCGACTAAACATATAAAATCTGTATATAAATGTGAGCATAATTCCCCGGGAAAATCCGCTATACTTATAATCAAACAATATGTATATACTTCGTGGTATATTCATATTTCGCGATTCCTTTTTAAGTGCCACCTATGAGCTCTAAGTAGTACTAATATTTATATAGCTGGTCTTAGTTATACTGGTTACAGCAGCATAACCACTTGATCAGTGTTGCCGACTAAATATAAATTATGACTAGTAGGATGCAAATAATATTTAATGAATAACAAAGTGCTATTGTTAAGAGTATATTTAAATAACAATAAAAATCTATTTCGTCTAACGAACTAATAGTATTCTTAACGTAGGAATAGCATATTTCGACATTTTGCGAGAAATTAATTTGTATTTAGTTGGCAACATTTTACACAAAAGTATTTGACGTGTGTTAAAAGGACGTGTGTTAAAAGCACGTGTTCCACAACAAATAAAATGTAATTGAGGTTATTTGTGTTGTTTTTGACTATTATTTAACGTTTATTAATGTTAAATACATTTATATAATAACGTAAGCTGTGTTAAACTTTGTGTAAGTGTAAAACTTATTGAAAATGGGCTTGACGAAGGAATATTTACGTTATGTACCTGCTGGAAATTTTAATATAATTGCTAGTATCAATTGCAATGTAAAATTTGTCACTTTAGAAGGACAAGTTGGAAGATTTGTTGCTGTTGGTGCTAGTGAACACATTATTATCTGGGATTTAAGGCTTGGACAAAAGGTTAGTTTATAAGTTAGGTTAGTTGTTTAATTTTATTCACACAATTCTATCCACAATTCAAATAAACCCTAGTACTTTTAAAATATTGCAATAAGGAGGCCAAAAACTCTTAACCACTGCGCCATGGCGACTGCTAATAATGTTATAAAAAATAATCAAATAGTTTATACTGAAATAAAACAATCACTACTCTTCTGTAGTTCAGTCTGCTTTGAAATAGACAAAAACGAATCAAACGTTAGAATGAAATTGTCAAAAATGTTTTTGGTGATAAATCTTCAATTAATTTGATGATTTGAAGTGTATTTAGTGTGTACTTTACACAGAGTGGCATCTGCTATATTATATTGATATTGTATGTCAATCGGAAATATAAATAATTGTTAGTTAATAAAATTAAGTTTCATTTATTCTAATTTGAAGTTTGTGAATGTCGCTATTTTAAGCATTTATGTTAAAATGACCGACCAAAGAACAAATATAAATAAAAGTGCTACCGCGTGAGCGTCAAAAACAGTATTTTAATGTGAATTAGTGACGTACGAGTTACGGAAACATTGTTTGTATTGTGAATCTTAAGTTTAAGGGGAGTAACATGTGTTATTATTCAATTTTTAAGTATTTAATATGAAATAAGTGCATATTATTGCCTAATTTGCCCACGGGTGACCCTAGTTTATACTATTTTTACTTTCTTGGAATAAAAAAAAGTAGAAACCATGAAAATTCATAATATTTTCCCCAGAATTATGTACTAGAAATTCGTATTAGTAACCCCCGTATTTAAATTCCTGTCCACTTAAATATACCAATACAGCATTATTATTTTTTTAAAGACCTAAATACCCCCATTCTTTTAATTCCCCCCGTCTATTATATTCAAAATTAGCATTGTGTATTTTCTTAAGGCTCAAACTTTGCCTGGAGAAAAAGCAAACGTAACTTGCTTATCTGCCAGCCCGAATGGCCGTCATTTGGCCGCCGGTTACGCGGATGGAACCATACAAATATACGATTTACGATCAGCGGATGTAGTAAGCATTTTTTCCGGGCACAAATCTGAAGTAACAACACTTACCTACGATGCGTTTGGGCATAAATTGGCATCCGGATCAAAGGATACCGACGTGATTGTCTGGGATACTGTCGCTGAAACGGGGGTTTGTCGTTTATCGGGGCACAAAGGGCCGATTACTCAAATCACGTTTATGCAAGAGCATGACGCACTTGTGTCTGCTTCGAAAGACGGGCTGGTGAAGTTATGGGACCTCGATACACAGTATTGCTTTAGAACACTTGTTGGACATAGGTAAGTTTATTATGAAGTAATAAGTAAGTCTTGTAATGATGAAAAATGTCGAACTCAAGATTTCAACGGATGTACATGTAAATTGACCTTCCCTGAATCGAATGTGACTATTTTCGGAATGACGTCGGTCTGTCTGTGTGTATGTGTGACTGTGAACGCTCTAGAGCCAAAACTGTCGAACGTAAAATTATGAAACTTCAAACTTAAGCCTTGTATATGCCCTAGATGTGCACCTCCTATTTTGAAAAAAATATTCAAACCATTTTTTGTTCTATCTCCACTATCACTAGAACGGCTACACTTACGGCAAATGAAAGATATGAATATTTCGCACAATTTTTGTTTGAAACATTTCTTCAAAAAATGTACCAGTTACGAGATAAAAGAATATTCAAACGAGAAATGCATGTTTACTCTATGCATTTTTTTATCTATCTCCAATATCACTAGAACGGCTAGACTTACGGTAAATATAGTTATGTTCATAATGAAAGATATGAATATTTCGCACAACTTTTGTTTGAAACATTTCGTCAAAAAATGTACCAGTTACGAGATAAAAGAATATTCAAACGATAAATGCATGTTTAGTCTATGCATTTTTTGTTCTATCTCCAATATCACTAGAACGGCTACACTTACGGCAAATATAGTTATGTTCATAATGATAGATATTAATATTTCGCACAACTTTTGTTTGAAACATTTCTTCAAAAAATGTACCAGTTGCGAGAAAAATGCTACATGAAACATTATAAATATGTTGTTTACGTTGCCATGGATTCGCATGTAGCGCAATAAAATCGGATCATTTGCTATTTTGACAGGAAAACAAAATAGACTCAATTAGATAAATGATATTTCTGTAGAGTATTGGTTAGTTTGATAGCTGGTTTTGGTTATATATATATATATATATATATATATATATATATATATATATATATCTAGTGAAAACTGCGTAAAAGAAAATCGAGTGCAGGCCACTCCAGATATTTAAATATACCAAAACAGATTTTCAATATTCTTAAAAATTATATTCTGGCGCAATTTTGCTCTTAAATTACTGATTTGTTTTCGCATCGCAACAACAAATCTTAGTAATAATACATATTAAAATATGTAAAATAATAAAATGTTTTTTTTTTTTTTTGTTAGATCCGAAGTATGGGCTGTATGCCTAGCGAAAAGCGACCGTTATTTAATAACGGGTTGTGGTGACGCAGAACTTCGAGTTTGGAAAATCGTCAAGCAGACTAATCAACCAACTGATATAAGTTCACAACTTGAGCTTACAGAAATCACAGAAGACGATGATCCACGGTATCCATTGCGATGTTTGAAATCTGGGTGTTTGCTGCGTGCTGGTCGAGGTCGTGTTGTCTCCATGTACATGGATCCAGCCGCAAATGTTCTTGTGTGTCATGGCACCGATAATCAGATTGAGCTGTTCCAGTTCTTAGAGGATGAAGAAGCTAACACCAGACTGAAGAAACGGTTGAAGAAAGAACAAAAGAAAGCTAAGTAAGTATAATTAAAACTAGAAACTCACTAGAAAAGTTATTTGGTTCTATTTATCTCTGCAGAAAATCAGAAGATCCAACAACCATAGATCAACCCCCTGACCCAGTCGATCAAATCGGCTTAACATTACGCGACGAAGTACGCCGTTTATCTACAGTAAAACTCACCGAAAAGCCAAAATCCGTCGACGTAATATTCGGTGGCGGCGGTGAAATCCGTGTGGTCACTTCACTTGCCTCAAACGTACTAGAAATGTACAGCGTTACATGCTCAAGTGCAGGAGAAGACGCTCAACTGTTGCGCTCGATTCGAGCTCAAGGTCATCGGGGGGAAATTCGCGCAGTCGCATTCAGCAGCGATAATTTAGCAGTCATTTCCGGTGGGGCTGACGGCGTCAAACTCTGGAACCGACCATCGCTAACTTGCTTGCGAACCACCGCAAATCATTGTTACGTAGTATCCGTTTGTTTTGTGCCGGGTGATAGACATATCTTAGCCGGATTAAAAGATGGCCGCTTACTTATTATCGATATTGCTGCAGGAGATATCCTAGAAGAGATACCTGCGCATACGCAAGGCACCGAATTGTGGTCAGTGTCGCTACAACCGGATCTACGGGGTTGTGTAACTGGAGGTGGAGATAAAACTGTTAAATGGTGGCAGTTTGAGTTAATTACAGATGAATCTTCTGAATCGAACGCTAGAGTACTTTCATTGCTCCATACACGCTCTTTAGCTTTAGAGGAAGGTGTGTTATGTGTTAAATTGACGCCGGATAACAAGTTTGTCGCTGTAGCGCTTTTGGATTCGACGGTTAAAGTGTTTTATGCGGATTCCTTTAAGTTACATGTGTCCCTCTATGGGCACAAGTTGCCGGTTTTATGTATGGATGTCTCTTTTGATTCGAAAATTATAGCGACTGGATCTGCGGATCGAAATGTTAAATTGTGGGGATTAGATTTTGGAGATTGCCATAAAAGTTTGTTTGCCCATGATGATTCAGTGACTGGACTGCAGTTTGTTGCCAAAACACATCTGATGTTCACGTGTGGAAAGGATGGCTCGGTTCGGCAATGGGACGCTGATTCGTTTGATAGAATTACTACTTTACCGGTAAGTTATAAATATAAGTACTAGGGTCACCCGTGGGCACCATGTGCCCATATGTATACAGAACATGGCGAATTTTCATGTAATTTAATAATAATTACACGGTTTTTCTTCAATTTGTATCGTTTGACTATAATAGTAATAAAAATTTCCACATCGCAAATAATTTTTTATATTATTCAGACACATAAAGGCGAAGCCTGGTCAATAGCAGTGTCTCCCGACGGCCGCCACGTAGTCTCCTGCGGAGCCGATCGCGTTATCCGTTCATGCGAACGAACCGACCAACCCCTAGTCCTCGAGGACGAGCGCGAAGAGGAACGCGAACGAGACGAATCCGAACAGCTAGCCACCGGCGACAGTTCCGGCCGAGTAGTACCTGGAACTGCTATACCAATCGCACTACCCACCCGGAAGACAGTGGGCAGTGAACGCGCAGCAGATAGTCTCCTAGAATGTCTCGAAGTGAATATAGCATACCGAGAACAACTCGCAGAACATGCTGCATTACAAGCAGCTTCAAAACAACCACTTGCAGTACCTGCCCCACCACCGTTGATGATGGCATACCAGGCGACTACTCCTGACGATTTCTTGTTGGAAATTATCAAACGGATACGAACCAGTGAATTGGAGGAAGCATTGCTTCTGCTGTCATTCTCTGCGGCTTGTGAGCTGTTGCAGTCTTTGCCGCCGTTGGTTGCTAGAGGAGACCAGACCGAACTTGTTTGTCGGGTTTTGGTGTTCTTGCTGAAGGTGCATCATGCGCCTTTGGTCGCCAATCAAAGTTTATTGCCGTTGCTGAAGAAGCTCCAGGTGCAAGCGGCCAGCAAAGTTACCGAACTTAGAGTAAGTGGATTTTATGTCAATGTTTGTTTTTATTTTGTTTTAAATTTATGTTAAATTGCCGTGAAAGAATAAGTAAATTGAAAAAGTAGCAGCAGTAAATTGTTACTTCTGGTAATGATATAAGTTTAAAGTTTCATAATTTTATCTTCAACAGTTCAGTTTCGGCTCTTGAGTGTTCGCTCACACACATACATACATACACACATACACACACAGTCGTCATTCCGAAAATTATCAGGTTCCATTCAGGGATGGTCAAAACGTGTATTTCCGTTAAAATATCGAATTCAAAAGATAGTAATTCCTTTCTTAGACGAAATCTAAGTAAAAGAATTGCAATTACGAAACAAATTGAATTCGTGATTTTAACGGAAACATACAATTTTAGGTTCCCTGCATTGAAAATAAATACTGAACTGAACAACTGTTTAAGACAAACCATCAAGTCCATCTAGTTCGAAGTAATGCCGCTCCGCTCTCGGCTATTTTAGATGGTGGCGCTACCATCGACTTTGAATGTTCAAGCAATCATGCACGCACAGTATTAGAAATTAGCTATTTTTACGCTATAATCAAAGATATTCCATCGAATAATGACTGTTTATTGAGAATATAAAGGCATTACGGACACATTGTTACACTTTTGGTGTCATAAAACTACACTCAAAACCTATCATGATTAAAGAAACCTCGATTACGCAAAAACCTACCAACTAATCTTTATAAAAAATAAATCAGTGAATTCGTAATTACATAAATAATGCCTGGTAAAAATGTTAATTTTTTTGTATTTACAGTTTCGGAGATAAAAAATGAAAACTATAATAAATGATCTATTTTGGAGGTTTTTATTTTTTATCTCTGAAACTGTAAATACAAAAAAATTAACATTTTTACCAGGCATTATTTATGCAATTACGAATTCACTGATTTATTTATTAGATAAAGATTAGTCGGTAGGTTTTTTTTTTCGAGCTTGATGTTTGACCTTAAATATGTCCTTCTCCATTAAATTAATCACTAAATCGTATATTTATCATACATATAAATGGATCTTGCAATCTTAACTATGCACAATACATCCATTTAATTTTAATTTTATCGTCTTAATTAATTTGATATTTATATCATACGAAAGGTAATATCAATTTTGATTATCTATTTTCAGGATATGGTTGGCTATAATCTTTACGGTATGCAGCATGTTCAACGCGAGATCGAATCTACGGAAGGAGTACAATTATTTAGAGATGCTAGCAGAGACCGGCGAACCAAGGATAAAAAACGAAAACAACGTGAAAGAGCCAAACGATCTATTACAGTTCTGTCCGGATAGGTTTGTAAGTACAATATATTTTATTATGTTACATTTGCAATGTAAAATTAAGTTTGTAATAAAAATACAATAATGATTATTCGTTTTAAGTATTATAATATTCATGGATACCCTTGTTAAAAATATTTTTTATTAGAATTAATCCTCTACCCTCTATAAAGCCGTTGAAAAATTATAATCCTACTGTGCTTTAAGTGGACATTTATTAATTTTACGCGATTAATTTAGCACAGTTATATTCTAGGATCAAATTTCGCCAATCATTACAATAATAAGGAGGAACCTCCTTTGTAAATCATTTTACTATTCTAACAAAATTTAAGAGTTTCTCTAAACAGGAAACACATTCTTCACAGGTCGTTTATTAAAGCAATTTTTTTTAAAATCATAAACCACAAGCATATTTACCTGTTAACAGAAATTTCATGTGATTAAACTAAACGTTTAGAATATTAATAAAAAAAAGCTGCCAAGCCCCTCAATTGTTTATTTTGTTTTGAAATTCCAATATTCTAAGTCAAAGAAACCACTTGGGTTACTTATTTATGTAGAGTTAATGTTTCTGTTTCTGCTACTTGCTCTTACTTTCATGCTTTTTGTAAATAAAACATGAGTCAACAATATTGTTGTTTTTGTGAATGAAGTAATACTTTTCCTTTTGCAATAAATTAAAGACATTGTTTTTATTTGGTTCTGCTTAAACGAAAACCATATCAAATGAGAAATTATATTTTGTTGCTTTTTACTCAACAATAAATATAGGTTTGTTAGCACAAGTAAAAACCACAAGTTTTTGTAACAATTAAATATTTTATTTCTTAAACATAAAACAATAGGCAAAATATAAGACATGCTCTGCTTCAACTACAAAAATAACACAGTATATGGAATATCTATATATTAAAATCGCTACATGCTTTATTCACACATTTTCAAATTAGTTTCGACTAGATATTCCAAATTTTAGTCAAATCACTTTAGGATATCATGAACTATGAAAGAATCTATATCTAAAAATCAACAACAAATGAATAATAATATTTATTTAACCAGACGCCATAACTTCACGGATTACTTTTTCAACTGCAGTAATTTCCGATAAATATTTTGGTAAATCCTTACTGTATCTTGTGACAAATTCTGAAGCATGTGCTTCAGAGTTATCTTCTTGTGCTTTAGCTTGCGTATTTTCAGGTTTTTCTACTCTCACTTCAGAATTATTGCTTTCTTGCGCTTGGTTGCCTAAATATTCTTTGTTGATATTAGTTTTTCTTCGAACAATTCTTCGCGGCTTTACTTCAGGTTTCACGTTTATCAACGGCTCAACATCTCTCTTCAACGGTGCAGATATTACCTTTTTCGGGTAGCTTCTACGTTTGATTGTTGTTGCATCAGTTGGAAGTACATCTGGAGCTTGATTTGAATGAGCTGTTTCTTCTCCGGCGTCTTTGTTCTTTGGATCGGATTTGAATTCTTTCACTTCATGGTACGCAACATGACTGCTTTTTGGTTGAGATTCAGACACGAACATACATTCTTCATGTTGGATGCCTTTGGAGTCCAAGCAGAGATAACAAGTCATCTTGTTTCTTGCGATTTTCTTGCAGTTTGAACGATCTTTTTGGGCGAACTCTTGTAAAACTGTATCGACATCTTTTTTAGATTCTGCTGCGGTGAAATATTCGGGCAGATCACTCTTGTAGTCAAATCCTGGATATTGTTTCGTTTCACTTTTTTGTGATTCCTTTTCCGCGTATTCTGGGAAAAGTTTGTACAGGTAATCATCATGTTCGCTTTTTTGTTTGTATTTATCGTTCACTGTTGGACGTTTATCGCTGCCAGCTTGTTCATATTTATCTGGAATACGATAGTATTCTTCGGATGTCTTTGGAGTTTGTTTTGGGTGTCTTGTACTGGCAGAGTAATGGAATGGAACATTCTCTGGTTTTTTGGAATTGGTACGAACTCGAAATTTGTTGTTTCGAACGGTTGGTTTGATTTCAGTACTTTCTACTGATTTCTCTTCTGGATTTGGATCATTGCTGTTATATTTTCTTTCTTTTACATAAGCATACTTCTTCTCTTTTGGTTCTGAAGTGTAGGAACATTGTTCAAAATTACCACCAGTCTTCGCATTTTTACAAACCATACAAGTTAATGAATCTTTCTTCACTTCTTTACAATCACCACCATTTTTCTTTAAATCTTCTGATTGTAATTCAGAGTAGCTTTTTTCCTCTTGCGTAGCAGCATCAGTGTAGTGCTCAGGTCCATATTCGTAAGATTCTGGTCGTTCATAGGTGCTGAAATCGGGGGATTTATAATAACTATCACTATCGAATTCCTTTGGTTTAGAGTTGAATTTATACGATGATTTCTTTTTGAAGTCATACGGATTTTCGTATTCTTCTTTCTCTTCTTCAGCGTCTTCCCTTTGACGTTTGTTACGATTGTCTTTTGTAGCTGGACTACGCCTCTTCCTGTTATGATCGGGAGTATAAGTTTTGGTGCTGTATTTCTCAGCATGACCACGGAAATAAGACTTATTGTTATCTGGATCAGATGTGTATGAACATTGCTCAAAACTACCACCTGTTTTTGGATCTTTGCACACGTAACAGTTCATTGCATCAGTATCTCTTCGAAATCGTCCATGAGAGATATCTTCGGCACTGAGTTGTTTTGCGACTTTTTGGCAGTTGGCACTTACTTTTTTTGATACATACTCAGAAGGTTCGGCAGTGTGTTGGGTTGGAGCATTATAGTAACTCGCTGCAGTTGAAGGTACTGCGTAAGGAGTGTTGGAACTGTAGGCAGTACTAGCTGTGTAAGGCGTAGAGTAAGGAGCACTTGAACTGTATGGAGCATTGGAACTGTATGGTGCATTAGAGCTGTATGGTGTATTCAGATTGTAAGGTGCTAAAGTACTTTTAATACTTTCAAAAGTTGCAGCTGGAAGTCCAGCTGTGGGTTGAAAACTGTATTTCTGATACGGAGCCAAATAAGGTTTAGGCGCATTAGTGTATTTTGTAGCTGGGAAATGTTGTGGAGTATAAGTATTTAGTTGAGGGGAATAACTACTTTGTGGGGCAGTATAACTAGATAAAGTTGGAACCACAGGTTGGAAAGACACATGGGCTGGAGTCGCTGGGTAATCATAATTTGGTTTTTTGTAACCAGCATTCTTTTCATAATTATATTTCTTGAGCGGGGCATCTAAATTTTTGTTGTATTTCTTATAACTGGCCGGCGAGTACTTGTTCAAGTCATCAGCTTCTGAGCCATGATTCGTTTTAGTGTATTTTGGAGCGACAGCATTTGGATTTATTTGCTTTGGTGTTTCGAAAGATTGACCTGTCTTCGGGTCAAATGACGAGCTTCCTTCGTATAGGTTGCCAATTTTTTGGGCTTCTGCCTCGAAATTTTGGGGATTGAATCCTGTATCTCCTCCATCGAAACCAGTTTTAAAGTCTTGTGCATTTAGGAACCCAGAGGATTTTGCTTGGTTTGCGGAACCGTCTCCAAGATGGAATGGGTTGGAGATTTGAATCGTTGGTAGAGTTTGTTGAGCACTAGGCGCAGAACCTAGCCCTAAGAATGATAATCATGATTAAATAAATTTAGCAATGAAATAATAAAGAAAACACCCTATTTATTTTTATTTTAAACATGTCTGGGAGTTTTGAAATAGAACCACAACGAATCGACACCGTACAATGCCATTATTGATATTAAATTTTATTTATTTACAAATATTACTGGCAATTAAAATAATCAGAATAACTGTTATCAAATTACTTTAAAATTACGTATTATATTTAAAATATGGGACAATAATGTGCTTCAAATTTCACATAATTAATTATGTTATAATTAAATATAATATATTACATCGAACTTTGTAGTTCTGGCATAATTTGAACAGTTCCATTAAAAACACAGAACAATATAATTTTGTTTTGCTATTGCAAATTTAAATTGGAAGATAACTGAACTTTTAAATCATGTACGTTGTGGTAAATAATTTTTTTGCTATTTACCAAAGTGTGATGAGCCAATGAATCCGCTAAAATCCAACGGACTAACAAATCCATTATCTGATTCTTGTACACCTTCCGACGCTCCTAAAATTGGAGCAGATAATGCCGCCGACGAAGAGTCGCCCTTATAGTACTTTGAGTAGTCTGGTTTATCATCTTCCTCTTTGTAGCTAGAATGATCTTCGTCTCCGTCATCATTTACACTGTAATCGGAATTGTAGTACTGAGAATTTACTGTTGCCACCAACAGCACCAGTACGCACGCCTGTAACAAGCAATTCACATTTATAATTATCGTATTTCTCTAACTTAATATTTTAAAGATATATTTCTCATATAGCTAGAATATCTTAACTGATGAACATAAATAGGGGATTTTTTACTCAGGAAATGTAGTTTTTATTTGTACTGTAGACTGTGTTTTATCTGCACCAGTTTTAGTGTTGTGGATTTAAGACGTTCTTATGTCTTCTCTTTTATCTAAAGCCCAATCACAACTGAGTTGATCATTCAATCACATTTGTATTTAAAATCTATCCAAATAATGTTGAAATATAATTAACAAATTAATTTAATGCACGATACAAAATTGAGTAATATCCTTTGCTAAAGCAACGATACAGATAAATAGATTTGCACAGAACTGATCAATTTCTAAATAGACTTACATGCGATTTCAAAATGCTTCTGGGTAGAAGCATTTTTAAGTAAAGCGTGTTTGTGTGTATAATTAATAACCAAAGGAACTAAACACTGAAAATTGTCACAGCAATTGTTTTGCAAGAGTTTATATACAGTTTCATCGTTCAATGATCACATTGTCACCCCACTTTTCAATTTTACAAGACATCGAACGAAAGCGATTTGTTTTAGCTGCTGAATTCCTATCTATGGTTTCTTACAAACACCGGTATCTATTGAACCGTAGTGTTCTGATTGTATGCTGTTGTCCAAGCGTTAAACTGGCTTTTTCGTGATTTTTTACTACTCTTTTTGTGGATTTGTGCCGGTTTTTTTGTGTGTGTATGAGTGTGTTTCCTTTGTGTTATGTCATTTTGATGAAATTTTGCGTAGTGAAAAATTGTTGTAATTTTGTGGTTTGGGTAGGTATCAGAATGATTATTTGCAAATTGCTCAGTTTAATAATCTGCCAATTTTATTCTCTTCATGTTTTGTTCATTTATTTAGTCATACGTATACTTCGTTTACTTCAGAGGAAATGCAGCCAGAAAATAACATACATTCAAGTATATGAGTGTTATACATTTCTGGAATCAGGATGACGAAAACGAATTGCTGAGCAGGTATAAATTATTCAGAGACTGTTACAGACGCATAACTGTATACTATAGTTGTTTTGCATAAGCTGAAAATAAATCTAAATAATCCAAAATATGTTTTATATTTATAATTTTTTTAATGTAACAAATGTAACAAAATTCTGTAATAATATAATTAACTTAACACAAAGAAGAAGATAAAACATAAAAAATATTTTATGATAGACAGTGATGGACTAGGTCAGAATACTTTTTTGGGGAAGATTCGCGTTCTGTATTGAGGTCAAAGAGTTTAATCAATAAGAAGATAATACGTTAGTGCAGTTCGGAGAAAGAGAGAGGGATTTAGTTTCCTTTAAAAACAATTGTTTTGTAAAGTGATATTCCAAATAATAATAAAAAAATTGTAATAGATCCCACAAATTCGATTTAATTTTTTTCTAAATACCAGGCATACCATTTACAATTGAGTTCATTTTCTTTGTTTAGAGGCACGAACATTCGCTATAACGAACGTCGCAATCCAATAAATATTTCTAAAATTTTCCAACAGATAGAGAACGAAATGCGAATCGTATCGACAGCATTCCTGAAATATTCCCGATAAAATCTTGCGTTACAAAATGTTTATAATTACAATATTTCCTAAATTTTTTGTTAAAATACCGAAATTGTGAACATTATTTGCTTCAAAGTATTTTCGTCGTAAATTCAGACGGTACAAGTGTCTCGAGTTCCCTGGTCCACTAGGTTAATTTCTCTAAGAAATTATTTTGTTTTTCTTTACTACGAAACTGTAGTAAAAGAAGTAGTTGATATTTTTTAATAAGTTTAATAGTAAATTATTAAAATGTTTACCTCTTTTTATAATTATTAATATTATGCTTTCACTGTTCCAAAATTCTCTTATTACTTCTGTTTTTACAGAAAATACAATTCATCATGAAGCAAAATAAACATACATTAAGAAAGTCCTAGCACACTATGGTACTTCATGTACATAATTGACTTTCATATTGCAAATCGTTTTTATTATATTAAAATTGTCATTGAAAATAACCAAGTTACATTTATCTTTGCTTAGTACACCTATTGATATTATTTCAAAGTGTTAAGTAGAATGAATATTGTGAAAACTAAGTATAAGAAAGTCGAGTGAAGGACACTTTTTATTATTTTTATTTGAAAGGAAATATTTACCTTGCGCATTTCTTCTAAAATTTTGTGAATCTCCGCCAATTAGTAAAAGAAATTTTCAAAGTTTATATAAGAATGATTCATTAGTTTTTCTGCTTGTCTGAATAAAACGCTTCATTCAACTAATTTGTAAAGTGTGAAATTCGTTTTCGTATACATTTTATTATAAACTCAATAAAGGAAAGTAACGAATTTTTAGAAATTTATTTTATTGTTTTGTGTCCTGTTATTATTTAACTGGCTCCTCCATTCTTCAATATTATTTAATAATAATTTCACTGGTGGTTTTTATTAAAAAAAAAGTATTACATCGGAAGAATAAAAACTTTGTATTTCGGTTTGATTTGAATCCATCCGGAAATTCCCTTTCCTAAATTCATTTAAAAATATTGCATTTATATAACTCAAAATTCAGTGTTTAGTAACCGTTGCAATGGTTCTCAAATATATTGGGTAATGCTGATTGTCAATTAAGTTTCGATAACTACTGTGGTTAGCACAAAACTAAAAACACATGAAATATGTTGAAGCTATGGAAAATTGCTTTCTGATACTAACTGAGAAATTGATATGAATTTTAAATTACCAACGGTAATTTTTCGAACAAAACTTGTTAAAACTTTTTAATAACGTTCATTTTGAATCTATTTTTCTGTATCTGCTACGATTTTAAAGATAATGAAGAAACGACAAGAGTAATGGCTGCCTTCCAACTGTAATTACATTAGAAATTTAATCAGCTTTTCGTAAATATATCAAATACAAAATTTCATCACATCGTCATCCATAATCTCAAATAGGGCGAAGAATTGACTAAAGAATTGGTCGAATTTTTCTAACTTTGTCCCCATAAACCCAAAAATTAACTTTATCGATCAGAAAATTACATTAATTAACAAAATCAGTCGAAAATAACCTAAACATTGCAATTTTGTTTTTAATATTAAAATAATTTATAATAAATAAATATATCGGGGACGGCGAGCTCAATGCTAAATATCTTAAGATTATATGAACCTATAAGAATATCCAAAATCATTAAAAAATGTTAATAACAATTAAGAACTAAAGTTTTTTTTTTCTTTCTTACGTTTTTATTAACTTATAAAGAGGTATGCTTTAATTACTGTAATCTTAAATAATTATTGTCTAAAATATCAGTCAATAAAATAGGATATGTACTGCAAAGGTAAACAAGTATTATTTAAATAATATTTATATTTAAATAATACTTGTTTATCTTTGCAGTACATATAACAAAACAATATATTATTTGCATATCCTATTTTATTGACTGATATTTTAGACAATAATTATTAATGATTACAGTAATTAAAGCACACCTGTTAAGAAGTAAATAAAAATATATAAGAAAAGAACTTTAAAGTTCTTCTTTTTTATTGTTATTGGCAATTTATAAACATATACTAATAATACAAGCATTTAATTTATAATATTTTTATTTGTTAAAACAATTTGAATCAACAAATAATTTAGGTAAGAACTTTTAATGTGTTTCTGTTGATATAAAATATAAATTATTACGTAGTCGACAATATAATTTCACTGCATTATTGTATATTATTTGAAACTCCTGCAACCAATCTTACATCTCTGTTAAACATGTGTAGAACGACAAAACTATTACTTTCATAGTATCATTTGCAGTGGTGCCTATACAATAGGGGCGAATTACGTTATATGATTCATAATAAAATACATCTTATTTAAGGATAAATAGAATAAATAGAAAATACGAAGTGGCATTTACTTGATTTTCTGATAATTTCATTATCTATACGCAGAAAAAACAGATTAGAGTAATCAGCTAAAGTATTAGTTAATTTTCAGCCTTTAAATGCATTTAGTGGAAGCGACTAATATTACTTATTTGATCAATAAGTTTAGAATGTTTCCTGGAGATGTAGCTGGTTACTATTTAAGTACCTATGTAACCATGGTTATTAATTTGTTTACTAATTTAATTAAATAGCTCTAACCGGTCCAATATATATTTAGAGTCGTTATAGAATCGTATGAACTGAAAAGTTTTGGTATCAATGCTATGGATAATATGAATTAAAAAAATAAAGGATGTATGAAAAAAGGAATACTTTTTGTTATCAATTCATATCACGTGATAATTTGATCCCCCACTTCTGTCCCCACCAGAACTAATTGGTGAGCACCAAAGAATCAACCGGTGTTCGAGCCAGTCAGGAATCAGCGGTCGTGAGTTGAAAAGTGCTAACGAGATTAAAATAAGCTAACTTTGTTTTGCTTTTTTAATTTGAACTTTTGTGAATTAAATTCTCGATTTTGTTTTACTACCATGAAGTGTGCGCTGATTTTGGTAAGTTTTTTTTTTACCTTTATTTATACTTGCGTTTATATATTTAGTTATTAGATTTTTGCCCTAGTTTATGAAAAAAAAAAAAATTATTAACTATGTATATTATAGATATTTTAATCTTCCTTAAATATATATATATATATATTTTTTTAAATATTGTGACTGAAGAAGTGATCATTAGGAATTATCACACAACCGGCATACACCTTTAGCATAATTGATAGCTATTTATATAGCGGTATTGTTGCAATCAACATGACTAAGCAATATATATTCTGTAATAAACATATATTGCCTGTAATTTTAAAAACTAATAATATTCTATAACAGTTTTTAAATATATATATATATATATAATTGAAACAAAATTTTATCCGTACAATCCTACGAGTGCCTGAAGATGGCCTGATATATAACAACGCAACGTTGGACAATGATACTGTAAATTAATAATTTTAATATCATTTAAATCTTCCTTACATAAAAAGAAAAACAAATTATAATTACAATTAGACTTAGATTTAAAATAAAATTACCTAGATGTTAATGGTTCTTCTATTTACTGACAATTTTGGCAAATATTTGTCAGTTTTGAAGGTCATGTGATCGTTTTAGATTTATTTATGCAAACATATATATATATATATATATATATATATATATATATATATATATATATATATATATATTTTAATATTAAAGGGATATTGTTTTATAGTATTTAGCAATTGAAGCCAGTTTGTAATAAATATTCATGTGAGATAAAAGTCGAATAAGATATCTATTTTATTTTTATATTATGTTTTCTGTCATATTCAAATCGCGCCCACTTTCATTTGTATCGTTCGTATTAAAACCTACACCTGAACACAATGAAATATATTTATGTTACGCCACTGTTCTGTATATGGTAATAGGCAATTTCTAGAACACTGCGTTGCATGTGGAGCAAATAGAAATTGGGGCGCTTGCAGCTATAATTCGTTTCGACTTTTATCAAAATTTACATCCGTCCATTAAAACACGGAGAAAAACTTGAAAATACAAATTAGCTGTATGTGTACGTGTTTTTACTTTTGGCATGCTTAATGTTTTTGCTGATAATCATTTGTAATTTGCTTAACACGTATTATTTTCATGTTCTAAGAAACAACCTATCTTTTATATATGTCTTAGACGCAAGTGTAATTAGATGTTTCATAAACAAAAAAAAAAAGAGTACGTCTTCTCACGAAATAGCTATTATAGTTCTATCATGAAATGTGGGCATTTATTGTAAATTGATTATCTGTCTAGACATTTTATGAAATCAACTTAATACTAACTTAAAATACGATTTTTATTTTCTTATACGCAGTAATAAATAAGTTTTGTAGAGATTTCAACGGATATACACGTTTTGACCCTCCCTGAATCGGAATTATGTCTGTGTGTCTGTCTATAAACGCTTTAGGGCCAAAACTGTTAAACGTAAAATTGTGAGACTTTAAACAATATTCAAACCGGAAGGTCTTGTTTACTCTATTCATTTTTGTTCTATCTGCAATATAAATGCAATTTTTATGCTTTTGAGTTATATATATATAGATAATTTTAAAATAATTAAGTATTTATGAATGATCGAGTGTTTTAAAATCAGCAATTATATGAAAATCGTGTTCTTTACGGAAAATTATCGATGATAAAAACTGTTAATCGCACAGCTTTAATCACTTTATAAGTTAAAAGCCCAATACAATTCTGAATATTTCTAGTTGATTGATAACCGGGCGATTAAATCAAACCAGCATTTATCTTGTCTAATTCAGAAACATACATTTAATGATGTTATAATTTAATTAACCTACAGAAATATTGTTATTAATAGACGTTCCAGTGGCACATAAACTTTTTGTTGAGGCACAGTTTAAGAATCTCTGTTCAATATTGAATCTAGATGAAGTAATCAACGTTTTACTTTCTGCGCAGTAATTTAAATATATTTTTAACTTTTACTACTTCGTTCTACATATATTTCAAGATTCTTGTAGTATCAGTATATATATATTTTTAATCTTTTTCTTATTGCCAAACTTTCTACTCTTTAACTTTCTTTTAAATTAGTTTTAATCGTTTCTGTAAAAATCTGATAAATCTTTTTTCGAAATTTGTTATCGATACTGTTAGTAAAAGTGATGCGTTTTCCACCTGTTACGTTTTAATACATCACACAGCAATTAACTACCGTAATTTGACAATTGGTCCACCTATTTCATTAATTAAATTTAATATAGTTTATTTTGTAATAATTCCTGACTATTATAGAAGCTACAGACACACCGATTACTGCTCTATTGTACTTCGTACTGCGAGCTAAAACACCTTTCTCCAGGGGCTCTTCTAAAAAATATTAAATTCGAAAATTGTGGCAGTTACAGTTCGGTTTCCATAAATAAACTTTGAGTATTTTTATGTGTCTGTGTGAAGTGCAAAAAATAGTTTAAATAATTTGTTATTTTACCACAAATAGATCGAGTTTATTGACAATAGCAACGCAAAAACGTTGGCCACAATCGTTTTTTAATCTCCCCAATAATTACATTTTGTGACCTATAAAATGTTTAAAACATTTGACTTGAAAAATGTCCGTTAAACCTTTATTATTATTGTAATTCGTAACGGTATCCCATAAATAATAATTATTGCGTAGACCACAAACGTTTAAAATAGATTCCGTTCTTCCAACTAAAATTTAACATGCTTTACAACAACACTGGAAGCAAAAACATTTATTTTTAGCTACGCGTGAACTATATAACTTTAATTTTTCGTTTTTGAACAGTTATTTATTTTCATAAGACACAAAACTTGACACTGTTTATTTTCATTTAGACTTTTACTACTACGTTTGTTTCTGTTGTAATTTTTGAGAAACATAAATAAAGTATTATTTGCATAAATAATGATAATGTTATCATCATAAGTGCAATATTTCACGTATCAAAATATCCTGTTGATGACGACTTATTTTTATTTATATTTCTAACCTGTTATCAACATATGTCCACTTGAAATACAGTACGATGTTCAAATGCATATATTTTATTTCATAATTAAATGACGAATATACAACTCGATTATTTGGTATCAAAGAACAATTTGTTTGTGACGAACATATGTATAATCTTTGTAATATGAGTTGAGTATGTGTTATTCATCCTTGTAATTTAATAAATCGTTTAAAAATAGGTTTTCTTTAATGAAATATACAAAATTTAAATATCAAATTTTTCTGCTCAACGGCATTGGCTGTACAGCGTTACACCCAGACACACACACACACATAGACACAGATATATAATAATGGCCCGTTATTATTAATACATGTTCATAATCTGGTAGATGAGAACGAATTTCTGTAATATTTCGATTTTAATAACGTTACCAGCACCTAACTGCTTACATAAGCGTTGAGGACAGTTGAGTGCGTCAAGGTAAAATTAGATAAACTGAGAGTATGTTAGTTGACCCGAATCAGTTTCCATTTAAATTAATCACCAATGAACATATAAACGCATGTGTTTGCTGAAGTTATAAATTACTTTATCGAAGCGTAAATAATAAATATTAATTAATAGGGTGATTTATGACTGACACCGATATTAAATATTATGGATCGAATATTGTAATTCACTATGCTAAACCTTTCACTGATTTATACGTGGGGCAACATACTCTATAAGCAATATGTAATTATATTATTTATTACAGGTGTAATACCTTATTTAAATAAAAAATTACACGCTATTACCGACAAATACCTTTCTCTTATATAATCGTAGGGGTAGGTAATTACATTAATAGAATAATTACATTTATCTATTTTTGAAAAATGCCATATATCGTATATATTTGATATCGTTCCATTGTCATCACCGTATCAATTTTTAACAATATTAATCCAATATTACGAGTATAAGTTGAGTACTGGATACTCGAAATGTTTGTTTATTGAATGATGTAAATCTGGGCGTGTGTGAAAGGGTTGTTAGGGTTCTTATTATTGTAAATCCAGGACTTTAGAAATAGTTCTTGATAACAATGCAATATATTCAAGTTTGGTTTTGGTTTATTTCACAATCGGTTCTTTTACGAGAACGTCAAGTGGCCTCGCTTATTTCTTTTTATTGTATGAATTGTAATAATAGTTTAAAAAAAAAGTGAGTAGGGATCTGCTAGAAGAATCAAGTTAACTATTCGTCGAATTCTTTTGGTGGACCTTCGAGGTCAAAACCGGGCCTTTTCTACCTGGCTATCGGAGCTGACCCAAACCCGCTCTTCATGTACATACAAGATTTAGTCGATTAAGTACAGTGGCGTACACGAATTGAGATAACTTTAATTACATGTTAATGTTAATTACATGTTTTTTTTTTATTATTCTTGGAAGTTGTACAAACGGAAGTATTGTAATCATTAAATAATAAAAATCGTACTAGAGATTTTAACAAAAATACTCGTTTTGAGCTTTCTTAATAAGTTTCTAATTATTTGTACAATGATGCCAATGCATCAATGAACGCTCTACCGCAGAAAAGACAGTTGAAGATAAGAATATTTAATTTTATATTAACAAAATTTCCTAAAGTAAAGGTTACATTTGTAATTGCTTTTTTAATACTTTTACTTTAGCATTTCTTTGATTATTCGTACAAGAAAGTTAAATGTGAAGCATTGCAGTAAAAATTAATGTATTTTTGGATGTTGTATTTGTTGGTCCAATTTTTTTCGTTACGATATACTTGAGAAAATAGAAATTACATACGGGTAACATCTGTTTCGTGTATAAAATTTTAAATCCACTATAAATTTCGAATATATTTATTATTGTATCTTAAAATATAACACACCTAAAGTTATTTTTGTAGAATATTGTTTATGGAATACTTCTGTTTCTGGTTTATAATTACATTTTGTTTATTATGGAAGTAAAAGTTATAATTATGCTAAGTCTGCTTATGTTTATACTTGAACCGGGATCTGATTTAAGTAATATTAAATTACTAAACATACAGATACGATTTCACGAAAGATAATATTTGTCGGCTTCTAAATCTATAAAGTAATAAAAATACTTATAGAACCACATTCATTCATTTATTCCTTATTAATGGTTAATATTTCGATAAACGGGAAAAATTCAGTAGTTTTTAATCGCAACATTACTTGATTAAATCATGTGATGCGTATGCCAAATCTTAGTGACACTTTTAGAAATTATGGCATGATTTTCATTACTACTAGAATTATAGATCAAAATTGAACGGTAACTGAATCACTTTTATACCAAAAATAAGTAGATTTTTGAAAAGTATCTTTGAGTCAAAACTGTTATTTCTGGAAGAGACATTAATTTCATCACATTTTAATATCACTACACGCTAAGTGAGAAAAGCTTATTGTGTTGTGTGTCCAAACGTATTATTTGAATATTCAGGATTTTTAACATATGGCATTTGAACCCGACGTATATTTAAATACAGTTAGAAATAATATTTATGCACAACCATAAAATATCTGGTAGTAATATCGTAATTAATTTACGCGTTAAATGTGTGAAATGAATCGTAAAAATATACGTTATGGTTCGATTAATATTGCATTTTATTTTTAATCTTATCGTTTATAATTAAACGTCATATCAATAGAGTAAATTTTATACTCGCGATCGAGATTAATTGCTCGCTAACTAGCAGAGAAAAATTAGAACATAATATATATATATTGGATTAGATTGTTTGGGGCAATTTTACTGCAACTATGAGTAAAAGTGTGATAATGTATTTGAAATATCTTTATTAATTAAACAGTTATTATTTAACGAAATACCTTTGATTGCAGCGTAAAAATAGCATATTTCTAATAATAGTTATATAGAAATATCCCAGAGCGAAATTACTTTTCTTCGAACTATAGCTGATGTCTTAAGTGTTTGGTTGTTAAAAAAGTGTAATTAATATAATTTAAATGTCTTTCTTTTAATTTCCAGGCCGGGGTTGTATTCCTCGTGGCGTTTACGACAGTATCCGCTGACCACCACGTCCATAAAGCAGCAGCAGGTGCCGTTGCACATGCAGATTCTGGAGGTATGAAAACATAAAACTATAAATCTCTAGTCTTGATTACAAACAATTTCACTAGTCTCTGAAATTTAGCACATGTGTCGCTAAGAGATTATATTTATTGAAACTTTTACAAAATGAAATATTCAATTTGTTAACGAAAGAAAGTAGCCACAAATAAATAATCACTTATTAAATATGAACCGTTTCCATTTACACAAATGCATGGTCTATTTTTGTAAAATGCGAATAACATAAAATAATTCGAAATACATTTCTCCATTTAGATTATAGCAAACGCTTTCTAATTGACAGTTATGGACATTATTACTTTTACAGTAATTTTCACTTGATTATAGAATAAACCAAAGAAATATCGCAGTAAAGTATGATTTGATGTAATAATATCACTATTATAATTAAGTTATTATTCGTAGATATATTTATATTAAATCCGTTACAATAATAGAGTATAGAAACAATAAAATTGTTTTATTTTTCACAGTTAATTAGATTTTTGTATGAATCAGACCTATTAATGTAATTTTGCAGGAATGCTACCAATATAGAAGCTCAGTAAATTTGTATTAAAATTATTTTTATTTTCCCCTATGTTTAAAAATAATATCTAAATCGATTACTTTTGAAAAAGAAAACGTTTGATAATCGTAAATTGTATTGTCTTTAATTACAGAACAAAAAGCACACCATGCGAAGAAAGCCGGTAAGAAATTCAACCATGAACATGAAAAATCAAATGTAGGCAAATCAGAAGTCGTCCTCCACAAGAAAGAAGATGCTGAAAAAGGGGGCAAGAAACACCATGAACTTGTTGAAGGTGGACACCATACCCAAAACCACCAACAGGGGCATGGAGCACATGGTGCCAACTTTAAACATGGCGAGAAGCAAAAGAAAGCCAATAGTGCTAAGGTAAATTATTTCATGATAATCGCAGTAACAACGAACAAAAAATATAATTATAGTCGCAACGGAAGGCTATGCATGTTATTTTGCAACGTGTTAACGTCAATGGTAATTTAAATGGATTCAAAGTTCGATGGGATCGTATAAAAAACTTAAGTTGTTGGCTTGAAGTTAAATATTTTGAAGTAAATTGATAGGTTCAAAGAAATGACAATAAAGTTATTTATAGATTCATACTTAAATCCAACAAATGTCAAACTTGACACACTTCTGTATAAATAAACTTGTAGGAAATGCGATTTCGCCTAATTTTTGTATGAAACATTTCTTTAAAAATTGTACCAGTTGCGAGAAAAATGGTACAAAACATTATAAATTGTTTACGTTGCCATGGATTCGCATGTAGCTTATAAAATCGGATCATCTGCTATTTTGACACGAAACAAAATAGACCCAATTAGATAAATGACATTTCAGAATATTTCGGTAGAGTATTGGTTAGTTTTGATAGCTAGTACTTCAAAACCATTACAAATTGGTATTGGTATCATTTTCGAACCCATTCATTTATATAAGGTAAGCTTGGTTTTCATATTGTTTCTGTTGGATTATTATTTTCTAATTTTATATTTTTATAATCAATAATCAGTGAAAACTGCGTAAAAGAAAGTTGAGTGCAGGCCACTCCAGATATTTATAAATGATCTTGGGAAAATAAATAGATTTAAAATTGGTAACACATTTCTGAATGTAAGATTTATAGTACAAGATATTTTTGATTCGAAATAAATGGACTCAAATTTCTTAGTCATAACAATTTTAATCTAATGCAATTTTATCTTATCTCAAATATTTCATATAGGTGATCATATTTAGTTGTTGTTCTTTACAATCAATATAAAATAATTCAAGGTCTTGAATTACAATTAAATATATCTTATTGCATTTTCTGTAATCTTTTTTAAAATATAGGTTTCTAATAATGGAATTCTGAGAACATATTTCTAATTGGTTATAGATCTATAGCGTATAGATGATCTATAAGTTCTTGCCTTATAGATTTATTGATTGCCTATTCTGAGCGCATTTCTTAGATATGCATTATTATAGATTTTTTTGTAGATATAAAATATTTTAGAATTTCTAATTTTAATTTGTTTTATTTTTCTGAGTGGGATTCTATAACTTTGGAATCGTACGGGTGATCGGATTGAAACTGTGAGCGGATTTAAATGGATAAAAGAATATGTGTAGCAAATTTGGTGTAAATCGCTCCGGTACCTTCAGAGCAGGGCACAAATTTAGTATATGAGTTTCTTTGATCCAATAATGCTACAGACGTACGACCGAATGCTTTAACTCTTCTATACTTCGTACGAGCTAAAAATATAAAACTTAATATACAGAACTTTATTATTATTATATCTGTATTTTGTTCATGTTTCTACTTTATCTTCTTTAATTTTTATAACTTTGGTATTATAGTTTATAATTAAGATTTAAAATATGCGATGATGAATTTAATGTACAAATAATACAATTATTTTGCATTGAGTACAAGTATTTCAAGTTGTTTGCATATTAATTAGTAAAGTATGTAATTTTTTTCGCACGTGCAAAATGTAAGCTGACGCTGTTTGATGCAAGATAAGTGGAAGTGAAAACGTATGTTGAAGTTGCTGACATAACTGATAACATAAACAGATAATAACATTTACGAGAAACCCTCCATTCATACATATTGTTTTATTTTTAGAGTTTGTCGATTCTCGCGAAATACTCTTAAATATTAGTAAAAATAAAACAGCTTTGGTTCTACAACGTTAACAGACACACACACACACACACACACACAAACACAAACACACACACACACACACACACACACACACAAAACACACAGACGTTATCTCGAAAATAGTCAATGGAATATATATTTTTATTTATAATCAGAGAAACAAAAACAGAATGGATAAAATCATAGTTTTGGAAGTGTATGTGGTTAGTTTTGTAACCACTAGGTGATTCAGAACGTGAAAATGCATGCAACCACACCAATAAATCATATCCAAGCAGTTTCTTCTCGTTTTATTGCAAGTACATACTATTGCATCATGTTCAAAAATGTTAACAAATCGAAATAAAAGTATGTGTAACTTCATTATATCAATGTTTGATAATATTCCAGATGTTGATGTATTGTTGTTGCGTTGATTTAAATGAGCTGATAGAACAAGTATATCAAATATCACGATAGGATATGATATGCAGTACCCACGATCGTATTATGTATCACATTTCTAAGTAACTTATCATAAATATAAAACGAAATTAAATCGGGCTAAAATAATTTGTTTTACATTGACACGTGATAGCGTAGGTAAACCTATCAACATATTCTAGATTAGATAGATTAATAAATATGTATTACTCTCAGTGACAACTACGATTAACCTTCATAGTTAAGTTTCGTGAGATGCATTTTAAACCGTTCAATATAAATCTGCAATCAGGGGTAATCTAAATATTAAATCAATTTATTTGAAAATAAGCATAGGTATACTCAATCACCGAATAACGAGAGTTATAAAAATATAAAATAAACAATGCCATATAGAAATGCGTCCAAAAACCTATGCTATTCCTATGTAAATACAGTGGAATATATATATACACAATAGGTTATGTCTCTTGCGACAGTGGCGCCATAGGCCGGTGAGGTTTCAATTTATTTGTTATCCTGATGCATATATTTTTTTTGTCGTATTAACGGTACATATAGTTATGATTGTTAATATTATTAGTTATTATTGTTCAAACATTAAAAATAATTTTAATTAAGAGTTAAAGCCTGCAGCGGAAGATTACGTGTATAATAATAAATTTAGTACCGTGTAAAGCAACTGTTATCCTCATTAAACTGCCCGGTGAACATAAAAATACCTTCCGTTTAAGGACGTCAAACGCCATAAAAAAGCATATAAAAACAATTCATTTTCACACTAGAAAAATAAACAGCCAAAACTGTTTATTTTTTAGTCATAATAGTTTCTTATTCTGAGTCTGAATAGGCCTTGAATAAAAAGACCAGAGTGTGGAAAAAAGATAAACCAGCTCTTGAATATGTCGAAACCACCACACCTGTGTGCGTTGGTCTAATATCGAGAATTTACCGCATGGGCGGCGATCTAGAGAAATTGCAGCGGGGGCAAAAACTAGAATTTCTACTTATTGCAAATTTATTGCTACAGGCCTGAGTAGTATTTCAATTATACAAAGCAAAATAGAGCTATAAATTTAAATTTATAACTAGTAATCTACATGTAATCTAAATATGCATTTAATGCTATAATTGAAGTTGTAATGGATGCTTCTACCTCGTAAAGTGGCTTTAAGCATGTCTTTAAATTTTAAATTGTAAATGGCTATTTCAGATAAAGCGTAATCAAATTTTTTTTGGGAAAGATTCTACACCAGCTCAGTCACAAGTAATCGATTATTATAAATATTTACCAAAATCCATTATCGCCAATAGTTAAAGTAAAGCATGTTTTAGAACGTGCAAGATCCTATTAGAGCAGCAATGAGAATCTCATGCTCTGTATCTCTGAACAAGACTACAAAAACTATACGAAAATAAAACCAAGCATTATAAAATAATCAAGTGCTTTTTCTCATTTGTCATGACGCATTTATCTAGAAGCATTTCAAAAATATCTTAAATCTCTCTTACATCTTGATCATTGTTTTGCAGTAAAAAGCTTTTATTCTCTTGTCGCATGCTATAATTGTTTTTTTGTTCGTGCGCAATAGGGTTTCCGTGAACAATATCACAAAGACGAACACAAGAAATCCGACACTTGGTTCAGCAACAAGCACAAGAGTGGTGAATGGTTGAAATACGGTGCCGGTAACTCAAAACATCACGCCACCAAGCACGACAAAGACACACACGGCAAATACCAGGTAAATATTTAGAAAAAGAGAGAAAAATGATGACCAAAACAAGTTCAATGAATGATGTATAATTAGTAACGGAAAACACGTATATGCGTATAGAAATGAATCCGGTTCGAAACCGTAAAACTTCTGTTGTAAACTTCACTTATACGTAAGGTCAAGTTTATTTACCTCCGTGTCTTTATTTTTATTGATGGCGTAGTCTTAGTCTTAGTCAATTAGAAACAGGATTTCCGAATTTTGCTAGCGTTATAATAATTGTAAGTACAAGCATACGTACAGGCACCTACGCCTTCTGCTCGACGAATAAATGCGTCCTAAGTTACTGAAAACATTGAGAAAATACCCAAAATTGATTCAGGGACTCTCAAATCGAAAATTCGTGATCGATTTTATGCATTACATATCCGAAAGTATAGGATCATAAAAAAATTGATGCCGTTTTGAGATTTTCTGACTATGAATAAAAAATTTGGTCCCGCTGACCTATTTAATGATTCTGCATTTAAATTCCTGTTAATTTAACAGTTGAATTAAGGTCAATTATGCACTGATTCACATAAATTGCTTTGAAATAAAGTCGTTTTTGTTTATACGCCTAACATGAAACTTGAATAAAAACTGGCATTTATTTTACTCTTAATTTACTCTTTGGTCACATACAATTTTATCTAAATGCGAAACAGATTTGTATTTTCTCAGAAACTATGATAGATTTATGTTATGAATTTAATCCTTGAGCAAAGAGATTTATAAATAAGCATTGAATGACATTAAAGTATATAGATAAACTTGTTTGATTTCCTGTTGCAGAGTAAAATATCTTTGCTAACTAATTTCATTATATGTATGCTTAAATATTCGCAAAATTACCACTAATGCCTACCATTAATCTTTGGCATTTGGTAAACACTGAAATTTGTCCACTAATTTTTAATGGTTATTCTTAAATATTTATTGAACCAATAAATGATTTTTTTCATTTCCAGGCTGCAAAACACAGTGATAAGCACTCCAAGGAGCAAAAACACACCGGTGGTCACGCTCATGCTGACCATAAGGGACACAAAAGTCAACATGGTGCCCAAGAACACCATGCCAAACATGAAGAGTATGCCAAAAAGAACCGTGGCCATGGAAAACATTAATTTTAGATATATAAATAATAAGATTTGTAAAAAAAAAGCATTTATAATCAAGTTTTTTATGTTGGTAGCGTCACATTACTTCCAGTCTAGTTTTTGCTAGGCATATTTTTTATTTGATGTAAAAAGCTACAATTAGTTGTAGTAACCTCGTATTGAATACGAATTGTACACCGACAATATTTTCTCAAGAAGCATTTCTAATGTATATTTTTATTCATTATACGTACTATAATTTGCCTCATATCTTAACGACTCCGTTCGAAGTCTTCTAGTGGCATAAAAATGCACTTATTGTTATTGTTTAGATTGTCTACGTTTTGTAAAATTTGTTTTACTGCCCAATATTTAATAATACTTATAAATAGAATAATAGAACATCTTGAATTATTTAGGTTTGGATTCATATGTTGCATTATTATCATTAATAAAATTATTATTTGTGATTTTAAAATACATTTGTAGAAAGAAAAAGACTTCGAGCGGAGCTTTACAGACATGCATTTATTTAAGTGTACACTGAAAATTTAGTCTTTTTTTAAAAGAACTGCCAAATTTAATTGATATACAACATAAAATAAGGTAACACTGGTAGGCAATGTGTTAAATAAGTATTTGATTCATTTAAATTGTTGGTTTTTATATGTGCTAAATACTTACAACGAACAAATGTACTTAAATTTTATTGTATTTTAAATAAATTTTTCAAAAAAACTTTGTTTTACAATTGATTTATTTTCTATTCTACATACTATATTTGAACAGGTCTAATAATGCAATAACTACCAATATTATTCGCTTGAGGTGTTGTGTAAGTAGTGAGGTAGCGTAAAGTACCCATGTAGAAATGTGCATACGATTATCAATTATTTTATTTTAATACAAGAATCCTCTATCCCAATTCCTATCGTCGTCGGGATGGACTGGTGGCCGAGAATACACAGTAAAATAAGTGCCTTTAGTGAAATTTTCGCTCGCCGGTTTAATTTTTATAGGTTGAAATGTAGAGCCAATTGTTATTTCATTTGATTCAACTGGTTTCGAAAATTGTGCATCTTTTTCTAAACCGAATTCTTCTTTAGGATCTAACTTTTTCTTTGAAAACCAACCCTTCTTCTTTGGAGATTCTTCCTTGACTGCTTTCACTTCTGTTACTTTGTTCATTGGTTTCTTTTTCTTATAATAGATTACTTCACCTATAAGTGTTATCATTGCAAGAGCTAAACCGAATAATGTTGCAATGAAAACGCCACCTACAATTAAAAAATAAAGATAAAGATTCTGAAATATATGAGAAGTAATCCACTTACCCAAACTTTCTAGCGTAATACCTTCACTATCCTCAGTATCAGCACACATACCTTTTGCGGAATTGTTCCAATACTTCGCTTTTAAATCCTCAAAGAATCGATCCTTTTGCATATCCAATATCCTACATAAAATACATCATAAAACGAGTCAGATCGAAATCGAACAAACTTACGCTTTACTAATTTCATCCGATAAGTGACTCCCTTGCTGGACAGCAACTGCATACGGTCGTTCCGCAAACACTTCACCAATTTCCGTAAAGTTACAGTTCCGACTAATTTCATATTTAATCTCAGATGAATCATGAATAAATGCAAAGTCTCCATCGATATGATCGCTAACTTTCATAAATCCTTCTTCGGCATTTGCAACTGGATCAGAATCGTTTATTGCCAGCAAAATATGACCATACTGTTCCCGGATTGGATAATCCCAGACACGGTACTGCGTTTCTTGTGTTGTTGCATTAAGGGTTAGTTCTTTCCATAATCTATTGGAGATTTGAAGTAATTTACAGGGAATAAATGTAATCATTGTATTAGAACCTGTATAAAGTATCTTCAGCGAATTTCATATTAATGAAGTAATGGTGGGACCAAGAGAGTTCAACAACTGTGTAATTTATTCTGGATTGTTTAGCGAGTTGTTCCAGTGATTGAACAGGACTCTAACAAATAAATAGTTATAATTTTACATCCTCCATATTCAGTTAAAAATGTGCACTAGATGTGTACCTGCATCCTTTCAACAGTTAAAAAGGCAGCAAGATTAGCTGTGAATGTTGCTAACATTAAAACAACAAATAACCAATAAGCTGCGACCAGTGTTCTTCCTGATAAAGCTTTTGGAGCTTCTCCACCTCCTTGTGGAGTAAAGGATGTTAGGGCGAACCAGAAGCTCTCTTTTAGGGTAAAATTCCTATAATGAAATAATCAAATAAGTTCAGATTAACAATAAATTAGTTATTGAACAACAAAAATTAGAGAAAATAAACCAGATTGCAGGGCTGAAGGTTCATTCAATGTTCTTTTGCAGAAGGATGCAGAACATTCTGTATTATAATGTAGGTAATAACAAAATACGTAAAATTTACAAGATAATTAGGTGCTATCGGATTAGATACTGTCTAAAACTTAATAAACGTGTCATTAAATTACTTAGGAATAGTAAATTAGAGCAATGTATTCTAATATAGATGCTAAAACGAATACATATGAATAGTTTTGAAATTTCGTGATGCTAAATTTGAATAATGGAACGAAAACACATTCCGCATATCAATGTTCAATAAATTTCATTAAATCTCGAAAATTATATGTTTATGAATTGGTTTTTATTCAATATGATTTAATTTATAAATAAAACGTAAAAGAAAGTACAGTAATAATTAGCATAAGTAAAGGATTGTTCTCAGTTAAAGAATTAGTAATTAAGCTTAGAAATTATAAGTATTCCAGTTTGTTGTATGACATACAAGGTTAACGTTCACAGCAACAGCATTTATCATTAATTGTGTTGCTGGGAATGCTAACATTGCTTGTCATAATACAAACTAGATTATTATTTGTAATTATCTAAGTTTAATTACTAATTGTTTCGCTGTGAACAATCTTTAATCCTTAAAATACAAACCTGCATGGATATGGATAAGCCTGTTTGTTGTTCCTAGCGCTGTATGGAGAATATTTGTCCAGTAGCCAAATCATGAAACCTGTAATAACTAATGCTCCAACAATACTCAGCCATACCTCCAATCGTAGAACAGTCATGAATTTGAAAAGTGATGTTTTTCTTACTGGTTTTCTCATTACTACAAATGTGTAAGCAATATAATTTACAGCACGATGATTTGATTACAACACATACCTATTGATATGCCAGTCTGCTCAAAATATGGCGCTACAAAATCTATAACTTCTTCTCTTTCAGCAGTCATTGTTATTGCTCCAACAATAATATCAATTTCCTAAAAAAATAAGAGATATAAGCAATTTCAAACAGAAAGACATGGGTGTCAGCTTAATTTTTGCTTTGAAGAGAATTAAGAAGTTATGAAGAATTCTTAATTTTTAATGCAAACAGAATGCAGGACACCCATGATAATAAGTTCTGGTTTACGCCTCGCATAAGTTCTCCAACTGATCCGTCCCAATTGCCATCGGCATCACGTTTACCAAAAGTCTCCGATTTTGGAATGACTAGTTCATAGTCAAAATCTAATGCTTCTGCTAGTTTTTCGGCGAAATCAACACAGTAGCCTGTTAAATGGGTTACTTTGGTGTGAGGATCTGTTTCCCGGAAAGTCCAAGGAAGGCTCTACGAGCAATAGAAATCAATATTTAATTAATATCGCATTTGCGAGAATTCTAGGAATATTAATTATAATTATTATGAATAGAGTTACAAGAACAAAACTGTTGGACTTGTTTTGAATGCAAAATAATTATATGATCTAAGTCTATCAAAGTATAATACATTTTTACAATTAAAAATCTTACATATGAAGTCCCAATTCGGTAAAATTTCTTAATTGGTTTGATTACTTGTCCTGGTTCCACTTTAAATTTGTCTTTGTCGTTATATGTTGCAATAACCTCGAACTTATTTTTCAATTTTTCCATTTCAACAATGGCACTAAAATGCGGACTGTATGTATGAGTGTCGTCCACAGTGTAAATGGGTACTTTTGAAGAATTGACCAATTCATACAGTTGTCGAGTTGGAAAATTATTCGCGGTACAATTATAAGCTGGAGCTGAGATATCTGGATCTGAAATAATCAGATATGAGTAAATTGACGCAGATATAAGTGTTGGATATGGAAGACGAAGCATAAAAGTAGAGCGACTGTTTAGGAAATGAAATATTTCAGGGGTATTTATGGTGTTACAAGAAGAGACCGACAAAAAATGCTTCGTGTCGTTTGTAGAATCGGTGATTGGCAAAGTTGAGAGAATATTGAATGAAAGATTAACAAAAATGATTTGATTATGTAAATAGAGTAAGAATTCTAATGCATCAAAAACCAAAGCTGAAGCTGTAAATAATTAGAAAAGGTTCATACTGTCCCGTTGTAGTTGATTTAAGCTCATGGCAATTTGACCGACGAAACCCCTCATAAAATTCTCTTGCACATTAAAGTTTGAGGGGCAATTGTCGCACGGATCCTGCATTGGCATGGAGCAGCACATTGACTTGTCATAGAAGAGGAGACTTATTGGCATCCCGGATATCATGGTTCGTATTTCGCTAATGTCTTCCATGTCAAGAAACAAGAGAATCCAGCGCTCTGCTAGCGACATGAGACCTTTTGCTATTGCCTATTATAGAACACACACATAATTATATTTGTTCTTATTGTCGTTATTATAAATAACATGGATCATATTTCATATGATTCTCTTAAGGCTAATGACACTTTATATGGCCTGCATTTTATATGCACTTTATCAAGATATAATCAAATCGTTAAAGAACTGTTTGCATTCACATATAAAACATAACTGTCGGAGCATCCATTATAAATGGGTACACAATTATTGGCAGAATTCTGCGTAGAATGAATCAAATTGTACATTACCGTCGGTATGTTTAGGATTGATCATATGACCTAGATGTATTTATATATATATATATGTGTAGAACGCCTTGTTCACAAACTTCAAATTAGGATAAATGAAACTTAATTTTATTAACTAATAATTATTTATATTTCTCATTGACATACAATATCAATATAATATAGCAGATGCCACTCTGTGTAAAGTACACAACACACTAAATACACTTCAACACATCAAATTAATTGAAGATTTATCACAAAAACTTTTTTCACATTTCATTCTGACGTTTGATTCGTTTTTGTCTATTTCAAAGCAGACTGAACTTCAGTATAAACTATTTGATTTTTTTGTGCAACATTATTAACCGTCGCCATGGCGCAGAGGTTAAGAGCCTTGCCTTTCACCCTGGAGGTCGTGAGTTCGATCCCCGTCTATGTCAATTTGTTCTAGCGTTCTACGCACACTTACACACATACATTTCTGGGTAATTATATTAATGATACTGTAAAATATGCTACAATTTATGACATCACCGGTCTATTATTTATAATCTCCGTTATCTATTGGTAAACATGTCAAATTAATAGTTTTTATCGGCTGGTATACGCAGGATTAATTAAACTTTTAAATTTAAATTAAATTTTCGCGTATATTCATCATCTTTACACGGTAATATTGGCAATATCATCAATCATAAACCCTATATTAATTTACGAATATGGATGAAATTCTGTCTCCCTCATCCCATATATATATATAAATATATTTAGTAAAATTCTTATCAGGTTTCTTTTGTAGTGTTTATGTAGATATGAACTTACAGTTTTTACGACTTTCACCATAATTTTACTTTCAGCGATGATAACATACGCCGCCGGTAATGGTCGTATTCTTCGCAATCTTTCCGATGAGGCATCGTCAATCCCTTCTATCATAAGCATACGAAGGTTTGTTCTATCAATCCAGTAATAAATCGCTTCCCTTAATTCTTAAAACAAATACATATTTCAAACTTCATATCATTAAAAACAATAAAAGAAACAAAGAAATCACCCTGAATCTTGGGATATATTTACCTCTTTTAGTTTGTAATATAATTGTGACATCAGTAGCATTTCTAGCTTGCAAAAACGAGTCCAAAATTCTGAGAGTTGGGCCAACCGTAAGGTCCAATTTGAAATAAGGCAAATCAGCTACCAATGCTGCTTGGTATAGTTTCATCCAGTATATATTCTCCCATGTTGCGTCCAATATTATTGGGTATCCAGTCTCATAGAATTTACACACTTTGTAGATAATATATATATAAAATTGGAGAATGTTTTTGCGATTATTTTAACTTACTTGAATCAGTCGTAAAAGTACTGTTATCATTTACGTCTATCATTGCAACGTTATAACCAAATTGTAATTTACTATTCATATTATTTTCACTTCTTTGCAAAGCATCTTCAAGCCACTGTTGTATTTGTTCTTGGCCATTTTGTATAATTAATACTAAAAAGATTTTGAAAATATTACGCGATGTTTCTTTTTCTAAATAAATAAATGTGCATTGAAGTAAATACTTGAAGACGGCTTATTGTAATGGAAAATTATGTTAAAGATTAATTTCTAGATTGTAGTTTCATAATATACTTAAGGATGTTAGAATATAAACTCACGAAATGCACAAACAATTTTATAGTGTAACTAAAAAGTATTTATATTTTATTAAAAACAAAAGAAAAACTATCACTTTCCATTAATTCTTATTATTTTATAGGTAAATCATTGAAATTCGAAATTTATAACTAACAAACCTTAAAAATATTACGTATTGCAAACTAAAAATAAATACATGTATTTTAAAAGGGAAAAAATAGATTCTAATTCAAATTAATTTTAATATATAAAAGTCGAAACTAACAAATTTGCACTTTAGGCCTACTATCCTTAACTCCTTGTAACAACACTCCATGAAACAATATTGAAATAAATAAAAAAATAGAAATCATTTTGGAGTATATTCTTATTCGCATGAAGTACAAATTATAACTGTGACAAGTAATAAAGTTTGAAGTAAGCACAGCTTTACATAATCTATTGCAATTCACAGTGGAAACGTTACGGAACGCACGCATATCTATAATCTATATATCTGTCCGATTATACAATACATTACCTTAAATAAATATTGATATGTCGCTCGTAAGAACAAATTTGTGCCCTGCTCTGAAGGTACCAAAGCGATTCACACCAAATTTAGTACACATATTATTTAATAACCCATTTGAATCCGCTCGCAGTTTAAATCTAATCGCCCGTATACTTCCAGAGTTATAGGGCCCCAAAATGTAGAACCCCCCTTAATACTGCCCTTATAAAAATAATTAAAATACTCAAAAATTCTACTAAAAATTATAAGGTATTTTGTATCTACAAGATTTTTTTATATTGTTAACCCAACGCCTGAAAAGAATTATTTAATAATAAAACTTTGAATTTTCAAATATACACTATTTTTATTTTAATGTAATCTACAAATTGTAAGACTTTTTAAATCTATAACATTTTTTCAAATTGTTAACCAAAAGGGCATCGCATATATTATTCATAAAGCGAACTGGACGCATCACTGCGTCGTACTACCGTACATATTATATACGTGTTTATTAGTTTTTCTATTTATTTATTTTTATTCATGATTATTTAATTATATACGAATGCGTAGGTGTAGTTGCATGCTACACTTATCATAAAACAATTTTCCTATGTTACATTTCGTGACGAAGTAAGATTAATTATGTATTTGTTTATTTATATCAAGTAAAAAATAGAAATATTTAAAAAAACTTAATTACTTATAGTGCTGTAGTAATTTCTTAAAATATATTTGTTTGTTTTGCTTCCAGTTATCTAATTGCAGATTAACTATTACTCTAAAGGATTGTTCACAGCGAAACAATCAGTAATTAAGCTTAGAAAATTACAAATAACAATCTAGTTTGTATTATGACAAGCAACAAAATTAACACAATTTATTATAAATTTTGTTTGCTGTGAACGTTAACTTTGTATGTCATACAACAAACTGGAATTATTACTTATAATTTCTAAGCTTAATTACTGATTGTTTCGCTGTGAACAATCCTTAACTCGTGCCGTTTTCGAGATACTAAAAAATAACACGTGGAAACAAGCAATTCTGGTTGAAATATCCTTTTCAAAAATGGGAGGTGATATACAAATCTTATATTTATATATCCAATGGTACTGGCAGAAAGGATTTTGGGACCTATAAAACAGATATAAATATAATGTAAATCAAAGTAGTTTTTTTACGATCACAATAATTATCTTTATTTATTACTTATGTTGTTTTGGATTAAAATGGTTTAATATACAAGAACATATTATTTCAATTAAAAAAAAAAGTATTTTGTTATGAAATAAATTCTAAAATATAAAAATTTAAAATTAGAACACACATGCGTGAAAACTTATTTTCCGACTACTTGTGTTTAGAATTCTTGCCAAGGAAAAAATCTAATAAATTATTAACGCAAAATCTAAGTTTGTGACAACCGCACAGAGACACATGCCTATTAAATATTGCATTAGATTAAGACCCTATTGAAATTGGTGATAAGGTTGAGTTTTCTTTGCTTTCCATCCATATATTTGCTGAAAATTGATTTTCATAAAATCACGATATGCGTTATTGTCAAAAGCGATTCATACCGTGCCCAAGAAAATGACAAAATTACATTTGATTATTGTGTTAGTCCATTTGTAACAAATTATTAGTTAAACATAATGAATATTTATGTTATAATGAAAGGTATATGGAAGCGGTTGATAGATTTTTAATGATTTCGTGTTTACTGATGTTATTCATGTCATCCATTATTTCCATTTCCTTACATTGGTTAAAAACAGTGATTCTCCAAATATGAGATAATTATGAAAACTTCATCAATTTGTATAAGACTTGTGCAGGCCACAACAGATATTATTCTATATCTGTACAAAATAATTTTAACTTTCCGTGTTTTGACAACCAGCAAAATTCTATTGTTTTGCGTATAATTTCCAAATTGACTGAAATGTCATCCGAAACATTTATATTTATTTTGGCCTACAAATGACATTATCTACTAGTGGTCGGTGTATTTACTCATGGTTTCAAAATATTTGTACAACAACAACAACAACATGTCGACCATTCTGCTGCGACACATCAAAATCAGCGCTCCTTATATTAGCTGAAGGCGCTGAAGAATTAGAAGCTGTCACCGTTATAGATGTATTACGTCGTGGTAACGTTAAAGTAATAGTTGCTGCATTGACCGAAGATAGACCCATCAAGTGCTTTTGCAAGACCAAAATCTGTCCAGACATGCCCCTAGAGAATGCAGAGGGATGCTACGATGCGATTGTATTACCGGGTGGGAATGATGCGGCCACCGCGCTCTCCAAATCGCGAGATGTTGGCAAACTACTAAGGCAGCAAATGAAGGAAGGCAGAATAGTTGCGGCAATCTGTGCTGCCCCGGCAGCGCTTCGGGTCCATGGTATTGGTTACGGTAAATACATAACTTCTTATCCGACCATGCAACGGGAGTTGCGAGATATATACAAATACCTCGATTATTACCCAGTTGTTCGAGATGCCAATTTAATCACTAGCCGCGGACCAGCCACTGCCCTAGTCTTCTCTCTAACCATTTTGGAGGCATTGTGTGGAAAAGGGAAGGCAACGAGAGTCGCAAAAGACATGTTGTATAATTATAAATGTTTAAAAAATAAATGACATTAATAAACTATATTGTATATTTCTTATTATTTTGTAAATTTAGGGTCTACATTTGCTCAAATAGTATCAAAAGAAAAAAGGGTTTGGAAACTAATTAGATTCGCAACATTCTCTCACTGGTTTCGGTAACTTAAGTAGCCATCATCTGATGGTTACATTAGACGCCAAAATCGGACGATTTAATCAACAAAGAACGTTCTGGATAAAGGCGGTATCACACTACAAGGATATCGATATCCTCCTTCTTTAAGAGATACCGGTGATCGATATCTGTTTCTATCACATTAGCAAATTGACATCAGACATTTAGTAAATTTCATTACTTGGTTTTAAAAATGATATGTAAAAAATTCGCCATTTTAAAATAAATATAATTATCAACAAACACGACCAGCATATAAATCTACAATGAATGCTAACAACAAAAACAGGGACATTTCTTTAAGTTGATCATGCGCACAACACAAGACGTCGATAATGGGACACCGGTAAGCCAAGGAATACGAACACGTTTCATATTTAAACGCCTATTATTTGCTCCCTATCACATTAGAAATGACATCGGAAAACTGAAAAAACATCGCAAAATCGATATCCTCGTAATGTGATACCGCCTTAAGACGTTTTCAAATCATTTGTAAAAATTACAATTGTTTCAATTTTTTGTTAAATGATTTATCGATGATATTTTGTTATTAACATTAGTTATAAATCATTTAATAACTATTACTTTCTTTTACGAAGTAATAAGTAAGTATAGAGATCACCAAAAGAATCGAACTCGAGGTTTCAACGGATATACACGTTTTCACCTTCCCTAAATCGAATGTAACTGTTTTCGGAAGGACATCTGTTTATGTGTGTGTGTGGGTGTGTGTATGTGTGTGTGTGTATGTGTGTGTATGTGTGTGTATGTGTGTGTATGTGTGTGCGTGTGTGTGAACGCTCTAGAGCCGAAACTATCGAACGTAATATTGTAAAACTTCAAACTTAAGACTAGTATATGGTCTAGATGTACACCTCCTATTTTAGAAAAGAATATTCAAATCTGAATTCTAAACATTTTTAGAAAAATAAGTAAATATATTTACCATTTTCATTACAAAAAATGACTACATGTAGTCATTTTTGGTAATGCAATATCAGTAGCATTTCTGGTATATAAATACGAGTCCAACATTCTCAAAATAAGACTAATACTCAAATCTATTTTCAAATAAGGAATTTTGAAATCAACGGCAATTTTTGATACAGTTTTTCTGTTAATATTATTTAATGTTTTGTCCAAAATGAATCTAAACTTATTTTCAAAATATCTACGGTCTAAAATTAATAAAAATAATTTCAATTCAACAATTCGACTAAAACTAGTAATTCCTTTACTTTCAGAACTAGAAATTGTATCGTTTTTTTGGCAAACTTGGTAAATTTCGTAATCATATTTCGATATATTACTAGATTACTACTACTACTACTAGATTAATTGTTGTTAAATTTGTTTTCGTTTATTATTCATTTGTATTTTGTTCTTGTTGACTTAAAATTACTGAACATTTGTATTTATTAATGGAAAATAATAATAGTAAAAATACTACTAATAAAAACATGCAATGCAAAATCTAGCAAATGATCTTAAGTAATTTATAATTTATATAAAGTTAAAATAAAAATATGTAATTAAATAAACATGACAAAATGAACACGCAGGTTTCACGTAAAAAAGATAATAATAATCTTAAATTAACATCTATACGATTCAAAAAGCAAGCATCGATTTTTGTTGAATTTATAAAATTGTGACATTGCATGTTATTCGTTAGCAGTGTTCATAATTTTCTACAAACATATTTTTAATAAATTTCGATTTTTTTTAAGTGTTTAGGATAAAACTATATGAAATAATAATACATAGTATAATGAAATAAGACTATTTTTCCGTCAATATCAAAGAAATGTTGAATATTGTTAAAACAGAATTGGATTTAATATAATATATACTGTTATAGTGTCTACAATTATTTATATATTAAAAATAAATGGTACTTTTACTTTCAAACAATTCTCAACTATAGTTCAAGTATTTAAATATATAAATATGAATGAAGTTATATTAAATAATTAATAATTAACAGTATATAGGTTCCTTCGTATATGCCTAACGACCTTTTCTTTATCCTATTTTATCCTTAACAGTTTTTCCTGCATAGTGTTTACTAACCCACAGCCTATATAGTCAGAAACAATTCAAAAGTTGATCTTAACTTAAGCATAATTTAAATCACAATGAAAAATGTATTTATAATTTAAAAAAATATAAAATAATTCAATAACCCACTGTTTACAAGTGATAATTTGTGTATTTATTTGAAAATAATCTAATTCATAAAATATGTTGGGAACACTGTAGCCTCAAATGGGGATATAAAATTTTGGTACCGTTGGCACGACTGGTACTCAGTAAATAAAAATGGCGGATATTAAGGAAGCGTCAGAAAATGCGGAGAGCGAAAATACCGAAGTTTGTGAAAAAAAAGATGATAATGAATCGAAACCGCAGCAACAAAACGACAATGAAGATGCAGACAGTTTAGAAGAACAACCATTGGATATTGGGGAACATTACGTTGTACGACGATCTGATGATACATGGCGTAAGTGCAAACATAACCTAAAAGCGAACGTATTTCATTAGTTTTCTATATAATTATACAATGTCATTCGGTTTTAAGACCCAGCCGAGATCATTCAGACCCGGTACAATGAAAATGAACAACAATATGAGTATTATGTGCATTACGAAGGGTATAATAGGCGGTTGGACGAATGGGTAAGTGTAAACAATGCATTTGTTTTGTGGTATTTTGGTTGTGCTGCGACTTGATTTGACAGTGTTATTTTATTTAAGGTGCCTAGGGGGAGGATTATGTCGGCTAGATTTAATTTGACGGAAGCGAATACTAAGTTGGATAAAAATTGGAGGGAACATAGGCCGGTTATTACGGATTTGCTATCGGATACGACGGATCGGAAAATCACGCGGAACCAAAAACGGAAACATGACGAAATTAACCATATACAAAAAACGTAAATGACGATGGTTGATTTTCGTATTTATAGGTTATAATTGGGATGATTTTAGCTATGCGGAAATGGATCCAACAACGGCAGCGTTAGAAAAAGAACATGAACAAATTACTAAGGTTAAATATATCGATCGAATACAAATAGGCAAATATGAAATTGATACCTGGTATTTTAGTCCGTATCCGGAAGAATATGGTAGACAAAGTAAATTGTGGTTATGCGAATATTGCTTGAAATATATGAAATTGGAAAAAACTTACCGGTATCATATGGTAATTTATTGATAAAATCAATTAAATAATTCGTAAATTAATTTTATGAAATTTGGTTTAGAGTGAATGTACATTACGACAGCCCCTAGGGAAAGAAATTTATCGAAAAGGAACCTTATCCGTGTATGAAGTAGATGGAAAAGATCATAAGGTATTTTAATTAAAAATAAACAAAAAAAACCGTTTTTTAAAATAATAAAATATCTATACATTTCGTAAAACGCTTTAAAACCATACAATAACTACAATATGTCATTTTTACTTTTACGAAGTAATAAGTCTTAGAACTCAATATACATTTTTTTGACCTTTCCTGAATCGAATATGACTATTTTCGGAATGACGTCTGTCTGTGTGAACGCTCTAGGCCAAAACTGTTTAACGATAAATTGTGAAACTTAAGACGTATGCCCTAGATGTGCACCCCCTATTTTTGAAAAGAATATTCAACCCGGTAGTGCATGTTTACTCTATTCAATTTTTGTTCAATCTCCAATATCACTAGAACGGCTGCGCACTTACGGCAAATATAGTTATGTTCATAATGAAAGAGATTAATATATCTCACAACTTTTGTTTGAAACATTTCGTCAAAAAATGTACCAGTTACGAGATAAAAGAATATTCAAACGAGAAATGCATGTTTACTCTATGCATTTTTTGTTCTATCTCCAATATCACTAGAACGGCTGCGCACTTACGGCAAATATAGTTATGTTCATAATGAGCGATATTAATATTTCGCACAACTTTTGTTTGAAACATTTCTTCAAAAAATGTAAACTAGTTACGAGATAAAAGAATATTCAAACGAGAATAGCATGTTTACTCTATCCATTTTTTGTTCTATCTCCAATATCACTAGAACGGCTGCGCACTTACGGTAAATATAGTTATGTTCATAATGAAAGATATGAATATTTCGCACAACTTTTGTTTGAAACATTTCTTCAAAAAATGTAAACCAGTTACGAGATAAAAGAATATTCAAACGAGAAATGCATGTTTACTCTATGCATTTTTTGTTCTATCTCCAATATCACTAGAACGACTGCGCACTTACGGCAAATATAGTTATGTTCATAATGAAAGATATTAATATTTCGCACAACTTTTGTTTGAAACATTTCTTCAAAAAATATACCAGTTGCGAGAAAAATGCTACGCGATACATTATAAATATGTTGTTTACGTTGCCATGGAGCTCGCATGTAGCGTAATAAAATCGGATCATCTGCCCCTTTGACAGGAAACAAAATAGACTCAATTAGATAAATGACATTTCAGAATAGTTCTGTAGAGTATTGGTTAGTTTGACAGCTTTTTTTGGTTATATATATATTTAGTGAAAACTGCGTAAGTGAAAATCGAGTGCAGGCCACTCCAGATATTTCACAATACCATTTTATTGTAGCTGTAAAATGGTAAATTGCAAAAAGAACTATATTGGCCATTTTAGTTACAATATTACGATTTTCCTGAAAATATGTCTAAATTGTATTCTAGATTGCACATTTTACGTAATTAAATAATGCCTAATTCGTCAAAAATTATAGATATTGAATTTATAATGGTTATATATTTTTAATTCATATTTAGGATACTTTTATAAATTTAAGAGTTACTTGATTTAATTGCTGGATTAAATACAATTTGTATTTTATTTCAGATATATTGCCAAAATTTGTGTTTACTAGCAAAACTATTCCTTGATCATAAAACACTTTATTTTGATGTAGAGCCATTTTTATTTTATATACTCTGTGAAGTCGACAAACATGGTGCTCACATTGTTGGCTATTTTTCAAAGGTAAGTGTTACATTCCCAACCCAAAAATGATTAGAATTAATCATTTTTGACACGTTCGATCATTCGAAATACCATTATTTATTTCCATAGTAAATTGTGACGTCCGAAATCTCATAACAGTACAGACCCGATTTAAAAAAACACAATTTAATCTTTTCATTCATGATCGAGAATAATTAAAACATAATTCGCCATGTTTCTGCCCTTTTTGCCACGTTTAAAAAGATTTAATGTGTGCCGTAAATAAATGTGCACATCCATAATAACATAATACACACTCGTAACCAACTTCAGTTGTCACACAGTAACCATCTTACAGCATGCATCAGCGCCACCGACGATATTTTCGATTGCGAATAACACAAAATTTTGTTTTTACACCTTTTATTGTTTTCTCTCATTCTCATATTTATTTATTTTGTTTTGTAAAGGAAAAGGAATCTCCTGATGGCAACAATGTAGCGTGTATATTAACGTTGCCACCTTACCAACGGCAAGGTTATGGTAAATTATTGATAGCATTTAGTTACGAATTATCTAGACTAGAAGGAACTGTTGGCAGTCCTGAACAACCACTTAGCGATTTAGGCAAATTGAGTTATAGAAGCTATTGGAGCTGGGTTCTACTGGAAATTTTGAGGGATTTTCGAGGGATCCTATCCATCAAAGATCTTAGGTAAGTTGCTGAAATTACCTTTACCCTACTTTATATAATATTGCCTTATTTTGTTTGTAATTGATTCTACGATTGCCATGAAACAATATTAATATGTATTGTAACTAGGGATATTTAAATATAACATGACTATTTAAAAAAAAAAAAAAACGTTGATCCGCCACACTCGGCGAATCGTAATATACTGTAAATATGAATCTTTAATTGCAGTCAAATGACAAGCATAACGCAAACCGATATAATCTCAACATTGCAAAGTATGAACATGGTAAAATACTGGAAAGGCCAACATGTCATCTGTGTAACACCGAAATTAGTCGAAGAACATATTCGATCCAGCCAGTTCAAAAGACCCCGTTTATGCGTCGATAGTACTGCGCTACGGTGGTCGCCCCGCAGACACGGACCACCAAAAGTCGGCAAAAAATAATCATGCATACATTGTTAGTGTTTAGGTTTGCTCATTGTAAGATTCAGGAATATGCAAATATTTATTGATATTGATTTTGTACCAGTGATGAATGAATGAAATATATGATTTTTTACTACATTTTATATTTGTTTTTGAATCAGTGGTATCTAAACTAAACAAAAATACAGTTTATTACAGGACTTCGTTTTTATATACTGTTTTTGAATTATTATATAAGACATTGTACAAATTATTTTGTAGTATTATGTGAATTTTTGTGTATAATTGAAAACATTTTTTATAACTAGCCATAATAAAAATTATTAGAATTATATTGTTGTTTTATCTAGAAATTAAGTAGTTATACAATAATTGTTTTGGGGATTTATTATGAATCATAAAAACGTAACAGTGACTCACCATGTCCTTCTCACTCAGGCTGGCTATTATAGATTGCAGGTAGGTATTCTAAAATCGTTGAAAATATAAAAAAAAAAAAACTAGAATAGCCTTATTCGACTTTTTATACTTAGTTTTTACTAATGCCATGAAACAATATCAATAACTGTAGTAACTTTTTCAATAGCGATTTTTCAGTAAATGGTACATTTTTCAAAAAAATAAACTTTTTAAACAGGTTGCTAGATATTAAAATATTTTCAATTTTCATATTGGCTCTAAAGCGTTTACACACACACGTCATTCGGAAAAAAAGTCAAAATGGGTTCTGAGACTCAATGAATATTATCTTAAAAATTTTATGGTTGATTTTTTGTGATTATTTTATACATTGCGTATAAGGAAGTAAAATAAAATACGATGATTAACATGTAGAGTAACTATTATCCTTTAAAAGTAAATTAAGCACAAATAAAAACCACTGAAGTGGTCTACACTCGACTTTTTCTATATATCCACTATATATTTAATATATTAATATATTTTGTTTTAAATTCATGCTAGATTACCGTGAAACAATGTCAATATGTAACTAGGGAATCGCAATTTCCAAACGTGATTTTTTTAATAAATGGTATATTTTTCAAAAATATAATTCATACCACAGTTGCTAGAAATTTGAATATCTTAAACTTTTATAAGAATCATTTTTTCTCTAACTCGTGTGGTTTACGAGATATGCAAAAAACACAGCAATTTTCAAAAGTAATTTTTTAAAAATAGATGGTATATTTTTCAAAAATAAAGTTTAAACAAAAGTTGCTAAAATTAGAATATCTTCAACTTTTATAAGAATCATTTTTTCACTAATTCGTGTGATTTTCAAGATATGCAAACAGCATAGCAATTTTCAAAAGTGTTTTAGTTAATAAATGGTATATTTTTCAGAAATAAAATTCAGACAAAAGTTGCTAAAATTAGAATATTTAAAAGTTTTATATAAATCATTTCTTCTCTAACTCTTGTGGTTTTCGAGATATGCAAAAAACATATAGCAATTTTCAAAAGTGATTTTTTTTAACAAATGGTATATTTTTCAAAAATAAAATTTAAACAAAAGTTCCTAAAATTAGAATATCTTAAAGTTTTATATAAATCATTTCTTCTCTAACTCTTGTGGTTTTCGAGATATGCAAAAAACATATAGCAATTTTCAAAAGTGATTTTTTTAACAAATGGTATATTTTTCAAAAAAATAATTCAACAAAAGTTGCTAATAATTCAAATATCTTAAACTTTTATAAGAATAATTTTTTCTCTAACTCGTGTGGTTTTCGAGATATGCAAAAAACATATCCATTTTCAAAAGTCATTTTTTTAACAAATGGTATATTTTTCAAAAATAATATTCAAATAAAAGTTGCTAATAATTTAAATATCTTAAACTTTTATAAGAATAATTTTTTCTCTAACTCGTGTGGTGTTCGAGATATGCAAAAAACATAGCAATTTTCAAAAGTGATTTTTTAACAAATGGTATATTTTTCAAAAATAAAATTCAAACAAAACTTGCTAGAAATTTGAATATCTTAAACTTTTAAAAGAATAATTTTTTCTCTAACTCGTGTGGTTTTCGAGATATGCAAAAAACAGTAAGAGTCAACATTATTTCCGGTTAGAATACTATTCCTATGTAGATTTAATTCTAGGATGGTCAAAACGTGTATTTCCGATCGAAAATTATCATCATTACAATGCATGCATTCGCATAAGAAAATAAACAAACAGTTTTATTTGAAAAATATCAGAGTTTAGATTCACATTATTAATGAAAATCGCATTTAATCAGTTGAGTAATTTATTTAGGCTTAATAAAATATAACGATTCAAAGGAATAAACTAGCGTATTTTGACGATGGTACAAGTGTAAAGTGTATCGTTTGGCCGCCGAGCGACTGTGGCGTACTTATCAAAACACATTCAACAGGTGAGTGTCAGTTCTCGTCCATCTGTCCATGTGATAACTTTGTTATTATCATTTACACTATCTCCTGTCATAACAATCAATTGTTTATAACAGAAAACAACATATTATTCACAGAAATTAGTTTACACACCGTTACAATGTGACTGTGCCTTGTGTAACAAAAATTCATATTTAGTTTGAAATTACCGAATTATTCGGTTTGTTTACTTATCGAAAACTTGTTCAGTTTTGTTTTAACATAAGTGTTGTGTTATCAATTGTTTTGGTTGGTTAAGATTAAAACGTTTTATAAAAGATGTGGAATATTAATTTTGTAATATATTGTGCTGTTATTAAATGTTACCGGTAAATTTGGACTTTGATTAAGTTAACAATGAATCTGTCAAAATCAAAGACAATCGCAAATTAATCAAATCCAAGTTCTTCCTTGATCATTGTTGCTACTTGGGATTATATAATTTTGTTACGCTCTTGTGAACGTGTCTAGTGCGATTTTGTTTAACTAATGCAAAAATTGAGAGTGTGAATAAATTTCGTTACTAATTAAAACTATTCACACGTGTAAAAACTGTCAAAGTGAATACGCGTATTTAATTTTTGTGATTGTGCATTTTTGATTTGTAATTTCGTAAGAATTTAGTGTAGTGGATTTTTTGTGCGTCGGTTTTTCTTGGATATTTACCGGTCAAAAATGGATAGAGCTTCTATGTAAGGTAAGATAAAAATAATTGTTTTAAGCACATTAATTAATTAATAAATGGAAATCTTATTGCATGTTTACTCTAAGCATTTTTTGTTCAATCTCCAATATCACTAAAACGGCTACACTTACGGCAAAAATAGTTATGTTCATAATGAAAGATATGAATATTTCGCACAACTTTTGTTTGAAACATTTCTTCAAAAAATGTACCAGTTACGAGATAAAAGAATATTCAAACGAGAAATGCATGTTTACTCTATGCATTTTTTGTTCTATCTCCAATATCACTAGAACGGCTAGACTTACGGCAAAAATAGTTTTGTTAATAATGAAAGATATGAATATTTCGCACAACTTTTGTTTGAAACATTTCTTCAAAAAATGTACCAGTTACGAGATAAAAGAATATTCAAACGAGAAATGCATGTTTACTCTATGCATTTTTTGTTCTATCTCCAATATCACTAGAACGGCTACACTTACGGCAAAAATAGTTATGTCCATAATCAAAGATATTAATATTTCGAACAACTTTTGTTTGAAACATTTCTTCAAAAAATGTACCAGTTACGAGATAAAAGAATATTCAAACGAGAAATGCATGTTTACTCTATGCATTTTTTGTTCTATCTCCAATATCACTAGAACGGCTAGACTTACGGCAAAAATAGTTTTGTTAATAATGAAAGATATGAATATTTCGCACAACTTTTGTTTGAAACATTTCTTCAAAAAATGTACCAGTTACGAGATAAAAGAATATTCAAACGAGAAATGCATGTTTACTCTATGCATTTTTTGTTCTATCTCCAATATCACTAGAACGGCTACACTTACGGCAAAAATAGTTATGTCCATAATCAAAGATATTAATATTTCGAACAACTTTTGTTTGAAACATTTCTTCAAAAAATGTACCAGTTACGAGATAAAAGAATATTCAAACAGAGAAATGCATGTTTACTCTATGCATTTTTTGATCTATCTCCAATATCACTAGAACGGCTAGACTTACGGCAAATATAGTTCTGTTCATAATGAAAGATATGAATATTTCGCACAAGTTTTGTTTGAAACATTTCTTCAAAAAATTTACCAGTTGCGAGAAAAATGCTACGAAACATCGGATCATCTGTTCTTTTGACAGGAAAACAAAATAGGCTCAATTAGATAAATGACATTTCAGGATATTTCTGTAGAGTATTGGTTAGTTTGATAGCTGGATTTGGTTATATATATATATATATATATATATATATATATATATAAAACATAGTTATATATACATGTAAATTAATAATGATGAATGAAGAGACCATTTTATTTTGATATAACTGTAAACCGGAAGTATATTCTTGTCGTTAATCTAATTGTAGAAAACAACGCTAAATAGAGATAACGAGTTATTTTTAAAACTAAAGATTTCATATGTTATATGACAAATTTTTAACACCAAAAAAGAATAATTTGGTTGTAAAACAAATTAAAACTTACAAAAAGAGACAATTTCTTCACATTGGTAACTCAAAGGCCATAGAAAAAATAATTAATAATATATTTTAAAATGTGCACTACATATTACTTATAAGGTGACCTGAAGGCATAGGTGCCTTGTACCTATGCTTGTTAGATAAAAGCAATCGAATCAAATAAAACAAGATTTGCTCTTTGAAAGATAACCGATGGATTTTCAATCTCCGAAGTCGAAATAAAAGTGAATCGATGCTCAACCATAAATACCTGTTCTGTTGTACTTTTATTGTTACGTCCTTAAGATTTATACAGCTTCAATTATATTATCCTAAACAGGAAATGCGATATAGTTAATAGTAAATATTCGTTGTCTTAAAACGGAAATTGTGTGACGCAACGTACATCTTTTTGTTATTGATGTTCGTTTATGTAAAGTTGTAAAGTAGACAGTAGACATATACAGATACTATTTATGGTAATTTATGTATGATCATAGATTGTTCACTTTTGCAAATTACAGATTACATAGAATAATCTTTAATATATATTTATCTTTACATACTAAGTATGTAACATCCGGCTGTTCATAAAAATAGATTTAGGCAGCATAAATAAGATTATTCAGTCACATGGTCCACATGTTCTTTTGTTGTTCTCAATTTAAATAATTTAACAAGCATAGGTACAGGCACCAATGCATTTATCCGAATAAATGCAACCAGTGCGAACGTACTAAACTGTCCCTTCTAAGATACTAATCCCCACTACTCGCATGCGTGTATACGTATAAGATGTGAAATTTAAAATAGTTATTTTTAATTAGTTAGGCCTTTGAGTTCACAATCTAAAATAAATTTTATTGATTTATTTTTACTTCGTACGGCGAGCTAAATATTTTGCTATTGCAGGCATTCGTGCTTCGTGCAGCATGCAGTAAAATGTAGTTATGGTAAAAAGATTAAAAAAAAATATATATAATGATAATGTTTCTATAATATTGATTTGTCTCATATCCGGTTGTTAACTGAGTAGGTACTAAAACATCTCGCTGATGGTAATGAAAAACAGGACGCGTACTCCATAAATGGCCAGACGTGTAAAATTGAAAATAAAAACTCCATCGATGCATGTAGATGTGTACACAAATATATAGTTCATTTGATACCTACGGACTGTTGTGTCATGACTTTTTATTATTTACCGAGAAAACGTGACAAATACTACTTTTATGTCGATGCGAATTAAATAAAACATCATATATATATATATGATTTATTGTTGCATTTCAATTGCAAACTAAACACAGACATTAAAATCAATATATGGTCAACGAACTTTCCTCTAAAATTAAGTGTTAAATGCTGGAGGGTCAGACATACACACAAACTCAGACACACACACAAACCCAGACAAAGATTCAGACACACGTTCAGACTCAGATACACACACAGACTCAGACACACACACACAGACTTCATTTCGAAAATAGTCGGGAAATGGTAATTGCTAATTTTTTAACCAGAGTTTTACTGATTGGTATTGGAAATCAGTATAATCTTGATAATCCGGTAAAATTGGGAAATTAGATTGTGCCGTTAGAACAAAATGTAATTTAAAACAAACAATATGTAATATCATTAAAAGGGAAATAATGTATTAACTCACTGGCGCCATTACACGTAGCAATAGAATATAATAATATAGTCTGTATGTATAAGGTACTTTAACCGGCAATGTGACCGGATAATCGAGATTATACTGCAATATATTCCAACTAGATTTTTTAGGAAATACATTTTGAACCTGCTGCATCGCTTCTAATCATTCTTGTGCTTACGTCTGTGTGTCTGTGATCGCACTACGTCTACAATTGAAGATACAATTATTAAACTTGAAATTTAGATTAAAAACCGAAATAAATCTCTTATTTTGTATACAAAATCTAAACCTGTAATAAGGACTTCTGTTATATTTTCGTTATCTTGAAAACTATAATAATAAATGAATGCTTCTAAGTGTTGAAGTTATTAAAATTTCTTTTGTTAAAAACATGGAGCTATAAAACGAAATTCTGTGAAATATTTATTTTGTTGAGGTTGTTTAGAAATTAACCTTAAATAAACGGCTAAATTTACAAATAATTCAGCTAATGTTTGCAGCGTGTATAAAAATTATAATTATATATGCAACTGTTGTGAAATATTTGTCGTAAAATGTCTGATAATGTTCAAAAACAACTATAATTCAAATCGAGCGATATTGCTACCGTGAACCGCGATAAAATGTTGATGGCGTTATTGTTTTTGTCCAAGGTCAATGTTTGTGCCATGACTGATTGAGTTACACGCTTTTCAAATAAAAACAGTGCAAGATTTTGTGCCCACACTCTCTCACGTTTCCATAAAACAACCCACCATGTTTATTACCGATACCTACGAGCTACGACGATTAGGAAAATATATGTATAACCGCAATAGATGTATTATGAGTAGAGTGTAATTAAAAATACGTATTGCTAATCGAATTAAACTTTTCGCCATATTTGGATTTTATGATTTAGCTATATCTTTATGTACATTATTGATTTGAATATTATCCGGTATATTAGAGAAAGGATGGCAAAAAATATATATTTATATAAATATTGACATCGTCAAGAATGGTCAAGTAATTGTATGTTTTCGTCATTAGGATATTTGTTAGTCTATTGACAGACGGACTGCGCATGCTGTTTTGTTGAAGTTGTTCATTAAAAGAACCATATGGGATGACAGTCCTTGGTTTGACTTCTTTTTATGTTGCAGCTCATTTATCTAGAATTTTATGCTTGTTTATTATGCGTATTTAATAATACGTGAATTATTCCATCGTTTCCATATTCCTTTTTCGCATGTGTAAGAATTAATTGTGAATTTAAAACAAGATGGAAATTAATTATTTATGCGGAATTAAATTTACTATATTTAGAGAAATAGCGATAGTTGAAATCAAATATCAGGTAGATTCGAACCAATTGAAACCGCATTGGTGTAATCGCAGTCGCCTAGCAAGTGCTGAGATAATCGCTTGCTCGTTAGTAAACCAAAATAGTAATATTATTATCTGAAAAACATTCTCAGGGCATTAACAATAGAAACTTGAATATGCCGTTATTAATTAGGTTTACTTTCTTATACGTAATATATATATATATATATATATATATATATATATATATATATATATATATATATATATATATATATATATATATATATATATATAATTTAAGTATAAGAGAGTCGAGTGAAGCGCACTTCAGATTTTAATATTATCAGTAAGGCATTGGTCCCGAGTGGATTGATAAACAATAACTGTTCTATACGCGTTATGTGATAACACAACTTGAAAAATTAAAATAATTTATTATTTTCAAGCTTAATATTGTTCATGTGTTACTAAATGCTGCAATGCTGACCAAATCATTTAGAAAATTATGAAAACAATCGTTTTAGCTGATGAATCAGTTGCTTGTTAACCATATCGAAAATGTTTCTTGTTACAAATATAATAAATTACAAAAAATGATGCGAAATTTTACCACAAAAATCAATTTAAATTCTAAAAATACATTGCGGTTTCGCGATTGATTGACTAGCCTACTTTTTAGGATTTAAAAATAAATATTATAGATGTTTTGCATAACCATTTATAATTATTGTTTTTATATAAACTTATCGGTTTCGGTCAAACTATGCGATTACGAGAATTGGAAAATAAGAAATCATTACACTTTTCTTTAATTATGATGCTTTATTATAAACCCATTGACGACTAGCGTCCTATTTTAATCCAAATTGTGCCTGAGGGGTGTTGAACACCCCAGACCAACATTGAGCTCAGTTTAAGATAAATAAATGCTTGAAAATAGGACTAGTATCACAAAAGAAATTATTCAATTTATGTTACGACATTCTAAATAAGCATTAAGAAAAAGATTGCAAAATCAAATGTCCCTAATATAGACTGAACAGTTAAAACCTACGTGAGTGAATTTTGGTGATATATTACTATCATTATAATAATAACAACATTCGTATACTTATATCAATCAGTATGCAATATTTATTGTTAATATATCAATATTTTTATGGCTAACTTTCACTTCTTATAAAGAAGCGGTATTGTTTTTCTAAAAATGGGATCTCGTATAAGTAATTGACCCAACACCTGTGGCGATATTGCAACTTCATTATTATTTATATTTTATGGTTTAATTAATATTGAAACAAAACTAATCCATTTGTCCTAGCTGGAAATTAATTTGAACAGTTGAAATTGCCCATTGTTTCAAATTAAATTGTTCAAAATTAAGTCGTTACATGGTTATGTTAATTTAATTTATATATTATGTAAATGTTACAATAGTGTGATGTACAATTAGTTAACTCATATGTTGAGGTATCTATACTATTTTGACAGTTACATATAAATACATCATTACCATAATTAGATTTTGAACTGACTACAAATTCTAAGACGTACGAAGACTTCGAGCATAGGTCTTTGTCGTAATTCGTAGTTTTCACGCCTTACAAAAATTAAAACAATTAGAGAACACACACACACACAGAGTCATACCAAAACTCTATATATTTAACCCTCAACCGTCTTACTCCAGTCAAGTAGTCAACCTCATACGTAAGCGTTAAGGTCTTCCGTGGGCGACACTGGCCCGCTCTGACCGTCTATAAAATTACTTTAAATTCGTTCCACCATTGCCATGGAACAATATCAATATGTGTGATAACTAGGGAAACGTTTTTATTTAATTAAATTTAATATAAATCAACTGTTACAAAAATCAATATTGGAGGAAAGTTGATCTAAAGAAAAGGGTTTGCTCTTTTAAATACAGCTGATAGCATTGACTTCTACACTGTAATATAATTTGTGTATATTTGCTTCACTATTAATTTACAGTTGCAATTAAAATTCATGCAATTAATCTTAATTTTTAGCATAATTTTACTGTAGCTTATTAAAACAAAATAATTTTAACGTGTAATTTTAAATTAAAAGACATGGTAATTTATAATAACTGTTTACACTGAGATATATTGAATAATTCTATTATTTATCAACGTAAAAACTCGTTATTTATTACAGTTTCTAATTAATTTTCAGTGCCTTAATCCGGGTAATTTACTTATATTCTGCACGCTTTAATAGAGGAGCATCAGGATTATCTTAGCAATACTAAATTTTCAGTTAGTTATTAAATATATAATATATAAAATAAAACCTTTAGTGTTCACACAAACGTAAACGTCAAATCAATATATGTTCAAATTTTATGCGCAGGCTGCACATACAACGGTTATTATGTTATTTGAACTTCAATTTCCTAAATAATACTCCTTAATTATTTGGTTTTAAAATTATTTTTATGAAATACAGGAATTATGCTTGTAGCAAATGAGATGTTTCTGTATATTTTTTAAGAGTACTTACAATTTTATGACATTTTTACACTTTTTTAACATCGTTTACCGAATTTAATAGCGATGTTAACTAAGGTGTACCGTTGAAGATTTACTTTATTGCCGTGAATTTAGCACAATTATATTAACACATTCTTCTCTTCTATTCGTGATTTGTTTCAAGTAAGAAAATAAAATTATCAACACATATTTTTTGATTATTCGTATAAGCAAGGGTTGAATACTGTAAATTTGTTAATCATATAAAGCAGTTAAATTACACTATTATCATAAAATTTACTTAAATTCTTGTTGTACGTTATATAAAATTTCAAAAAGTGTAAGTAGAAAGCAAGTAGTAAAGTGCATATAAACATATATAATGCGTGTTTGTCTAGAAACTTAAAGTTTATTATATAAAACTGTGTCACACGCACACAAATACAGATATCACATATACTTGTCAGTATATGTAGAGGAGTTGTATTCATGATGTGTGACCTTGATTTGCCTTGTGATTGTGTCTGGTTTCGGCCTTCATATATCTTCAGATCGTACGTTCGCTCTCTATAACCGTAAGATCGTAGATATCAGATCAAGGATCCAAATGAATGCACTGTAAAGATCGCTGTTTAATTACGATCGCGAAATCAATTAAATTAACCAGCTGATACAATCGCAGCTGTAATGCAATATTTTTTTAATCGTGCAATTCAGTCGTGTCAAGGAAATTAAATGAGAAACAGATTCACTTTAAATAAGATAACATTTAAATAAGATAACAACACGCTTTATCCTCTATTAAGAGGTAAGGATCGGAAGAGTGATACAGTCCACAGTTTGTATAAATAAAACGTTCTACATACACAAACATATACACATACAAACAAACATATAGGTATTTTTTTAAATTATTTAATGACCAACTTATATTTTAATGTTTTCCGAATTAGTTATGATTGCATTTTAAACCCAAAAGCCCTTATACTTCCGGAGTTTAATAGATCGATAAAATGGGACCTCATTTGTTCTTCTATTCGCGTCTTACTCTCTATTACCATCGTTTACTCTTAGATATGTAGAACCTAAAACTTAACTTACACTAAATTCGTTATTATTCAATACCCAATACCACAAACATATTTAATTTTAAGAGCACCCCTCATGATATACAAAACGTACGCCAATGCAGTTCAGGACAGAACAATAAGCGATTTATTACGCTGATTAATCGTATGAAAATCGGTTGCATTCCGTTTAGACAAGTATACGAAAACATCAATCTTGTAAGTACAGTAGGTACAAGATCACGAGATCGCATACTTACAGAATCCATACTGGTAGGTCAAGCAAGACCATTGCCTCAACTTACGACTACAAATTCACACAGACACACACACAAACAATATATTCGTTTGCATGTGTGTTTAACTGTTATGGTTTGTGCATTCTCGCAGCTATAGTAATACTAAGTTTGAAAGTGGCTAAGTTTTTATGGCAATCAAATCACTTTCACAAAAATATCAAAATGTATACAACGTACATTTACGTATGTATCTATTTATTTGACAAGTATAGAGCTGGTTAGTTATGGTTGACTGATTACGGTCGTTGCATTCATAATTTTCTTAAATCCGTTATGTATTAGACTATCACTTTTAATTAATTGAACTCTTTTAATTGATGGTCCACATATATTATATCCTGAGGTGTGTCTTTCGTTAAAAATAATGTCCACTTAATTTATTATTAAGTAGTCCAAATGCTAATAAAATCAGATGGAAAATATTTACGGTATATGTTATATTCATTTTTACTATCTTATACGTAATGTTTAAAAGTGATCACAAAAAGAAAACATCGCAATTTTAATTTAATATATTTGGATGTCTGTATGTCGCTCATTTATTTTTAATCCAATAGCCCTTATACTTCCAAAGTTATAGGACCTTAGCAACTAAGAACTACGTTTTTGAATGCATCTAAAGTCCTTTCAGATTAAAGCTAAACTAAAAAAATTCAATGTTATTATTTAAAATTAAATATATTCAATAAAACACTAGTAATGGTTTTACAGATATTTAGATTATTGCTTCAAAATTCAATGGTTTTCTTCATTATATATTCAGTAGTTATAAATATCTTTTATTTAATGATTTTTTACTCCTTTAAAATATCGTACGGCGAGCTGAAGATATTGGTGCCTGTATTCATGGTTGTTGAGTTTATGCCGTTGTCATTATTCTTTGTAAACAAATTATATGTTTAATTCTTTAATTAAGTTTTTTTTGTTTCCTGTGGCGCCACAGATTTAGCAAGAATTAGTGAATTATAAAGCTAGTTAGCATATTTTTCTGTTTTGCCAAATTGATAGTGAAAAAAATGCTATTAAATTAAAAATATGTGTACCCAAAAGTTGAATTATGTTTGTTTATATACATTTTAACAATGTTAAAAAAGTTATTTTCTATTTAGATGCTCTTGGAACTAGGACGACATATTACAAAAATTATATTGTTTTACTAACGCACTTTCCCTTATATAAGAAAGCAAAATAAATTTTGTTGTATTTATTTATTAATCGCAAGTAGTAAATAATCATTAGTAATTCATGTAATATCATCAGTTTATCAAGAAATAGACCGTAAAATAGAATACATATTTATTTGAATTATGCCGAAGAAAATTGATATTTTATGTTTAGTCTATAAAATAGTTTTTATGTATCATTACTTTTTACGTAACGTCCAGAAATAATTATAATACGGGGAAAAACTGTGAAAGTTTCAATTTTTCGTGTAACACATTATTGTTAACTATCAATTAGAGCCAGGCACTTTCTATATAACAAACAATAAAAAAATGTTTTGGTAATAACTGATTAAAAAATTCATGCATTTAAAATTAATTATTGTTTACTGATTAAAGTTAATAAACATTTATGAAAAATAAGAGTGATTATTTTTTGCGAAAAGTATTCAAGGTTTATGTATATTGCTTTAGGAAGTGATTGTTTTATTGATTCAAATTATATATTTCGATCAAGACAATTTTTTTGGCGAATTTGTTAATATCCTTTTGCTGACAATCAAATTAATTATTTTATTGGTACTATTGGTAACAATAATAGCAATAGTTTTATTGAATATTTTATCTTTCACAATTATTTTTTTAATAATTGTTTTATGGTCTTTGAACAAACTTTACTTTACTATAGCTCCTTTTCACATACTGTGCGGCAGACTATAAACTATTCTATGTTAGAAATTCTAATATTTTTAACTTTATTAAGGATCACTTTTTCTTCAACTCGTGCCATTCCGAGAATAAATATCGCAGAGTAAACCATTACCATTTTAATTACTGCACGTGAGTTTATTAGTTCAGCGACCAGATGGGAAATATAAATGCAAATTTTCTATTTCGTAACCTTTAACCTAAAGACTATTTCCGTTATTAAAACTACAGTGGTATAAAATTTTATTGTAAAATAAAATTATTTAAGTAGTACTTACATATTTGATTGTATGATAAGATTAAAATATAAGAGAAATATTTATCATAATTCACATAAATCAGAATAAAGCTACTGCATATGAGAAGGTTCAATTATAAATTATGTAAGATACATAAATAAGGAAAAACAAAAGAATTGTGAACGCAGTGATTCATTTTAATTGAAAGTGATCTAGAAATTATCCCACCACCAATCGCTATAAGCAATAATTACGATAAATGAAACAGTTAAAATTGTTCCTATATAATTATTATTATGATATGTAATAAGAAACACTCACGATTTTTTAAAACCAGATCCAATCAACCACGAGCATACTCGGTTATAATCAACTATTATACTGAAATTGGTCCAATTCACTGAATATAGGTATAATAATTTTAAAAATAACAAGCCTTGTTATGGTTAAGCATCGGTCATTGCTTTTTTGAATCACTGAACGATTCTATTATTCTAATTCGACATCTATAGTTACTTATGGTCTGATATAACCAAATGACCTTCCTATTTGAGAACGGTAACTTGGAATTTTGTATGTATAAGTCCGGTAATTTTGCGTTCACAACTTGAATGTAGATCTGTCTATATGTGTGTGTATATTTTATGTATGGGTATAAAGTTTTTTATAGTCCAAGGAAATCAACATTGTTTTAAAAATATATGTATTGCATTTGAACAGGTAAAATTTTACACCTGTTATTATCATGTTAAGTGTAATATCGTGTTCATTATGACAGCAATAATAATGTAATGGGCTTAATTTTATGCACTTAAAAGATATAATATCTGAGAATTCTTTATGCAAATTGTCATGTGCATGCACTTTTATCTTTGTCTTGTTTGTGATTTATTATTTTCTTCTTCCTACTATGCAGAATTAATTTTTTACGAACATCAAACAAACTGGTTAGGTTTAAACAGTAGAATAATACAGTAGTTAAATTATATTTCATAGTTTACGAGTTGATTTATAACCAAATGCACTCCTGCTGTGTGTCTAACATTCTCAGAAGTTCGATATCATAAAATGCCCGACCAAATAACTAAATAATTTCTCGTTGGATAGTTGATACTAGTTTAGCTCGTGTACGATATAAAAGAGTTATAGTATCCAATTGTGTTTGAATCATTCTCGAAATCGAAAAAATAATGTATCCTCTATTAATCCGTTAATACTGACTCTGGTAATTCAACTAAATCTACAAAAAGTAGAAGATATTAGTTGTATATAAAGTTTGTTCAGATTAAACCCAAACGAAATATATTTAGAAAATATTAATTAAAACAATTGATGAGTCGCGAACTTTTGTGTATCTGCCAACCATGTTGTCATTGCTTATAAGCGTCTCTATTCAGTGAGCTGAAGGCATTAGTGCGCCTGCAATAAATTAGAATTTACTTAGAAATTGCTATTGAAACGATTAAATTTATATATTTTGTTTCCATGGTTTCCATAATTGCTAAATTATTTAATTATTTCACGGTATCGATGACTGTCAATATTTAAAATAAAAGTAGGTTTGTAAAGATTTCATTTGAGCTATAAAATAAGAACAACTCATCACAGGGAAGCCCACACACAGTACAACAGAGAAAAATGCACTGTAAGTTGCACGTGTAACGGTTCAAAATAGTTTCATACATTCAATATAGCAAACTTGGCTGGACAAATGTTACTCAACTATTTACACTAGCCATGCGTACTAGTATTCCAATGCTTGACATAATACACAAAAGAAAATTCTGAAGTAATATATGTTTTATTTAATAATAATAAAATCCTTACATTTGTATATACCAACAAGACAGTCTACTGTAGTATATTTCAAATATTTTCCTACAATGATAGAAGCTCGCCGTGTAACGCATTGGTACCTGCACCTTTGTTTGTTTTCAATTACCATGCACTAAAAAATGGTTTTTGAAATTAATAAATTTATATGTTTTGTTTCCATATTTACTAAATTGTTTCATGATAAACATTTGTCATGTCAAGTGCAAAGCATTTGATGAAATTTTCTTACAAGATATGTTTTGTCATTTTTTAACTATATAGTAAGGTTTCCATCGCGAGGTTTTATAGTTTTATTGCAAGAAGAAAACGGTATCCATAATTGATTAATAGTCTTTTATGCCAAAATAATTAGGAGACTTTGATAGGTCTATTATATTCAGATCATGTCTTTTCCCACAAAGAAACTAAATTCGTTAAGTACGTATTGTTTCAAAGATCAAATCCTAATATATCTCTATAGATCTCGACGCATCTTACTGGTATCTCGATGACCTGATAAATACCGCTACTAATAATAATTATAAAATTAAGAATACATGCTATTATGGTTCTACCGGAAGTATAACGGTCCTGCCATCTTGGAGTAAAAAATAAACGTAACGTTATAAAAATACATTATTGAGATAGTTCATTTTTTTCCTGTCTTAAATCTATTAATCTAACGATTTTTTCCTACTGCATTACAGTAATAAATTCACTCTATTATTTTAAGATCGCTCTACATTTTTTTGCTGATCATTATGAAAAAAGAAAAAGGTTCATTTTAAAGCAATTTAATTTCCCGTTTGTGGTTTTTGTGCTAAGTGAAAAAGAAAAAACGTATGAAATCTAGAACATACATTAGATGTTTTTAGGAAGTAAGGATCGGATATGTATATCTATATTTGCTATAACAACCGGAAGTATAGTGGGTTATTTCTTTTATGGT